>CM062295.1:483637739-483996411 GCA_031216915.1 Pictodentalium vernedei
CCCCCAACCCCATAAAAAAAATAATAATAATCCGTAGAAAAACAATAGTCGTCTTTTCCAGAGGGAAAAGCCTAAATAAATATCTTTCTGTCTTTCCATCATTCCAAAATAAGTTTTCCAGACTTTTCACCAGACAGTGAGATAATTGGCTGATTTGTGGTATGGGAACCTACAAATCGAGTTTGGTTCTGGTCAAGAGATTTTTTTGCTGAGTTATTGACCTTGAACTTAGTTTATGATATGAAAACTCGGAGAATCAGTTTTCCAGACTTTTTTTTCACTATACATTCAGATAATTGTCTGATTTCTTGTGTGTGGTTTTGTCATGGTTACCCACAGGCATGTAACGTCAATGCTTAAAATAAAATTGCTACCTCATAGGAGCATATGTTTTGCGCTGACACTTTTAGTTACATTGATAACTAAAAATTTTAATTTTAATTTTAAAAACAACTTGCAACCTCCTGATTAGAATTAGCTCATTGAGCTTGCTATGGTAATAGGTCATAAGCTCTGTTTTGTAAGTAGAAATTAGAAAAATAAAATTTGAATGGAGATTTTCGTTAATTTATTGGCTGAGTATGTTCATTGCATAAGTTAAAGGGTTCATTAAATATCTTCCTCTTCATAAATGCTTTTACAATTCGAAGATAGCTTTCTAAGAATTAATGTTAGAGGCTGATCTTATCATCAAGCCTGGAAAAAAGTAGACTGTCATCTGCAGAATGAGTTCTCCAGAGGGTGAATTTGATGATGCTACCCTGCACAGCAGGGTAGCATCACTAAATTTACCCTCTGTTAACCTCAATGTGAATCAAGGTCTCAAGCCTAAAGAGAAAGAGGTACCCAGAGGATAAATTGGCCCACTGTATCATTAGCATATTCACCCTCTGGGGATCTCATTCTGCAAATGACAGATTACTTATTTCCAGGTTTGATTATCATTAATGGGAATTAGTGAGAATGAGAGTAAAATTTCCATTTTGGTGCAGAATATCACTAATGTGAAAAAGTGAGAAAGGGAGTGGAAGTGAAATTTTCTTCCCCTTTTCAGCAGGTTGCTCTTGGCACAATAGCAGTTAACTCTTACTAATCCTGCTAAGTATTTTATTAGGAGAATGGTGGCTCAGTGGGTAGAGATGCAGATGCAGGCTGCAAGCCGAGAGATCCTCAGTACGAATCCCACCTGTGGCAGCAATTGCCCAAATGAGGGCACGGTGGCCTTGTGTACAAAGGTGTACTGCACATCGATGGTGCACTTTTCTTCAACCAGTGCTAACCCTGCTTGTGTGGAGTTGGTATGTTGGGGAGTCTGACAGTTGTTTGCCATTGCTCAGTGGTTCTCTCCAGGTACCCCAGCTTCCTCCACCCGTAAAACTGTCCAACACGAGGTGACCCTGGCTCTCAAAAGTGTCATTAAAACCCAATAAATTATTAATAAGTATTTTATTAAATTTGTCATAAAATCAAGTCATGGCTGCTGTAAGCTCGTTCCAAAGAGGGGTCACATGATATGGTTTTGTTGAAATTTTTGGAAAAAATTTAAAAAATATTTAAAATAATAAATTTTGATATCGTCTGCGTTGGGTAAAGGGTTAACAAGAGCCAACATGTATATTCATTTTATTGGTATTTTAGATCCCATTTTTCAGCACAATGACTAATCGTGACTGCAACATGGAGATAAAGTAAAGCTTAGTCATTTATATCCATGTTGCCCATTTTAAAGGACTTCCACCTCAAGCATTGGTGAGTGGGTCCTGTTTTACAAGTAAAATAGAGCTTATTTACCACAGTAAACAAGCACTGCTTCACAACCTGAAGTTCCCACAGGGGAAATATATCATTCAGGTTGGGGAGGTGGATAGAAATCGCAATGGCGAGCAACTGTCAGACTCCCCATACTAACTCTGCACAAGCAGGATTAGCATTGGTTGAAGACAAGTACACCACTGACGTGCAGTACACCTTAGTACACAGTGTCACTGTGCCCCCACGTGGGCAATTGGGATGAAGTGTCTTGCCCAAGGACACAATGCAGTTATCCTCTCATGGGCTGCATGGATTATTTCACTCTGCTAATACCTCATGACATAATCCTCTGCGCTCCTCACTTGAAAATAGAAATCATACTCGAATCTGAGCAGTGAACTATTGTCTATGTGAAGGGTTATTAACTGGTTGAGGACTAGATTATTTTTGGTGGTCTGAATTTGTTCATCAAAGTTTGTTTTATTACAAATTATTGGAGAGTGGCTGAATATGGAACACGAGCAAGGAAAATGTTGGCTTTTACACTGGTACCCTCATTTTTTTTAAAGCCTTGATAGTGGCTAGTAGCACTCAACCAGTTAAACCCTGCCACTCTGGTGATGCAACAGATATTCCTCCAATGACTCTGTTTTTCGCCAGTTGAACTCTGAATTGAACCAATTATATCTTGTTTGACAGCGCTCAGTGAGCACTGTCAAACATGGTATGTTTGGTTAAAAATCAAACTGCATTATGGGAAATATATGCTACTGAAAACTTTGCCATTTTGACATCAGAGTGCAGAGGGTTAAATTTAAGTTAAAATTAAGTTTGCTGAAACAGATGTTTACTGACTCAGAAAGTCTGAGAGGACCTATTGTTCTGGTTATCCCTAATTTTAATTTGTCATATATGCCTAACCGGTTTCGTTCTTAGTTAAACAGTGTCAGAGGCAAAATGTACTGGTCAACCTGAGTTTATATATAGTGTTGGGGTTTGGCAAGTGCCTGGCAAATTTCTTTTGGCAAATGCTTTGGCAAATGACAGTGTGGATTTTTCCAATAAGGTGTCAAATATAGTTGGTGAGTGCATTGGAGAATGCCACTTTCGCTATTGAAGCATGAGTTGCTGTTATTATCGAATGCTGTGATTTTTTGCCTCCCGCTTTTTGAAAAAAATGGGAGATATTAAATTTGGGGTGTCCTTCCATCCTTCCGTGTTTTTCGTTTCCAGACTCTAACTTTCCTTACAGTGACTGTATTTCGATGAAATTTGGGTAGAAGATCACTTTCATCAATTGTGGGTCCAAGTTCGAATATGGGCATTTTCTGTGCATATTTAATTAGGTTGCTGAAATTTGATTGGCTGACGGTTTTCAGACTCTAACTTTCCTTAAAATCAACCGATTTCGATGATATTTCATATATGGATTACTTTTATCAATACCTAGGTCAAGTTCGAATGTGGGAAATTTTGTACCGAAAATCTGTCCGTCTGCCCTGTGCGTCAACTCACCTCAGACTAAAAGCCGTATTTATGAACCGATCTTCACGAAACTTCTTGGGTATCTTTGCTATCATTGTAAGACCAGAATATGTGTTTTGGGGTTTGGTCCAAAATTCAAGATGGCCACCAGCGGCCATTTTGTTCCAAAATTGGGTGTAATCAGTTTTTAGCTCAACTTAACATGGCCAGTCGTCCGTCTGTCCGTCAACAATTCAATACAGCTTGGGCTAGAGGCCGCATTTATGAACTGATCTTTTTGAAACTTCTTGGGTACCTTTGTTATGACCGTGGGACGAGAACAAGTGTTTTTGGGTCCGATCCGAAATTCAAGTTGGCCGCTGGCAGCCATTTTGTACAAAATTAGGTGCAATCAGTTTTTTGCGCAGAACTTCCATATGAAAGCACTGATTTGAATAATTTTTTGTATGAATGTTTAGTACCATGGGATACATCACATATAATACAGGTTTTTTTCTCGTGCGTAAATAATGCAAATTAGACTAACTTTGATGTTTTTTGGTGTTACTTTAAGCAATATAAGTGCAAATGCCAATACGGCTCGGGCTAGAGGCCGTATTTATGAACCGATATTTAAGAAACTTCTTGGGTACCTTTGGTATCACCGTGGGATGAGAAAGAGTGTTTTTGGGTCCGTTCCAAAATTCAAGATGGCCGATGGCAGCCATTTTGTACAAAATTAGGTGCAATCAGATTTGTGCACAGAACTTCCATATAAAAGCGCTGATTTGAATAATTTTGTGTGTGAATGTTTAGTACCATGGGATACATCACATATAATACGGGGTTTTTTCTCGTGCCGAAATTATGCAAATTAGTTGAACTGTGATTTTTTAAGTGCTACTTACACACAGTAAGTACACATGTCAATACGGCTTGGGCTAGAGTCTGTATTTATGAACCGATCTTCACGAAACGTCTTGGGTACCTTTGTTATCACCTTGGGACGAGAACGAGTGTTTCTGGGTGTGGTCTAAAATTCAAGATGGCTGCCAGTGGCCATTTTGTACCGAAATTAGGTCTAATCAGTTTTTTGTACACAACTTTTCTATGGCTCAGGCTAGAGGCCGTATTTATGAACCGATCTTTACGAAACTTCTTGGGTACCTTTGTTATCACCATGGGATGAGAACGAGTGTTTTTGGTTGTGGTCCAAAATTCAAGATGGCCACCAGCAGCCATTTTGTACCAAAATTAGTGCAATCAGTCTTTTGTACAGAACTTCTGTATGAAAATTCTGATTTGAATAAATTTTTGTATGAATGTTTAGTAACATGGAATACATCACATATAATACAAGGTTTTTTCTTGTGCAGAAATTATGCAAATTAGATGAACTTTGATTTATTCAGTGCTACTTATACACTGTAAGTGCACATGTCAATACGGCTCAGGCTAGAGGCTGTATTTATGAACCGATCTTCACAAAACTTCTTGGGTACCTTTGTTATCACCTTGGGACGAGAACGAGTGTTTCTGGGTGCGATCCAAAATTCAAGATAGCTGCCAGTGGCCATTTTGTACCGAAATTAGGTCCAATCAGTTTTTTGTCACAACTTCTATACAGCTCGTATTTATGAACTGATCTTTACGAAACTTCTTGGATCCCTTTGTTTTCACCTTGGGACAGGAACGAGTGTGTTTTGGGGTGCCTTTGTTATCACTGTGCTATGAGAACAAATATTTTGGGGTTCAGTCGGACCCACTCTGGGACTCAAAGATTTCTTTTCTAGTTTAGCATCTGACTGTCACCCACCTTTACAATACTTTACCTATACATTTGTTATAGGCTACGGTCAGTATTTATGTACTGACCGTTACAATATTTTATATGTACCTTTGTTAACAGGTCATTACCTAGATGTTTGTCATTGCTGTGTCACATACTATACATGTACATGTCTTAACAAGTTGAGCTACAGTGTCATTGACACTTTCATTTGTACAGAACTTCTATATGAAAGTTCGGATTTGAATAAATTTTTGTATGAATGTTTAGTAACATGCAATACATCACATATAATACGGGTTTTGTTCTCGTGCAAAAATTATGCAAATTAGGGAAACTTTGATTTATTCAGTGCTACTACTAATACACAGTAAGTGCACACCTTTGTGTTTTTCGTTTCCAGACTCTAACTTTCCTTACAGTCAGTCGATTTCAATGAAATTTGGGTAGTAGATCACTTTCATCAATAGTGGGTCCAAGTTTGAACATGGGCATTTTCCACGCATATTTAATTAGCTTGCTTAAATTTGCTTGGCTGATGGTTTGCAGACTCTAACTTTCCTTAGAGTCAACCAATTTCACTTGCAACTCAACTATATTCCACTGGATGCATTAATTCCCCTTGAAACTGTTGCCCAGTGGGAGACATGAATTCACTGAATTTGATTGTTTGGCAAGTGCATTGGCTAGGGCAACACTGTTTACTGAAACAGCACTAAACCAGTTAAAAATGAAAAAGTTTCTTACACCTGTATAATTTTGGAGTACTCAATGGCTTTTGTAGACGTATAAAAAGTTGAATGAATCAACAAATGATTGCTTCTGTATTTCACAATACACTGCATTATAAAGCTTTTTGCTGATAAGTAATGCATCATGATGTATACTTTATTCATAACTCAGAAGAATGGACACAATGCAGGCAATTATTTGAGTATACTTTCAACTCGTTTGTGACTAATTTTTCAAATATAATACATTATAGACTTTGACAGAAAAAAAACTATCCAAACGGAAGTTAAGTGATTGTTCATCCAAGGGACAGACAGAGCTCTCTGTGTGTTTGGGATAAGTGTACTGGTTTGGTGTAATCTTGTAATGGTGGGAGATAAAAGATAATCTTTTAGCATATTCATCTTATATTGCCCGATTAAGCTAGTTGATTTCATCCACAGGATTTCCTGTACAATTTCGACTTATCTAAAATGTTATTATACTTTGATCATGGGCATGCTTTATGTCTTATTATTATGAATTTTTTAACCCTATCTTGGGAGCTCTAAATAAGACAGGTATGAAAATACTTTGATTTTCCAGGTTAATTTTAGAGGACACACCCTTCTTCTTTTTTTTTTACTATACCCCCCCCCCCTCCCCAATGAGTTGGGGGAGGGGGTATATTGGAATCACCTTGTCCATCTGTCCATCCATCTGTCCGTAGGCATAATGTTTTCCGAAGCTTTTCTCGGATGTTTATGGACCAATCTGCTCAAAACTTTGAATGTTCACCACCATGGGAACCTGTGCGCCTGTGATTATAGTTCCAGTCAGATTATTTTTGCCAGAATTATGTCCCTTTTCAAATTGGTAAAACAGGCCTAGAATTTTTTTTTTTTTTTTTTTGGGGGGGGGGGGGGGGGGGGGGGATCGACAGACCCATCTTGGGACAGTCACACCTCTAGTTATTTTTGGGGTATTTTTGTTGGTTTTATTGTTTTGTTTCTTTTGTTTTTATTAGGGGAGGGGTGGGGGGAGCAGGAGAAAGGTAAAGTAATTCTGATGTGTTTACTAGTGATAATGAGAGTGGTGGCTAAGTGGATAAGTGCACTAGTCTCATGCTTGAGATTCTGGGATCCTTCCTCATGGGAAAGATCTCCAAGTATCTGAACACTCTTGCAGCATAAATTGTAGGGTTTGATTCTGTCACAGCCTACCATTCTATCAGGTGGCATATAAAATGGCTGTACCCTCTGCAGAGAGAGACACACTCTTCACAGACTAAAGGTCACTTCATAGTATTCAAGAAGACTGAGGCCATATGTTTGCCGCTATGGAGGTCATCCCACATACCTGTGCTATTGTTTGGTGCGGGAGAAAGGTCAAGTAATTCTGATATGGTTACTGGTGTGGCGGCCAAGTGGATAAGTGCACTAGTCTGTTGCCAGAGGTTCTGGGATCCATCCTAGGTTGCTCTCATGGTGTCTGAACATTCTTGCAGCATCAGTTGTGGGGTTGCAGCCGTCACAGCCTGTCGTCCTGCTGAGTGAGGACATAAAATAGCTGATCCTTCTGTAGAGAGACATGCACTCTGCACACGCGAAAGGTGCCTTTGTAGTATTTGAGAAGATTGAGGCCACGAATTTGCTGCTAATCCCCCTTACCCATGCTATTAGGCCAAGGAATGGCATTAATATAAGTTCTATAACCTGCTCACGAAGCCTTGTAAAATCCAAAAAACTGAAAACAAAATAGAAACAAAAACCAGTGATGGTGTGAAGCTACAATATGTCTGTCTGAAATCGTTTAGTGCATGACTCCTACATTTAATAACTAATGAAAATTATCAAACATGACCACTAACAAGTGAACATGAGCACATTCCCAAATTTTTAATGTGCAACAATTTTAATTAAGTCCTCTCCACTTGGAACTTGGAACATTTAACCCTGTATATAATAAAACATCCACATCTGCCCGAGTAATTTGTAAATTGAGCAACTAAAAAAATATTATTTTTCAAAAAATGTCAGCAAAACCATATCATGTGACCTCCTCTTTGGTATGAGCTCCTCAAGCTCATTCCAATGCGTGGGTCTCATGATATAGTTTTGTTGAAATGCTTAGAAAAAAATAAAAAACTGATATTTAGAATTAAAAATTGTTAATACAGATTTCTATGGGTGAGCATGATGACTCATTGGTTGGAGCATCAGACTTGACATTGAAAGGTCAATGGTTCAATCCAGGCCAGCATCATCCATGTTGTGTCCTCAAGCAAAACACTTCACCTCGATTGACTTTGTGGGAGCTTGTGGTGCTGTGCACTGAGATGTAGGGCATGACAGTGGTACACTTTCCATCAGTCACTGCTTCCCAGGCTCGTGCCAGGTTAGTAAGTTGGAGAGCCCAGCAGTTATCCACTATTGCTCTGTGATTCTTTCCGGGTACTCAGTTAACAGGGTTCTACTAAAATCAAATGGAATATGTTTTTATTACATGCCTGTTCTATGAAATCCCCATCTTCAGAAACACTAGACCATGCGGAAAATGAAAATCCGTTCCGCACACGTGCCGAATTGAAATCGTTGACGGACTATGTTTGGCCGATCTCATCATCTGTCAAAACTTAACATAACCCCTTGGAACCTACTTGGAATTTCCATTTGACCTACAATCACGGAACCCGAGCAGTTTAAACCAAGTGATTGCGTTCTAATAAGATATCTCAAAGACAATAAACTAAATAAAAACATCTTTGTGTATAGAATTACTTCTAAAGTTTAGAAGGGAGAGTTCAAACCAATCATTATTAGCTGTAAAATGATAACAAATTGAATAGAACTGGCTCAAATATGCATTTACTACGACAGTGCAAACACATGTGCACCACTGGAATTCCCCCAAAATAGCACATGTGTTTGTAAACATTAACAGATGATTGATCACCCGAAACTGAACCAATTGTGAAATAACTTGATAGTTGTCAAATAAATTGCCGAGTGTCATAATAATTGTTTTTATAGATATGAAGGCATGTATTAAACACAGAACAACACACGTGTGTGAATTGTTTAATCGATATGTGTGAATCGGTTAATCTATATGACACTTGTGCCATTGCCGAAGGATAAAACGAGAGGTCTGCGGTGGCTCAGTGGTTACGGCATTGGACTTCAAACCGAAATGTCCACGGTTCGATCCTTGGCAAGGGCTACTGCATTGTGTCCTTCGACAAAGCAGTTAATCCTGATTGCCAACATTGGGGCACAGTGGTACTGTGTACTAAGGTGTACAACATGTCAATGGTGCACTTGCCTTCAATCAGTGCTAACCCTACTTGTACAAAGTTGGTATGTTGAGGAGTCTGAGATTACTCGCCACTGCTCGGTTGTTCTTTCTGGGTACTCAGTCTTCCTCCACCCGTAAAACTGTCCAACACGAGGTGACCCCTGGCTTTTTTAAGCCACTATTACAGTTTATGATAAGAATCAAATGAACATTTTATTTGAAGCAAAATGAATCTCAATGTTGTGCTTGTGAGAATCATTTGAGCGAATGGATTCTGATTTTCACCTGAATTTTAAGCTCTGGCCATGCCAATCAAGGTGGATGATTTTTTGCTTGCCTGTATTTTCCAGAAAAGCATGGCTGACATTCAGAAGACTTTGAGATGAAAAACTATTCATTTTGAAGATTCCTCTACACCAGGTTCTCTGTTTATTAAAATGTTCTGAAGAAAGAATATGAGTGATGTTTCAAATTATATAAAATTGATTTTTAATGTGCTAGAGAAAAAAAATACATTAAAACTATGTTTTATTTAATATTCATGAGAATTCAACTGTTTAAATGGTGTGTGGTCCTCTTAAATGATCTTGTTTAACAGGGGGAAAAGATCCTGGTCTCCCAGCTTGAGATTGGCTTATGGAGATTTCTCTATCAATTGACAATGAAATTTACTGTTGGGATGCTCATTTAACCATATCTTTTGTCATCCTAACCTGTTTCAGGCCTTGTCTTGTTTACTAATGTCTATTAACACTCCTTACCAAATAAAATGGAAATCCCTTGACTTTTCTTGCTGGTTTAGAAATAGAAGCCTTTATTTTTGGCATTAATGAAAGTGTTGAAAGCCAATATTTGATTTACATCCGTTTCAGAGCCATTCTTAAATTGGAACTACATTTTATTACTTTCCAAAGTGTGATTTACTGGGATTTCCGGGTTTGATTATAAACGATAACTTCACAAGTGAATTATGCAAATGATTGGGTCATGTACCCCTGTGCGCAAATGAAGACACTTTGCCGTGGGTGTAATGGGGACTTCATTGTTTTGTTGGGTTTTTTTTTAACCCTTTACCTAACATGAAAAGCAGGCGAAGTTCGTGAATAACTAATATTTTCATTTTTTGTCTCAAAAACATAGGTTATGACCCCCTCATTGGAACGAGCTCGATGACCTATGCTTTAGAGACAAAAAATAATGAAAATTAATTGGCGATTTTTAAGAATAGTGCTGGCTGGTTTTTGCCATTACGTTAAGTAAAGGGTTAAATAGTATAATTATCGTTAATAATGAAAAGTAATAAACAGAGTAATCGCTTGACTGGACTGGTTACATGAAATAATTCATTCGAGGCGAGGGACTATATTGTAAAACACTTGTGCGCATTCGCGCACTCGTGTTTGTACAACGTCCCTCACCTCTCATGAATTATTTCACGTAACCAGTCCAGTCAAGCGATTACTCTCTATATAATGCACAGTACAGTGATCATAAAAGCATTATCTTTATGTTCCTCGATAAAATTTTGGTTGGAGCATATAGTCGCTCCCCCCCCCCCCCCCCCCCCTGTCCGTCTGTCTGTCTGTCCAGGCTTAGCAGAAGTACATTGTGGGGTTTACAATTTAGGGTCCATGGTAGTTGTGGGGTTGGGTTAGTACAGTGGCCACTTGTAAAGATAGTTTTTGCACTGTGGGGTTAATTTTTTGACCTTGTGGGGTTAGGGTTTAACATGGGAAAAACCCACAAGTAATAACATGTAAGAACCTTGTAAGAACATCCATCTGGATGATAACTTTAGTTTGACTGAACAAAATGAAACAACATTTTACACATTGGTTTATAACCACATAATACATGTTGTGATTGATAGTAGACTTCGTCTGTTATTTTTTGGCAGAGTTATGGCCCTTTTTCAACTTAGACATGTTGATATTGGTTTCTGGACGATAACTTTAGTTTGAGTGAACGAAATGAAACAAAATTTTATATATAGGTTTATAACTACATGATACATGTTGGGATTGATAGTGGGCTCAGTCCAATATTTTTTGACAGAGTTATGGCCCTTTTCCAACTTGGAACACATGTTGATGCTGTTTCCAGACGATAAATTTAGTTTGAGTGAACGAAATGAAACAAAATTTTATACATAAGTTTATAACCACACAATTCAGGTTGGGATTGATAGTGGGGCTTGGGCCAACATTTTTTGGTAGAGTTATGGCCCTTTTCCAACTTAGAAGACATGTTAATATTGGTTTCCGGGTGGTAACTTGAGTTAAAAGTGTCCGATTTCAATCAAAATTGGAAAAAAGCTTACTGTAGACTTTATACCAGACAGGTTTGATTTTGAATGTGGTGCGGTAATTTTTATTTGAGTTATGGCCCCATTTTGGACTTTGTTAATCACTAAAATATAGTTTTTCATAAAGCGAGGGCATGAGTGTCCCATGGACACATTTGGATGTCTGCTGTATTAGTGCTATGGTTCAATGGAGATAAAATAAGATATTGATTAATTCAATATCAAGAAAGACAAATGACTAGAAACTCATGCTTGGCATTGGGGGCGGGGGATATAGTCACCCTTGGCATTCGTGAAGCATCTGTTGGCCGTGCCAACTCATTGCTCTTGTTTATGATTGCAATAAAATTATGATGGTTGTGACACATTTAGTGGTGGATCAAGATTTCTAGAAGAAAAAAAATTGGAAACTCGAGACTGCATCGAGAAAAACAAACCAAAATAACATGTGCAATGCTATGTTTGAAAACTGAATGCTGAAATACCAATAAATAAATATTGCATTGAAACTGCCCAAACTAAATTCATTCCAAGTATTTACTGGACTAAAAAAAAAATTTCCTCCATAAAAGTAATCTTTTATATCAAAGTGCCTGTTGGTACTTCAGTAAACTGGAAGAAAATAATTATAAAGATAATTTGAGTAAAATATATTTGAAATTTTTAAATGAAGGAAAGTGAGACATTAAAAAAATAATTTAACTTTCTAAACTGATTCAGCATCAAACCAATCATTTTTGCATTGTTTTTTCCAACGCATAGTTCAGTGGCTCTCAACAGAGTGGACTCATTAAAATCTATTTTACACTTTACCCAATGCAGATGATATCCAAATTTATTATTTTAAATATAATTTTTCGAAATTGTTCAAAACATTTCAGCAAAACAATATCATGTGACCCATCATTGGAATGAGCTCAACAAGCTCGTTCCAATGATGCGTCACATGATATGGTTTTGTTGAAATTATTTGAAAATTCTTTTTTTTCAACTGCTGAATTTGCATATAATGTGGGTGGCGGCAGCCAATTCATTAGATAAAGGGTTAAAGAGCTGAAAATTTTGAAACAATTCAATTTTTAATTTAATTCAATTTTTCAATTCAATTTAATTTATTCAGCAGTACACACAATAATAAATTCAGATAACATATTTTAGATTTTAAAGGTGTACACTGTTAGAGAATGCCATAGCCTATCTGGCTGTCTTCCTGGCATTCCTTGAGAAACCATGAACTTCATACCTGGCAGCAATCATACTTCATTATGCAAAATCTTAATCACAAGTATACGATAAGAACCCAAGAACTGGGGAAGATCGGGTTGGGAGTATATAAGGGAAACGATAATTCAGAAATTTGGAAAGTTCCAAGTGTCTTTTATTTTAAAGTCTTTCAAATGGCGAAATGCACGTTCATTTGTGCGCCCAGCCAGTCCAAAGGCGTTAACTAACCATTTGATTCCTATTTGGCGAAGAACTTTCCTTTATTCTATTTAATGATGAGACGAGAATGCTATTTCATATCTTATGTCTTTTGTCGCTTGCCAATATAGTGCAAATTCTGTTGTTTAACAAATTGTGAATTGTAAATATTGTACAATTGCTGCCCCTCCGCCGGTTCGATACATTTATGCTACACATTGGCAGTCTACATCCTGTGGCTTTGCAGTTGTTTCAAGACAAGTCTTTGATTTCTGTATAGTTAGGGCAGCCTATACCTGTCTGGAAATAACTGTTGAGGTACTTAAAATGTAACTTGCAAGTTTACCTGGAATGCATGCTTGGGGCACCTGTTTTGAATGGAAAGAAATGAATTTTTAGCTCACCTGACTTTCAGTCAGGAGAGCTATAGTGATCACTCACCGTCCGTCGTCCGTCGTCCGTCGTCCGTGAACATGGTGTTTGCGTCTTCTCCTCCCAAACCGCTGAACCAATTTAATTGATATTTGAGATAATAGTTTGTTATGACATCGCAATTTGATTTTGTTCAAATCAAGTTGCCTCGCCTGTGGGTAGGGCCACACCCAAAAAGTGTGCTGAAATCTTAAAAAATCTTCTTCTCATGAACCAGCAGTAGCAGAGACTTGATATTTGGTGTGCAGCTTCCTTTTGAGGTGTAGACTCAGATTTGTTCAAGAGAAGTTTGTGGGGCTATACTTGGCATTGTTATGGGAGGGGCAAAATTTTTGGCCCCGCCCAAAATTTCTATTTTCCAAACCGAGAGGCTGATTTGAACCAAATTTTATGTGAGGGCTTATTGGGTCATAAGTACCTAATTTATGCTGATTTTTTTTTTCCCGTAGCCCCATAGGAACCGCAGGAGCTAAAAATAGAAAAAAATTAAAACGCCCATATCTCCAAAACTGCACGGCACCGAGAATTTCTATTTGGTGTGAAGCTTCCTTAGGACCAACAGAAAGAATTGGTAAAAAAAAATTGCCATCGGTTTTATCATAGGGTACAGTTTCGGGACTTTGAAAAAGTGCTGAGTCAGCACTTTTTAACACTGTAGGCAATGGGAAAAACATTAAAAAATCTTCTTCTCCAGATCCAGCAGGCAGAATCTTTTGATATTTGGTATGCAACATTGGAGGGTGGATCTGATTCAAGTTTGTTCAAATCGGCCCCCTGGGTTCATATTTGGGCTCAGTAAAGGAGCCCGATTTCGAACTTAGTGCATTTCAGGCAAATTTCTTTAAAAATCTTCTTCTCCAGATCCAGCAGGCAGAATGTTTTGATATTTGGTATGCAACATTGTGCGGTGGATCTGATTAAAGTTTGTTCAAATTGGCCCCCTGGGTTTATATTTGGGCTCAGTATAGGAGCCCAAATTTGAACTTACTGCATTTCAGGCAAATTTCTTTGAAAATCTTCTTCTCCAGATCCAGCAGGCAGAATCTTTTGATATTTGGTATGCAACATTGTGGGGTGGATCTGATTCAAGTTTGTACAAATCGGCCCCTTGGGTTTATATTTGGGCTCAGGATAGGAGCCCAAATTTGAACTTAGTGCATTTCAGGCAAATTTCTTTGAAAATCTTCTTCTCAAGATCCAGCAGGCAGAATCTTTTGATATTGGGTATGCAACATTGTGGGGTGGATCTGATTCAAGTTTGTTCAAATCGGCTTCCTGGGTGTATATTTGAGCTCAGTATAGGAGCCCAAATTTGAACTTAGTGCTTTTCATGCAAATTTCTTAAAAAATCTTCTTCTCCAGATCCAGCAGGCAGAATCTTTTGATATTTGGTATGCAACATTGTGGGGTGGATCTGATTCTATTTTGTTCAAATCGGCTCCCTAGATTCATATTTGGGCTCACTATAGAAGCTCGAATTCTAACTTAGTGCATTTCAGGCAAATTTCTTCAAAAATCTTCTTCTCCAGATCCTGCAGGCAGAATCTTTTGATATTTGGTATGCAACATTGTGGGGTGGATCTGATTCAAGTTTGTTTAAATCGGCCACCTGGATTCATATTTGGGCTCACTATAGAAGCCCAAATTTGAACTTAGTGCATTTCAGGCAAATTTCTTTGAAAATCTTCTTCTCAAGATCCAGCAGGCAGAATCTTGTGATATTTGGTATGCAGCATCCTTAGGGGGGTGAGATTCAAGTTTGTTCAAGCCATGTCCCTAGGTCCATATTTGGGCTCACTGTGGGAGCTTGAATTGTAACTTTGTTCGAAATGAGGAATTTTCTTAAAAAATCTTCTTCTTCAGATCCAGCAGTCGGAATGGTTTGATATGTGGTGAGTAGCATCCTTGGGGGGGAGGTGGGGATTCAAGTGTGTTAAAGCCAAGTCCATGGGTCCATATTTGGGCTCCCTGTGGGAGCCCAAATTATAACTTAGTCAATATGAGGAATTTTTCTTTAAAAATCTTCTTCTTCAGATTCAGCAGTTGGAATGTTTTGATATTTGGCATGGAGCAACCTTAGGGGGCTGAGATTCAAGTTTGTTCAAGCCAAGTCCCTTGGTTCATAATTGGGCTCACTATGGGAGCCTGAATGACAACTTTGTTCAAAATGAGGAATTTTCTTTAAAATCTTCAGATCCAGCAGATGAATGCTTTTGATATTTTTTATGCAGCATCCTTAGGGGGGTAAGATTCAAGTTTGTTCAAGCTATGTCCCTAGGTCCATATTTGGGCTGATTGTGGGAGCTCGAATTGTAACTTGGTTCAAAATTAGGAATTTTCTTTAAAAATCTTCTTCTTCAGATCCAGCAGTCGGAATGTTTTGATATTTGGTGTGCAGAATCCTTAGGGGTGTGAGATTCAGGTTTGTTAAAGCCAAGTCCCTGGGTTCATATATGGGCTCCCTGTGGGAGCCTGAATTATGACTTAGTTCAATATGAGGAATATTCTTTAAAAATCTTTTTTTAGATCCACTGGTCAGAATATTTGGATATTTGGTTTCAGCTTTTCTTAGGAGGAGCAGATGCAACTTGTGGAAATCAATTCTCTGGGTTGATATTTAGGCTACCATGTCAGGTGAGCGCCCTCAGGCCCCCTGGGGCCTCTTGTTGATATTATTTTTGTAAGAATAGTTCCAAGTTAGGAGTAATTATGTTTCAGCATAATTTCCATGACATATGAAGGCAGCAGATTGATTTTATCAAATGAACAAAAACAAAGCAATTTAACCCTTAGGGGCCTAATTCCGACTTTGATCACTTTTACTGCAACAACAGGTGCCCCTACATGCTGTCTCAGGGTTAACTCACAAGTTAAATTCTTAATTTTTAGGCAGCTGGTTCTTGGCAAGTCTTGGCTGCCTTTATAGGCAGCCAAGCCCTGCCTATATAGGCAGCCAAGCCCTGCCTAAAAACAACTGCAAAGCTACAGAATGTAGACTATCAGAATGTAGAGAAATATTTATAGACATCTCCAGGCCCTTTAGGGTTAATTAGGAGATAAATGTCTCTTGTTGAGTTAGGCATTCAGGAATTTGACTATGGAAAAATATTTGTTAACGAGCTCTGAAGGGGCAAGTTAACAAATGGTTTTCCATAGTCAAATTCCCGAATGTCTAACGACACAAGAGACGTTTAACTCCATTGTAATTCCTGTCATCTTTAGAAGTGAAAAAATTCTCAAAACCCTGTTTTATTTGAAGAGAAACCATCATTTGCCATGATCAAATTTGCAATGTGTACTTCGAAGCACGAACGCTGACAACTGTTGATATATATAGAAAAGAACTCTGGAGTGGGTACAATCTGTGATATTAGAGGTGCTCGTGTGTTGCATGGATAGAGACATGTTCTAATTGACCTGCTTCCGGCAATTAGAGCATGGTAAGAGTGAAGTTACCTGAGATTAGACCATGGTGCCGACTGGCTCCCAGCCAATCAATTACGGATTCAGAAAGAACAGCGAGGTCGAATTTAACTGATGTATTACAATGCATTTTAATTGGTGAGTACCTGTTGGCAATCTGCAGGGAGTGCGGTTGCTCAGTAGGTAGAGGTGCAGGCTGCAAGCCAAGAGGTCCTCGGTTCGAATCCCACCTGCGGCAACCGCGTTGTGTCCTTGGGCAAGACACTTCATCTCCATTGCTCGCGTGGGGGGGGGGGGGGGGGGGGCAAGGTGGCACTGTGTACTAAGGCGTACTGCACGTCGATGGTGCACTTGTCTTCAACCAATGCTAACCCTGCTTGTGTGGAGTTCATATGTTGGGGAGCTGACAGTTGCTTGCCATTGCTCGGTGGTTCTCTCCGGATACTCTGGCTTCCTCCACCCATAAAACTGTCGCGGTCATGATTAGCCATTGTGCATAATAAATATGTGACCTTAAAAACACCAATAAATGTTGGCAATCTGCAATAAATTGTGAAACCATTTGAAAACAAAAAAAACTGTGTTGTTTTTGGATATCAATTACTATGGGCATGTAATATACTGTAAATATATAAGTTGAAGTGACCAATGATTTTAATTGTTGAAGCCCCCTGTGTAACATCGGGAAGTGAAATAATGCTTATTTTCTATGGTAAACAAACTGTTTTACAGGTAAAATAGGACCCAGTCACCATACTTGGGGTGGAAATCCTCTAAAATGGGCAATATGGGTATTTATTAGTCCCCTACCGGCATCGCCGGAGGGGACCATAGGTTTGCACTCTGTCCATCCGTCAGTCTGTAGGTCTGTCAGTCTGTCAGTCACACTTTAGTTTTCCGGAGTTTTTTTGGAAATGCTTCAACGGAATGATTTCATTTTTGGTAAACTACTATAGAACAATGACTTACAGATCAAGTTTGAGTTTCATGCTGATTGCATTATTCTTGTGTGAGTTACGGCCCTTGGAAATATGGGAAAAAGCACCAAAATATCAGTTTTCCGGAGTTTTTTTGGAAACGCTTCAACGGAATGATTTCATTTTTGGTAAACTACTATAGAACGATGACTTACAGATCAAGTTTGAGTTTCATGCCGATTGCATTATTTTTGTGTGAGTTACGGCCCTTGCAAATATGGAAAAGCACCAAAATATCAGTTTTCCGAAGTTTTTTTGGAAACACTTCAACGGAATGATTTCATTTTTGGTAAACTACTATAGAACGATGACTTACAGATCAAGTTTGAGTTTCATGCTTATTGCATTATTCTTGTGTGAATTACGGTCCTTGGAAATATGGAAAAGCACCAAAATATCAGTTTTCCAGAGTTTTTTTGGAAACGCTTAAACGGAATGATTTCATTTTTGGTAAACTACTATAGAACGATGACTTACAGATCAAGTTTGAGTTTCATGGAAAAGCGGCAAAATATCAGTTTTCTGGACTTTTTTTGGAAACACTTCAACGGAATGATTTCATTTTTGGTAACCTACCATAGAACGATGACTTACAGATCAAGTTTCATTTACACTCTGTCCATCCATCCGTCAGTCTGTCCATCAGTCTGTCGGTCATACTTTAGTTTTCTGGACTTTTTTTGGAAACGCTTCAACGGAATGATTTCATTTTTGGTAACCTACTATAGAACGATGACTTACAGATGAAGTTTCATTTGCACTCTGTACATCCGTCAGTCTGTCAGTCAGTCTGTCAGTCATACTTTAGTTTTCCGGACTTTTTTTGGAAATGCTTCAACCGAATGATTTCATTCTTGGTAACCTACTATAGAACGATGACTTACAGATCAAGTGTGAGTTTCATGCTGATTGCATTATTCTTGTGTGAGTTATGGCCCTTGGAAATATGGAAAAGCGCCAAAATATCAGTTTTCTGGACTTTTTTTGGAAATGCTTCAACGGAATTCATGCTGATCACATCTAGGTTATAACATTTGTATATTTATTAATGCTCATTAGTCCGGTAGGGGACACTGTATTGCTTCAGCGATACATGCGCTCTTGTTTATTAGGGTTTAACAACATTTTAACAACCAAGGTCATATTGTGTCGGTGACAGTTTTATGGGTGGAGGAAGCCGGAGTACCCAGAGAGAACCACTGAGCGATGATGAGCAGCTGCCAGCTCCCCAACATCATAACTCCGCACTGCAGCACAGGCAGGGTTAGATTGGTTGAAGACATGTGCACCATCGGTGCAGTATGCCTTAGTAAACAACATCATCGTGCCCCCATGTGGACAATCAGGGTTAAGTGGCTTGCCCAAGGACACAATGCAGGAGTCCGAATCGATTGCTCAGATGGTCACCCATCCAAAGACAAACCGGGCTTGAGATTGCTTAACTTTGGTGATCTGACGAGAACCAGTTACTGCAAAGCCACCATGTCCTTTTCAAGCTTCTAAATTATTACTATTTGATGATATTTTTGATAATTTTTGCTTGCTTTTTCACACATAGTCTTGTTTTTCCCCCACGTGTGAACACAACCATTGTTTTGTTTTCCGTCGGCAGGAAGCTTGATTTCATATATCATTTTCACACAGGATGGTGGTCTGTCTTTTTCTGTGGCGAGTTCCTCTGCAACTGTTGACAGTGCTAGTGTGGTGATACCTGATGTGGAGACTGTGGTCTCTTTATCTTCTGATGTCACTCTTGAGGCGTCTGTTTTTGTAGATTGCTTCTCCGAGGTCAGCTCGGTGACACTCTACGATTTGCCTCCTACGCCGTCGACAGTTGCTGAGGAAGTTGTTACTGCAGATCCTATTCTGTGTGATGGTGGCTCTTCCATCTCCTCTGGGGATGGTATACAGTCTCGGGGGTCCGAGACTGTATCTGCTGGTGTGTCTATGAGCTCTCAACCTCCCCTGGCTTTGGGGTGAAGCTGTGCGGGTTTGCTGTCTGCTCTGTCTCATCTGGCTATGTTTGCTCCTAGTTGGTTGAGCCGTTCGGTCGCTTCGGCAGCGATTCCTCCTTCCCCTGCTAGTGTGCCGACTAGCAGGATGGGGTTGGGACATTGACATCCAGGGCCTGCTGTTCGGCAGAGGTCAGTGACAGCCCCGGTTAGCTGTAACTCTCGGAACCTTCCTCCGGTGATTCCTCACTGTGTTCTGAGTCTGGATGTCGATCGATGCTTGCCGTCGGTCTCAGAGGATGGGCAGTTGGGGCCTTCTATCGTGCAGAGGCCAATGGCAGGATCCTGTCATTCTTGGGACAATCCTCCGGTGTCTTCTCACCGTGTCCCAGGCCAGCTACCGATCGACTTACGCCGTCGGTCTCTTTAGAGGATTTGCAGGCAAGGCCTTCTGTTCTGCAGAGGTCAGTGATTGCCCCTGGGCATCACAATCAGGACTATCTTCTGGTGTCTTCTCACTGTCTCCCTATTCTGTCTCCCAATCGACGTTCGTTGTCAGTCCCTTCTGAGGATTTGGGTTCTTCTACCAGAAGGGTCCATTGGGAGGACACTCCGTCGGGCGGTGTTGCTGCGACGGATTCTCAGGGTGACCTGCGTCAGGCCATTTTGGCACTCACCCGGTTGCTTTCTAGCAACCCTCAAGTTGGCCTCCCTGTGCCTCCTGAGGCACAACCTCCTTTGGTCGGTCGCCGAGATGTCTCGCCTGGCCCCTTGGATACTGCACAGTATTCACAGGAGGTTTCTGCTGGTCAGCCCGAGTTGGGCTACGTCTTTTCTGCAACAGAGGATGACGATTTTCTTGAAGGTGATGGGCCCCCTCGTCAGTCTTGGGGCAGGCTTTGGATTTTGTCTTTGGCTTATTGCCGGACATTCAACCTTCAGACCAGCCATCTGTGACCATCCAGCCGCGATCCTCTGTGGAGCGCCATAACCCTGTTGAGCCTTCTAGCTCTGGGGCTTTGCGTCCTCTGCAATCGGCTCAGGTTGTTGAGTCCTTCCAGGGCTTGGACGCCAAAATGCATTCTAAGGCCCTCAAGGGTTCTTTCTTTTCTAGAGCTGATGCCTTTCTGCCTCCATCGCGGTTTCGTGTTTACGATTCCATCTGTCCACCAGTCTTCCAAGGGATGACTACTGTGGATGAGGATTCTTCTTCCCTCGGGTTAACTAAGCCTAAGTCAGCAGTTCTCCCGATGTTGGTAGTTGAGTCTATGGTGGGCCTGTCCCAAGAGATGCTGGGTGTGTTATCTCTCGCGGACCATGTCGTCGCTGCCGTGGCTGAATATTTTCCACCAGGGGAGTTTGATGATGCTCAGGTGCCTTTTCGCATTTTGTCACAGGCTCTCATGAACTCGACACATGCTCATGCCTGTTACACGGCTAATTTGGAGCTGGCACGCTGGGATGCGGTGTTGGATTCTTCTCCATCCCTTCCTTCTGAGCAGCGTGCTGTTCTGAGGTCTGCCTCTTTGGTTGGACCTCAGTTGTTCCATGGTTCCATGGAAGCTGTCTGTGGCGAGGTTCTTCGTCATTCGAAGGACCAGCTTTTGCTACAACAGCTGGACCAACCTGCTGCTGCGGGTGGTGGTCGTTCCAGGCCCGCCAAGCATCCTGCTGCGTCTGCCTCGTCAGCGATGTCGGCTATGCATTCGGCTCCTTCTGCTCAGAAGAAGCGCCGATGCGGCCAGGCTCGCTGGTAGCCTCAAGCAGGAAAGTCTCAGGACTCTGTCGCTTCCTGAGGTGGTGGTTTCTCCTCTCGGGGGCCTCGTCGAGGCTGCAAGTGAAGGTCCTCACCACGATTCGCCTCCAGTTGGGGGAAGGCTGTCGTTGTTTTACGGCCGTTGGACAGAGATAACGTCAGACACTTGGGTCCTCGACATCATACAATCCCGTCTGCGACTGTCCTTCCATCGGCACCCCAGTTTATCACGGGTGCCCCTCCCGACTCGGGTCCCTTCCGATTCTCTACGTCGGGACCTTCTGGTGCAGGAGATCGACAATCTCCTCTCCAAAGGGGCGATCGAGGTGGTCAGGAACACCCTTTCACCGGGGTTTTACTCGAGACTTCTTGGTGCCAAAGAAAAATGGCCAATTTCATCCTGTCATCGATCTGAGTATCCTGAATGAGTACATTATAGCACCTTGTTTCAGTATGGAGACTTTCCGATCGGCTCGACGTTCAGTTCATCAGGGCGACTTTGCTTCCAGTATCGACCTGAAGGATGCCTACTTCCATGTACCCATTTATCTGGCGTCACGGAAATACCTTCGTTTCTCGTTTCGGGATCGAGTCTATCAATTCAGAGCTCTCCTGTTCGGTTTGAACCTGGCTCCTTGGGCCTTCACCCGACTGATGTCTCATGTGCTTGCTTTCCACCGTACTCAGTCGGCTGTGACTTCGTCAGCCTACCTGGACGACATCCTCCAATGGCACCACGATGCTGCTGTTCTGGAGTCAGATGTCTGGCAGTTTTTTTGCCTACTAGCGTCGCTGGGTTTCAGAGTCAATCGCGAGAAGTTGGATCTCCTTCCTTCTCGGCAATTTCGTCATTTGGGGATGGATTTTGACACTCTTCACAATGTGGTGTCTGTCCCCAATGCTCGGGTGACAATTCTTTCTGCCTTGACTCGGAACCTGCTTCTATCTTCCTCGGTCTCGGCCAGGACTTTCCTTCGGATGCTGGGTCTTTGCGGTTCGGTGACAGATCTCATTCCGCTCGGTCGCTTGTTTGTCCGACCTCTCCAACACTTCCTGTTGGATCATTGGCATCCGAATGTAGATCCACTGGACCTGGAACTTTCTATTCCTCGGTCAATACTTTGTAACCTCCACCCTTGGGCCGATGTTCCCTGGCTGACACAGGGTGTTCCGTTGGATCTTCCTTTGGCCGATCGCATCCTTACTGCAGATGCCAGCGATCGGGGCTGGGGTGCGACGTTAGATCCTCTTGGTCTGTCCACTCACAGCGAGTGGGACAGCGAGCAGGTGGGCCTTCATATCAACCAGAAGGAGCTTCTTGCTCTTCTGTTGAGTTTTCGGTTTTGAATCCCTCACCTGTCAGACCATATTGTCCTACTTCTTTCGGACAATTCGACAGTATTGGCCTACAACAGAATCAAGGAGGCACACATTCAATTCCCATGTATCGGCTATCTCGGGATCTTCTGTTGGCGCGGGATGTAAACGCTCGGATGTCCATTCAACACATTCCCGGGCGTCTCAGCATCCTAGCAGACTCCCTGTCCCGCCGCGACAGTGTCCTTGCAACCGAATGGATGCTACATCGGTCGATGTTTCAGGCAATTTGCGAGCGGTGGGGGGCGTCCTCTGGTCGACTTTTTCGCCACTTGCTGGAATCATCAGGTAGAGACCTTTGTCTCTCCTTGTCCAGATCCTCTGGCATTTGCGGTAGACGCTCTGTCTCTGGACTGGACAGGTTGGATCGGCTATGCCTTCCCTCCTGCACCGATTCTTCCTCAAGTATTAGCGAAGATTCGTGCTTGCAGTTGCAGGATCATTCCGATCGCACCTCTGTCTCCACAGAGGGTATGGATCAATCTGCTGCGGCCTCTGTTGGCAGATCGGCCGATTTGTCTACCTCTACGTCACCATCTTCTTTCCCAGGGTCATCCCAGGAAGTATCACAATAACCTGGCGAGCCTGTCCCTTCACTCCTGTCTTTTATCAGGTCCTGTCTCTGACGTAGAGGTTTTTCGAGACAAACAGTGGAGTGCATTTCTTATCAACCTACTCACAATTGTTTACTACAGGCTTGCACTACAGTGGAAGTCCCTAACTCGGATAAAATACTCTCTATTTTTGTCTTTCCCAAGCAAGTTGGGAAAGAAAAGTGGTGCAAAAGCACCAATAAAAATAAGCCAAAACTGGGTCGAGTGCAACCGGCGCAGACCCAGTACAGGACGCTCTCTCCCAAGTACAACTCCACGACTTCCGTTGCCAGTGCGCATATACCGTCTCTAAAGACTCATTCTTTTTAAAATCCGCTTCGTGTCGAGATGTTTTTGCATGCTTATCAGTGTTCCACCAGCTCGATGTTTGATGATTCCTGATTCATTATACCACAGTGTATCCTTTGTATTCTCAGGAACAGTGTTTTATATTCTCTTTTTTCTATTATATGTCCATAATGTATATTTATTTGCTCTCTCTCGAGTCGCGCGTGAATTTCGCGGGCCACGCGGTTCGGACTTAGATTATTTCACAATTATTGTTAATGCTTTTTTTGCAAAATTTTCTAATTGTGTTAGAGTTAGGTGTCAGCGGGGTACCACTCCTACAGTGTTTCTTCTTTCTGTTGAGAGTAGTCTTCCTGTTGGGTGGTTCCCGGTCGACCGTCTGGGGTCTTTGTTTCTGTCACCTTTCTCTCTTTGGGGGTGTTCTGTTTTCTGATCTCACCTTCTCTGCTCCTCTCACCTCTTTCATGCCTAGGACAATTCCTTGTGGGCAGTGTCTGCTGCCTAAGCATTGGACGATGTACATTCGTCGTGTTCCTCCTGTAATGGGTGTTCGGCCGAGCGGCCGTGTGGTGTCTGTGGAACATGGTCTTCCACCTTTTGGGCGTCTGTAAATCGTGTCGTTCGTTCTCGTGGCCGTGCCTCCCGCTCCCGCGGGAAAGGAGAACGTGGTCGTTCGGGGCCTCCCGAGCCGACTTTGTCTGGTGAGAGTTATTCCTCCTCCGTGGGGGATGTGCAGTCTTTTCCTGTGGTGGATACTGCGGGAGCCGTTGAGTGTTCTGGTGTAGAGATGCCTGGTTCCGGGACTACGGTCCCCCTCCAGTCGACATCTGAGGCTGTCACTAGGGTTGTGACTCCTCCTTCGGAGCCGAGCCGGTGTGCTCTCTCCACTATTTCACCAGCCTCAACGACTCTCGACGTATCTACTACTGCTGCTGGTCCGTCTGCTTCGTTGTCTGTTTCAGCCGGCCTCGGCTTTTCGCTGCAGGGGACTGCAGAACTGTCCGATACTGTAGACGTGGGATATCGGCCCCAGCCTTCCCTGGCTTCAACTCGGCGAAGTCGGAAGGGGCTGCCGGCAGAGCCCATCGCTGTGGTCTCGTCGCCGTCGAGTACCACAGTTGTGTCTTTGGATTCGGATGTTCGTAGTGGAAACACTATGAACTCCGTGGCGTTTCCGTCCACTCACTCTGGTCACACGACCAGTTTTGGGGGACCAACGCTTTTTGTGCAGCCTGGACCTTCTGCCCCGCAGAGGTCCGCGGTGACTCTCATGAGTTCTCGCAATATTGATCCTCGGGGTGCATCGTACCCCTATACACATCTGCCTTCAGATGTTTTGGCTGCCGCCCGTCGTCCCACGTCGGGTGTTTTGGAGGATCGTGACCCTTCGCTGGTTAAGAGGGTCAGAGGTGAAGCCACTTTGCCGGTTCGCTCCCCTGTCGAACCGGTCGGTTCAGGCAGTGAGCTTAGGGAGGCCCTCTCCTTACTCACTCAGGTTCTCTCTAAGAGCCTTCCTGTTGCTTCCAGCGAGGCTATGGGTGGTTTCCAGGTCCCTCCTATGGCGCCGCCTCCCGGGATTGGAAACAGGCCGGTTTCCGATTCCTCTGGTGTCCCGACACCATGGGAGGCGTCGGCTGGTTTGCCCACGATGGGCTATGTGTCTTCCGACTCTGGGGAGGAGTCCGACTTGCTTGAGGTCGAGGGCCAGCAGTCTTCGGACTTGGGGGCGGCTCTTGACTTTGTGTTTGGGTTTCTGCCTGAGCTCAAACCTGCTAACCAGCTGACAGTGTCAGCCTGGCCGCGATCATCGGTCGCGCGCCAACAGCCTATGGAGCAACCTGCTTCTGGGCGCCTTCGACCATGCCAGTCGGTACAGGTGGTTGAGGCTTTTTCAGCTTTGGATGCCAAGCTGAATTCCAAGGTTTTGAAGACTTCGTTCTTCACCAGGTTTGACACCTTTTTGCCTCCTGTGCGTTATCGTTCCTACGATTCCGCCAATCCGTCAGTCTGCCAGACTTTGACGGTTCTGGATCAGGACTCCACTTCCCTCGGGCTTTCCAAGCCCAAGTCTGCCGTCATTCCAATGACGACTCTGGAGTCCACGTTGGGCTTATCTAGAGAGATGCTTGGCATGCTTTCTCTCTCAGATCACGTCGTCTCAGCTTTGGCTGCTTATCTGCCTCCAGATAAGTTTGACGAGGTACAGGCTCCTTTGCGTGTGCTGTCCAAGGCGCTTATGCACCTTACTCACACCCATGCCTGTAACACGGCCAATTTGGAATTAGTTCGAAGGGACGCTGTGCTGGACACAGGACGATCCCTTCCCGAGGAGCAGCGTGTTACTCTTCGATCTGCTTCTTTGGCAGGTCCGCAACTTTTCCATGGTTCCGTGTCGACGGTCCGGGATGACGTCCTACGTCATTCCAAAGATCAGCTGCTGTTTCGTCAGCTTGATCAGCCTTCTCGGGGAGGCAAGGGCCGTTCCAAGCCTAACAAGTACCCTTTTGATTCCTCTGTGAAGCAAAAGGCTGGTCCTTCTGCCGCTGCCTCTACTTCTTACTCACGGGGTAAAGGTAGGGGTCGGCAGAATCGAGGGAAGTCTCAGGATTCTTCATTTAGCAGAGGAGGTGGTTTCTCCTCTCGCGGGCCTCGTCGAGGCTCGAAATGAAGGTCCTCACCTCGACTCGTCCCAGGTTGGAGGAAGGATAGCAGAGTTCGCAGACCATTGGACCACCATCACATCCGATCCATGGGTGTTAGATGTTGTTCGGTCCGGGCTGCGCATATCCTTCCGACGGCACCCCACTCTGTCAAGGGTGCCTCTTCCAACCACAGTTCCTTCAGACGTTTTACGTCGGGAACTTTTGTCCACGGAGATTGCCAATCTCCTGGCAAAGGGGGCGATCGAGGTCGTCAAGAACGTTCAGTCAGTGGGTTTCTATTCCCGCCTGTTCTTGGTGCCGAAGAAGGAAGGCCGACTCCGACCGGTTATCGATCTGAGCATCCTGAACCAGTCTATCATTGCTCCCAAGTTCAGCATGGAGACTTTCAGGTCAGTCCGCCAATCAATTCACCAGGGAGATTTCGCAGCCAGCATCGACCTGCGAGACGCTTACTTCCACGTTCCGATGCATCGGGCGTCACGGAAGTATCTCAGGTTCGCTTTTCTGGGGCGAGTTTACCAGTTCAAGGCCATGCCTTTCGGCCTCAACCTGGCTCCTTGGGCGTTCACCAGACTGAAGTCGCATGTGATAGTGTTCCATCGCACACAGTCCAGGGTGACTACTTCGGCATATCTGGACGATATCCTCCAGAGGCATTCCAATGCTGCCTTACTGGAATTGGATGTCGCCACTCTGTTGAGCTTGCTCACGTCGCTAGGATTCAGAGTCAACGAGGAGAAGTCGGACCTGGTCCCTTCTCAGTCGTTTTGTCATCTGGGGATGTCTTTCCAAACCAAATTCAATTTGGTGGCTGTTCCCCAGGCCAAGGCTGTGATTCTCTCAGCTTTTGCTCTGACTCTGTCCCAGTCCAGGTCCGCGACCGCTCGGAGTTTTCTCCGGCTGATCGGTCTCTGCGGTTCGGTGACGGATCTCATTCCTCTAGGTCGGCTGCGTGTCAGACCTCTCCAACACTTTCTGCTCAGTCGTTGGAGACCGAATGTAGATTCTCTGGATCAGGTGCTTCCGTTTCCGGACTCTCTGTATCCTCACCTTCTTCCCTGGTCAGATGTTCAGTGGATTACGCAGGGTGTTCCGCTGGACTTACCCGCGTCCGATCGCGTTCTGATGGCAGATGCCAGCGATCTCGGATGGGGTGCGACGTTGGATCCTCTCGGTCTTTCCCTACACGGGATGTGGGACCAGGATCAAGCAGCTCTACACATCAACCAGAAGGAGCTTCTTGCTCTTCTTCTGAGTTTCAGGCAGTGGATCCCTCACCTGTCGAATCGCCAGGTCCTTCTATTATCCGACAATTCGACAGTGGTTGCTTACATTCGGAACCAGGGCGGCACGCACTCGCTTCCGATGTACGAGTTAGCTCAGGATCTTTTACTGCTCGCTCAGGAGGTTCACGCCGGAGTGGTTGTTCGTCACATTCCCGGTCGTCTGAACGTCCTAGCCGACTCCCTGTCCCGACAGGGCAGGGTTATTTCCACCGAGTGGATGCTTCACAGGGCAGTGTTCCAGTCGCTTTGCGATCTCTGGGGACGTCCCCACATCGATCTCTTTGCGACTCGTTGGAACCATCAGGTGGACACTTTCGTGACCCCGTGTCCAGATCCTCTGGCTTTTGCCGTGGACGCTCTGTCACTCGATTGGAACGGTCTAGTCGGCTACGCCTTCCCGCCGGTTCCGATTCTTCCTCAGGTTCTCGCCAAAATTCGAACCTGCAGTTGTCGAATCATTCTGATCGCTCCCCTGTCGCCTCAGCGGGTGTGGATCAATCAGCTCCGCTCGCTGATGGCGGCGGTTCCGGCACGTCTCCCGCTACGTCGCGACCTTCTTTGTCAAGGTCGCCCGAGGAGGTTTCACGTCGACCCGACTTCATTGTTCCTTCACGCATATCTTTTGTCAGGTCCTGTCTCCTCCGTAGAGGTTTTTTGAGACGAGCAGTGGAGTGCATTTCTTCTTCAAGGAGGCACTCCACTGGTTTAGCTTATGCAGCTAAATGGAAGGTCTTCTGTCGATGGTGTGCTGATCACTCTGTTGATTATGCCAATCCTTCGATTTCACAGATTGCGGAGTTTCTGGTATATCTGTTTGATTCTCGGGGTCTCCAGCCTGTTACCATCAAGGGTTACAGGTCTATGCTTTCAGAGACTTTTTCTTATGTGGGGAAGCGTCGTATCGGCACTAATCCTTACCTCTCCAAGCTTGTTCGGCACTTTTCTTTGAAAAGGCCTCGGACTTTGCAGCTTACTCCACGATGGAATCTTTTGTGGGTGCTGCTTTGCTTGGGGGGGGGGGGGGGCGCCGTTCGAACCTTTATCCCAGGTGGATATGCAATTTCTCACATACAAGATGGCTTTTCTGATGGCATTTGCTTCGGCCAGACGGGTTAGTGAGCTTCACGCCCTCTCGGTTGACCCGGCCTTTTTTAGGAGTTCTCCCAACAGTGTTACTTTTACCACTGATTGCTCCTTTTTGGCTAAGAATCAGTTACCAGATACTACTCCTCCTCCTATCTGTATCAGGGCTCTTCCCTCTGTTGAGGGTACTCGCCCTTTGCTCTGTCCGGTCCATGCTATTCGCATTTATCTTGATCGGACACGCTTCATTCGGAAGGGCAGAAAACGTTTTTTTCTGTCTCTCATTCCGGGTCAACAGAAGATCTCTCCTCAATCCATTTCTCGATGGATTTGTCTTGCTATTCGTACGGCTTATAGTCGTTTAGCAGCTGGCGATTGTATTACCAATCGTATTTCTGCCCACGAGGTGCGGGCACTGTCTACCTCTTGGGCTTATTCTAACTCCGTCAAGTTGTCGGATGTTATGCAGGCAGCCTACTGGAGAAATGCTTCTACTTTCTCCACCTTTTATTTACGCCAGTTGCAGGAGCAGTCGGAGGACCTTTTTGCCTTGGGTCCTCTTTCTTCTGCTCAGGCTGTTGTCTGCCATAGCCATTAGGCTTCTTGAAGGTCAGTTTCAGCCTTGTGCTGTTACTGCCCTTTTTTCTGTCTGTGTGTCACACAGGCTCATATGTCTCTTTTCATTGTCCTTTACCAATGTTTGCGACATTATGGTTGATAAGCCTTGGGACCTCTTCCTTCTGCTTCACGGTTCCAGTGCACTAGGGTTATGTGGGGGTTGGTTATGCGATTCCCTCCAGCCTTTTGTCTATTCAGCCTGTAGTAAACAATTGTGAGTAGGTTGATAAGAAATCTAAATTTTATAGTAAATTTCCTTTCTTATTATACCTACCACAATTGTTTACATGGAGGCCCTCCCGTCTTCTTTACGGGTAAAGAATCTTTCCTCCCCGCTGATCACATACCTCTAACGTTTACGGATTCAAAAAGAATGAGTCTTTAGAGACGGTATATGCGCACTGGCAACGGAAGTCGTGGAGTTGTACTTGGGAGAGAGCGTCCCGTACTGGGTCTGCGCCGGTTGCACTCGACCCAGTTTTGGCTTATTTTTATTGGTGCTTTTGCACCACTTTTCTTTCCCAACTTGCTTGGGAAAGACAAAAATAGAGAGTATTTTATCCGAGTTAGGGACTTCCACTGTAGTGCAAGCCTGTAGTAAACAATTGTGGTAGGTATAATAAGAAAGGAAATTTACTATAAAATTTAGATTTCTGCATCGCGGCGACATTCCACTGGCATGACTTATGCTGCGAAGTGGAAGGTTTTCTGCCGCTGGTGTACAGATCACAATGTGGATTACCGTGATTACCGTGATATGTCAATCGCTCAAATTGCAGATTTTCTGGAATACCTTTTTGACTCCAAGGGCCTTGTGCCTATTACGATTAAGGGCTATCGGTCCATGCTGTCAGACACTTTCTCTTATGTGGGAAAGTGGTGCATCGGTCGTAATCTTTTTCTTTCCAAACTCATTTGGCACTTTTCTTTGAAGAGGCCTCAAGTTTTGCGTCTTACACCCAAGTGGAGCTTGGCATGGGTGTTGCACTGTTTGGAGAGGGCACCATTCGAGCCTTTATCTGAGACCGTTTTCTCACCTATAAGATGGCTTTCCTTCTAGCGTTTGCTTCTGCTCGACGAGTCAGTGAGCTTCATGCGCTATCTGTTGATTCTGGTTTCTTCAGAAATGAGGCTAACAGTGTCACCTTCACTACTGATTGCTCTTTTCTGGCTAAGAATCAACTTCCTGATTCAGTACCTCCTCCCATCTGCATTCAGGCTCTCCCCGCTGTTGATGGTTGGAGACCTCTTCTTTGTCCTGTTCGTGCGATCAAGACTTACATTAATCGCACTCAGTTCGTTAGGAGGGGTCGTAAGAGATTCTTTCTGTCTCTCATTCCTAAGAGGCAGTCTATCTCTTCCCATTCTATTTCCAGGTGGATCTGTCTTGCAATCAAGCTGGCATATTCCCGCTTGTCTGCTTCAAATCTTGTTTCAAACCGGTTTAATGCTCATGAGGTTCGTGCCATTTCTACATCCTGGGCATTCGCCAATTCTGTTTTGCTCCGGGATGTTATGAACGCGGCTTACTGGAGGAATGCTTCTACCTTCTCCTCCTTTTATCTCCGCCACCTACAGCAGCAATCTGAGGACCTTTATTCTTTAGGCCCTCTCGTTGCTGCTCAGGCTGTTGTGCACCCTCGTTAAATTTGTTTTTATCGGGTTTGTGCTTTCGCCTTGTTCTTTTCAGGTGCCTTCTCTCTATCTTCATTACAGGTTTCGCTATTGTTCTCTGTCCTTCTTGCTTTTCTTTCTGCTGCTCTTGTTGGTATTGGTTATGTGATTCACCTCCTCCTATTGTTTATTCAGCCATATTGTAAGCAATTGTGAGTAGGTTGAAAAGAAATAAAAAATTTTTAGTAAATTTTGTTTCTTAACATACCTTCCACAATTGTTTACCGGAGGCCCACCCTCCTTGGGGATATCTTTGATATCGATGCCTCCCCAATAAATCACAAACTTCTCGTTGGCGGAAATACGGAATTGACGTCGTGGTTGTTGCGCATGCACTCGGTAAACACAAGAGGTGTGCAGAGAGAGTACCTGTAATTTCGAGTGCCGGTCTCGCTCGACCCTTTTTCGATCTTTTTCGTGCTTTTGCACTCTATTACTTTTCCAACTTGTTTGGAAAAGTTTCTTAAAAGCTTGAGTTAGTTCTGAAGTAGGGCTTGCACTTAACGTTACAGCCAATTGTAAACAATGGTGGTAGGTATGTTAAGAAACAAAATTTACTAAAAAATTTCAATTTCATGTTCATTACCAATCCTGAAAAGTCAAAAGAGCCAGGGTGTGAGTGGAATTTCCATTTTCAAGGTAAAATTAATTCAGCACTGAATCAGTCAACATTTACGGACCTGGAGATTTTTACACATTTTTCTTCAGTAAGTGCAATTTCCATTTTTAAGGCAAAATTAATTCGGCAGTGAATCACAAAAGCCTGATGATTTTTATATATTTTTCTACATTGACAGTTCACATCTTGTGACAGTGCATTTGGTTCTGGGCAAGCCTTGGCTTCCCAAATGGGCAGTCAAGACTAGCCTATAAACAACTGCTAAGGTTCTGAGAATGTAACCCTGTTCTGTTGCAATAAAATTTGGTCAGAGTTGGAATCAGGCCTTTAACCCTCAAGGACCTAGACAAATTTCTTGAATTCCACTAGACCACAACCTGTGCCTGTCTGATGGCTAAGTAGTGACTTGGATGTGCAGTGGCATTGCGGTAACCAGTTCTCGTCAGATCACCGAAGTTGAGCAACATTGAGCCTGGTTAGTCCTTTGGTGGGTGACTGAGCGATCGATTCAGACTCCCGCTTTGTATCCTTGGGCAAAGCACTTAAACCCTGATTGTCCACATGGGGGCATGATGACGCTGTGTACTAAGGCATACTGCACGGCGATGGTGCACATGTCTTCAACCAATCTAACCATGCCTGTGCTGCAGTGCGGAGTTACGATGTTGGGGAGCTGGCAGCTGCTCGTTGTTGCTTGGCAGTACTCTGGCTTCCTCCACCCGTAAAACTGTCACTGACACGATATGACCTTGGCTGTTAAAGTGTCGTTAAACACTAATAAATAAATAAATAAGCAATAACTTCTTGTCAAGCCTTGGTTGCCTATTTAGGCAGCCATGACTTGACTAGAAACCACTGTCTAGGTAATATGTCTATTTTTCAATAGGATGTCCTCATGATGGCATGTTAAAGGTACCCCTTCAGAGGTTGTCAAATAGGCCTTTAAGGGTTAAAGCTGAAAATGTAAAGATCTTAAATCATTTTACTCATTTTCTTTATGTTAGCAGTTGTACAGTTTATTATTGGGTACAAATCATAGACTGGTAGTATCACTGTATGTTCATGACAGTCAGCAGGTGATTTGTCTTGTTTACAGTGGCTGTCAAGACCTCTAGGGGTTGCTGTGATATCTCAATAGCTGAGGACCATTTAAGTATTGAGTTTTACACTGCTAGACATCAATACCAAACAACTTGTACTCCACATATAGTTTGTCTGCCACCTTAGCTGTGTTCATTGAAAGCTTCGAGTGGACTAAAATGCTGTCTAATGCAGACCCTCTCAGTGGAGTGAGTCCTGATGTATTCAACATTTTTTGCTCCAGCAGCGCCAACCGCAGAGAAATGATTTTACTTAACTCACTATTAACCCCTAGCACACTAGCAGTGCAACACAATTTTCTCCAACCACTCTGTTTTTCTCTTGTTTAACTATGAACTTAACCAACTGAGCTCTGTCAAACAAGGCATATTTGGTTAAATGTCAACCTGCATTATGGGAAATATTTGCTGCTATAAAACTTAGCAGTTACACTATAACATGGTGGACACATGGCTTCTCTAATTTTACTATGCCAGCCATTCAGTTAATGGTGTGACAGAATTTAAAAATAAACAGCAGCAACTAATGCGTTATCCCACTTTGGTGAGATCGCACGTTAGTTATTACTATTTATTTTTGTGATGGAAATTCTGTTAATATACTGATTCAAAATAGAAAGTATAATAAACTTCGAGGAGCAATTTTTTTAGTATTATCGACTTTAATCCCAAACAAATTATTGTAAATTCATATTTCGAGTCTAGCTGTATGAATTTGCATACTTTCATGTTCTTACTGTTGCCAGCGTCCCGTCAGGACATCACAATTCAGACATGGGGTGAAATGAAAAGTTCACACATGCAGTCAATAGCATGTATGTCCACCATTTGCCTCTTGGATGGCAAGACATCGACAGCTCATGGACCTGATAAGTCTCTGGATGTCACCCTGTGGTATTGCGTTCCACTCCTGTCTTAGAACATTTTGTAAATCGTGTCTGAAGATCATGAAGTCGTACCCGATGGTCCAATTGATCCCAAAGATGCTCGATTGGCGACAAATCAGGCGAAAGTGGGGGCCAGGGAAGAAGTTTGATGCTCTGCTCAAGAAAATCACGACAGATACGCGCCACTTGACATCGGGCATTGTCTTGCTGGAATAACAGCAATCCGACAACGGGACAACAACAGTGTTAAGAATTTTGTCCCTATATCGCTATCCATTCAGATTACCATCGATGAAGATCAACTGCGTTTGGTGGTGCAAGGAAATTCTTGCCCAAACCATTACACTACCCCTGCCAAAACGGTCGCATTCCCGCACGCAAGCATCAGGAAACCCTTCTCCTCTTTGGCGATACACTCTTGCCCTACCATCAGCGTGCCGTAGACAAAATCAAGATTCATCACTAAAAAGAACTGTGCTCCAATGCTGCTGAGTCCAGCGAACCCGCTGAAGTTCCCATTCCATTCTGACGGTACGATGACGTTGGGTAAGGATTGGTCCGTGGTATGGACGCCTACTTCAGATACATGTTCAGCAAGTCTATTGCGGACAGTTTGTGCACTGATTCTATTGTTAGTTCTACCAGGAGTAATTGCTGCTGTCCTCGTCGCCGGAAGGAAGCGATTCCCCAAGTGAGACGTCCTGATGTGTCGGTCTTGTGCAGAGGTCGTAACTTTTGGTCAACCTGAACATAGTCAGTCGGCAGTAGATCCAGTGGTTCTATACCTTCCAATGAGATGGTAAATAGTGGCCACTGTGACTCCGAACTCGGCAGCAAGCTCATCTGGAGGTATCCCAGCCTCATGCACACCAATGGCATGTAACCTCTGATTTTCGGTTAACCTTGGCATTTTTATGTGTACCCATACTATGTATGGTACACATAATGCCGGCATCCGGGGTGGCCATCCGTCGTTCGTCCATCCATCTGTATGTCCGTCCATCTGTCCGTGCGGAGTCCGTATCCATTTCTTTGGCATTCGACAACTTGAAAAATATTGTATGGATTGTCAAGTTACTTTATATTTGTGATCAGGTTACTGATGTGCCGAGCTGTATAGTTTTTGGTGTAAATCTGATAATTTGATCCTGAGATATTAACCCTTTATCCTTCAAATTGAAAATTCCTCCAATCCTTTTGGCATTTGATAACTTGAAAAATATTGCTTGGATTGTCTAGTTACTTTATATTTGTGTTCAGGTTACTGATTTGCCTAGCTGTATAGTTTTTGGTGTGAATCTGATGATTTGATCCCGAGATATTAACCCTTTATCCTTCAAATTGAAAATTCCTCCAATCCCTTTGGCATTCGATAACTTGAAAAATATTGCTTGGATTGTCAAGTTACTTTATATTTGTGTTCAGGTTACTGATGTCCCGAGCTGCATAGTTTTTGGTGTAAATCTGTTATTTTGATCCTGAGATAATAACTCTTTATCCTTCAAATTGAAAATTCCTCCAATCCCTTGGGCATTCGATAACTTGAAAAATATTGCTTGGATTGTCAAGTTACTTTATTTTATTTTTTTTTTTTGTGTGTGTTCAGGTTACTGATGTGCCGAGCTGTATAGTTTTTGGTGTAATTCTGATAATTTGATCCTGAGATTTAACCCTTTATCCTTCAAATTGAAAATTCCTCCAATCCCTTTGGCATGAGATAACTCAAAAAATATCAATCCTATTGTCATGTTACTTTATATATTTATTCAGGTTACTGATGTGCTGTGCTGTATAGTTTTTTATGTAAATCTGATAATTTGATCCGGAGATATTGACCCTTTATTCATCAAATTAGACACTCCTCCGATCCATTTCTATATGTACCCATACCATGTATGGTGTACATAATGTCGGCATCCGTGGTGGCCCTCCATCATACAGCTTTCTACTAGTTGCATGTATGGGTACACATCTGACGATTTCATCGGCCTATTTTTATACGCCCGTTTTGAAAAAACGGTCGTATTATGGTATACCGCTGTCCGTCTGTCCGTCCGGTCACATGTCGTACGATAACTCAAGAACGCTTTGAGAGATTTTCGGGTAAGTGGTGTATATCGATGGAGGGAAGCTCCCTTTCATTTAGCGTCGCCGTTCGATTAGTCATTCTAGAGTTATGGGACTTTATTACTTAGAAAATTGTTGATTTTTTACACGTCGTACGATAACTCGAGAAAGCTTTAAGAGATTTTCATGATTTTGGGGTAGGTGGTGTATATCGATGGAGGAAAGCTCCCTTTCGTTTAGTGTCACCGTTCGATTAGTCATTCCAGAGTTATGGGACTTTATTACTTAAAAAATTGTTGATTTTTTACACGTCATACGATAACTCGAGAACGCTTCGAGAGATTTTCGTGATTTTGGGGTAGGTGGTGTATATCGATGGAGGAAAGCTCCCTTTTGTTTAGTGTCACCATTCGATTAGTTATTCCAGAGTTATGGGACTTTATTACTTAGAAAATTGTTGATTTTTTACACGTCGTACGATAACTCGAGAACGCTTCTAGAGATTTTCACGATTTTTTGGTAGGTGGTTTATGTTGATGGAAGGAAGCTCACTTTCGGTTGGTGTTGCCGTTCGATTATTCATTCCAGAGTTATGGGACTTTATTTTTCACATGTCAAACAATAACTTGAAAATGCTTAGAGCAATTTTCATGATTTTTTGGTTGCAAGTATATGTTGATAGAAGGAATCTCCCTTTCAATTTGTGTCACTGTCCGGTTTGTCATTCCAGAGTTATGGGGCTTTATTCATCAAAATATAGGCAATTTTCCACATGTTGGACTTTGAGAAATTTTCCTGATTTTTTGGTGGCAAGTATATGTAACCTGACAAGTACACATGTATACTCATATTCTGTGGTTCCCTCTTGTAATTAATAACGGGCGTATCATGCACTCATGGCACAGCTGTTTCTTTAAAATGTTGGAAGACAAAAACTGGCATGTTTTCTCAATAACCCAGGCTCTCCAGCACAATATAACACAAAGAAAATCGTCGGTCACCCATTCAATTTGACATTTTCGGGTAGCATGTGCTATTTTCAAATCTGCAGCAAAATTGTATATGGTTGGGTGGACAAGAACAGCATATCATTAAACACTTTGCTCGACTTCTTGTCCACAAACATGCAACATTAGAAGTATTATATTTCATCCTTTATGCTATTTTTTCACATTTGTTTCTATTATACTTTCTTTTTTGACTTGGTATATATAAATCCTAACACTTTATTCAAGTGTGGAAGCAATGCGCAACCAAAGTTGATTTAGTTACAAAAATATTATCAGGTCTGGCTGGCAAACATGTGGTCTTTTGCCTTGGTATTCACATATTTTATAACTGAAGTAACTCCAACATGACCTGAATGATTATTACTGGACCTGTTACTGTTCAAACACAATGACTCCAACAGTGTCATGTTTGACCTGGCTGATTTCATCATGTAAATTCGATGGAATATAATGATGCAGATCAGTAGACTATTGCAATCATGGGTATTTATTTTTTTTATTTATTTATTTATTCGAGTTGAACGACACTTTCAACAGCCAGGATCATCTCATGTTGGACAGTTTTACAAGTGGTGGAAGCCGGAATACCCGGAGAGAACCACCGAGCAATGCTGAGCAATTGACAGACTCCCTGACGTACTAATTCTGCACAAGCAGGGTTAGCATTGGTTGAAGACAGGTGCACCATCGACATTCATTATGCCTTAGTACACAGTACCACTGTGCACCCACTATCCTCTGTATTTATCTCACAAGAATGTATTTCATCCAATACAAGTAAAAACGTTGAGACGAAATACAAATCTGTATTGAGAGTAGTGACCGCAGGTGAGATCATTCGATTCAGAAAGAGTATGTTTTTTCCTGCACTCATCGAAAACCGATTACACATGTACTGTTTGTAACAGTAATTAAATGATAAATAAATAACCAACTCAATGAAATAAATTAGACTAGATCATTTTTTTGCGATGATGTTGCCATGTGTTAAATCTGAAAAATAAAACAAAAGAAACACACAGCAGAAACATTGCCATAAACTTCAGTGGCTATAGTACAAGTAGAATAATAAATGGGGATTATGTCATGCATAGTGCAAGAACACAATACAGTTGAGCCCACTTAATAGGATATCTTTTAATTGTATATCCCTGTTAACTGAATATAATGTTCAAACACAAAACCATTTACCATGCCTTCAGTACAAATTTGATCTGTTAATTGCATATGGGTTGTAGAGTAAACTCCTGTTAATTGTATATAAATTTTTGTAATATGTCGAAAAAATTACTGTGACACGCACCAAATTCCCCTTATTTATCAACCTTTTTGGCCCCACTACATCCAATACAGGCATTTATTCTATTATATCTTGTTTGACAGAGCTCTATGAGCTCTGTCAAACAAGATATAATAGAATAAATGCTCAGTTTACCTCCAGAACACAAGAAACTAACCAAATCCCTGTTAATTGTATACTCCTGTTAATTGAATAATTTTCACTGGCAAAATGGATAATCAATTAAGAGGATTCTACTGTACCATGATGTCATGATTTTCATTTATAAAAATCAACTCCTAGACGCTGAATGATTGTCAAAATATATGCGAAGAAAAGGAGAAATTGTAAAATAAACTGGTTATTACCTCCTAGTGAGTTTCCGGGATGGTGTATTGTAGTTGAGACCTCTGGAATATATATCGAAATGTCCCAGGGTTCATACAGGTTATGGAAAGGTATGGAAAGTCTTGGAAAACAGGAAAATGCCCTGGTAAATAGAGATTATTACCATTATGTGGATGTACAAAATATGTATCCGAGTCTTGCTCCGGGTTCTAAGGGCAGATCACAACGAGTTGAAGACGAGTCGTGATCTACCCTTAGAACCCGGAGCGAGACTCGTGATCTGCCCTTAGAACCCGGAGCGAGACTCGGATACAGATTTTGTACATCCACATAATGGTAATCATCATTTTATCTTACAATATATTGGGGATAAGTCAAGAATGTAGATGAATATATAACAAACTATTTATTCGTACGGATGAACAAAAAGAAAAAAAATGGAACTCACGCAAAAGGAATGTGCTTGTATCTGATCCCCTGATACAAATATCTGTATCAGGGGGTCAGATACACGACAGTTGCAGAGTTAATACAGACAAAATACATGTTGATTGTAAGATAAAGTATGGAAGATTGGGGTGGCTTTTGGACAAGTTATGGAAAATGAACAGACATGGGTAACATGACTATTTCTCCTGTCTAATGTGACCATTCAAAAAATCTTTGTACTCCCAAGTTTTAGGGTTTTGGGGTTAAACAAGAATTGCTACTTGAGTCATTGGTGTTTGGGAATTCTTAACTCTTAAAGGCCTGGTGGCTTGTATACATCTGGTGGCCTTGCAGTTGTTTCTAGGCAAATCTTGGCTGTCTGTATAGGCAGCCAAGACTTGCCTAAAAACAACTGCAAAGGTACTTAGAATATAGCTTAAAAGTTTACCTAAAGCCTCAATGTTCAAGCCTCGGTTTTATTGCAGTACCAGGTGATCAAAAGTTGGAATTGGTCCCTTTAGGGTTAAAAGAGTTGTCAAGGGTGGAGGGGATAATAGAATTAATTGTGTATTGAGTTACATTTCACCTTTGGGTTCATGGAAATTTGATGTCAGGGGTATGGAAAAGTTATGGAAAACCAAATTGCCCAGTCTTTATGAACCTTGTCATCCTTATGGACTCAACGATATATGCCGAGAGACGAGATCTCGAATTTAATACATTATCTAAGAAACCCACATGGTGGTAATAACCTATATGTATTTTTTTCAAAACGATTTCTTCAAATAAGGATTCGCTCTTCTCTCTGTTTCAGAACTGGTAGTTCCATACCTTGTAGATGAAAGTGGTAAATTCCTGACGAGTGACCTCACAAATCATGTTCATATACGAAAGAAGAGAAGTTTTAAAAATTCCAAAATTCATATCAACATCCAATCAAAAAACAACACATTTCATCTTGAGCTAGAGAAAAACAACCAGTTGCTTGCTCCTGGTTTTAAAGTGTACAGGAGAAAAGGGGAAACATTGCAATCATACGATAATAGGACTTCATTAGGAGAGCTTATAGCAACTGAGAGTGACTCTTCATTGGATTGTCTGTATTCAGGGCGTGTCCGATCACACAAAAACCATAGGACAGCTGTCACATTATGCGATGGTATGGTAAGTAATGCCACTGCTAATTTCTTAACTTTGAGACAGGGCTGGGGAGAGTGGGGGGGGGGGGGGGGGGGGACTGAGGTAGTAACCCTGGAGCCCAGAACTTGGGGGCCTGGACTTGACCCAGGAGTCCAGGTTTCTTGGGTCAGACTTGAGCCCCACCCCTCCCCACACAAAAATTCTGACTCCTATGCAAACAATTGAGTGTGGGGTGGGGGGTGGGGGGTGTTCTTTTGCAGGATTCTTGAAGAGGTAGTAACCCTGGAGCCCAGAACTTTGGGGGGGGTGGGCCTGGGCTTGACCCAGAAGTCCAGGCTTCTTGGGTCAGACTTGAGCCCCACCCCTCCCCCACACAAATTTTGACTCCTGTGCAAACAGTTAAGTGTGGGGGGGGGGGGGGAGAGGTGGCTCTGCACTTGACCAACGGTTGTAATTTTGGACTGCAGGATTCTTGAAGTGACAACTTTATTAAATCAACTTTGTCAAGATTTCACTTGTCAAAAGCTCTAACTCTAGGTCACTGGATACTCACTGATCAACTTTTCAAATATGAAACATGCTGCTAAAAAAATGTCATTTTGATGGCTAAAAAATAACATATCCGTAAAATGATATCCCAAAAGCCACCGAAAGTCTTCATTTAATAACTGATTTAGAAATTTTCTTTAGGGGTGAACCCCCTCATACCCGCTTATCATCACTCATACCTTTGGCATCTGCATTAGTATCCTGACCCATTTAAAAGGGGACCTGTCACAGAATTAACAAATTTTCTTTCCTCGGCCCTGCTTTGAGACCAGGCCTGCAAATCAACAGCCTGCCATGATCAAGGACAGGCACAATTTGTATATTTGATAGGCACCAGTTCAGTTGTGCCTGGCATAATGACCAGTTTTTTTTTTTTTGTTTATTGGGGTTTGATGACACTTTCATGTCTTATTCTGTCCGAGAGTTTTTTGGGTGAAGGAAGGAAGAGTATCAGAAGAGAACCACAGAGCAATAATGAGCAACTGTCAGACTCAATTAGTAATATCCTTGTATCTTCCAGGGTGTATGGGAATTTAGACCGGCCTGGAAACTCTTACACCCTTAGGCACAAAGCCGAAGGTTGTATGAGTTCCCAGACTGGTGTAATTTCCCATACACACCGGAAGATACAAGGAGAACAGATTTATTTCCAAATTCTTTTGTTCTGTTAACCCAACGTCTAATAGCTTTCAAAATCAACATTTTCTCCTTTTTCCAATATTGTTTGTTTGTTTGTTGGTGGTTAACGTCACATATTTATGCACCATGGCTAATCGTGACACAACATGGAGATGAAGTCAAGTTTAGTCAATCGTTGATCAACATGTTGCCCATTTTAGAGGACTTTCACCCCAAGCATTGGTGACTGGGTCCTATTTTACTAGTAAAGCGGAACTGGTTTACCACAGTAAACAAGTGCCGCTTACTTCCCGGGGTTCCCACGGGGACCTTTTTCCAATAAATATATTCTTACTAAATTGACACACTTTTTGTTGCACTTGGCTGTATTTACTGGTATTATTTACTGGTATTACTTTTGTTCTCTTTTCTAAAATTTCAGATTCAGTATGACTTGCAAAGCATTTCTTAAAACTAATTTGAGCCATTTTTAATTAGCAGACCCCCCCCAAAAAAAAAAAATGCATCACACCTCTTCATAAAAATAGCACCATAAATAAATAATCCTTACATGCTGCATATGTATTTTTTAGCTCACCTTGACAAAGTCAAGCTGAGCTAATCTCATCGCTCTCCGTCCATCATCCGGCATCTGTCCGTCCGACGTCCGTCAACACCTTGTTTTGGTCTTCTCCTCCAAAACCACTGGGCCAATTCTAGTGAAAATTTGTGTGAGTGATGGTCCCAAAGATCTTCTCATGAACCAGTGGTTACAATGACTTGATATATGTTATGGAGCTTCCTTTTGAGGTGTAGAATTTCAAACAAAATTTGTGAAGCAATATTTGGCTTGGTAATGGTAGGGGTCAGATTTTTAACCCCGCCCAGAATTTCTATTTTCTGAACCGATGGTCCAATTTGAATCAATTTTGATATGTGGTATTATTGGGTCATAAGTACTTGACTCAGGCAAAAAAAAAAGAATCCTGCATCCCCAAGGGAACCCCAGGAACTAAAAGTAGAAACGCCTACATTTCCCAAACCACACGGAACAGAGAGCTGTTATTTGGTATGAAGAATCCTTAGGACCAGTAGAATTGAATGGTAAAAACAAAATTGCCATCGGTTATGTTGGGGTGTTCTGTAGAGGGCATCGAAAAAATGCTGAGTCAGCATATTTGCAAAAATTAAAAAATTCTCCAGAATCAGTGGTCAGAATCTTTTGATATTTGGTATACAGCATTCATAGGGGGATCAGATACAATTTTATTAAAATAAAGCCTGTTGGTTCATATTTGGGCTCAATACAAGAGCCCAAATATTTAACTTAGGGCAATATGAGGAATATTCTTTAAAAATCTTCTTCAGAACCACCAGTCAGAATCTTTTAATGTTTGGTATACATCATTGTTATGAGGGTCAGATTCAAGATTGTTCAAACCAAGTCCCTAGGTTAATATTTGGGCTTCCTATGGAAGCCCAAATTTTAACTTAGTTCAGTATGGGGGATAATTTTTAAAAATCATCTTCTTCAGATCTATGAGTCAGAATGCTTTCATATTTGGTATACTACATCTCTGGGAGGGGGGGGGGGGGGGGGGGGGGGGGGGGTCAGATTCAAATTTGTTCAAATTGGGTCCCTAGGTATATATTTGGGCTCACTATGGTAGCCCACATTTTAACTTAGTGCAATATGAGGAAATGTCTTTAAAAATCTTCTTCTTCAGATCCACCAGATGGAATGCTTTCATATTTGGTATACAACATTTCTAGGGGGGTAAGTTTAAAGTTTGTTCAATATGAGTGCCTGGGTTAATATTTTGGCTCAATATGGGAACCTGAAATTTAACTGAGTACAATGTGAGGGAATTTCTTCAAAAATCTTCTTCAGATTCACAGGTCAGAATCCTTTCATATATTGTTTACAACATCTCTAGGGGAGTGTGATTCAAGTTTGTTCAAGTTGGGTCCCTGGGTTAATATTTGGGCTCCCTATAGTAGCCCGAATTTTAACTTAGTGCAATATGAAGAAATTTCTTTAAAATGTTTCTTCTTCAGATCCAACAGTCAGAATGCTTTCATATTTGGTATACAACATCTCTAGGGAGGTCAGATTCAACTTGGTTCAAATCGAGAGCCTGGGTTAATATTTCGGCTCCCTATTGGAACCGGAATTGACCATGTAGCTGAAGAATTAGAAATTTTGTATTCAGTACCCTCTAGAGGTGTATAACTAAGATTAATCCACATAGGTTGTATCAAGGGGCTTCATAGGTGAGGTCCACATTTTACATTATGATCAACTGAAGAAAAGGCATGGTGCTCAAACTATTTTTGTCACTCCTGGGGGCGCAAGGTTTGACAGTGTGTCCTTTGGAGATGGATTGCTTAATGTAGACTAATTTTTTGACTTTGTTTATATCGTGTTCTGTTCAAGGTGAGTGCTTCAGGTCCCATGGGGCCTCTTGTTTTCATTAAAATTTTTGTGCAATGATTCACTTCAAAATATTCAATTAACCATTTTTTTTATTTTTTCAAACATATAAATGAGCTAGTAAATAAATATTTATAATAATATTAATTTGTCATCAGTTATGGTGGAGTTTACCATGGAAGTTTGAAAAAATCATTGGATAATCGTAGTTTTTCCACGCCCATGATAGATCATTCACCGCAATTTGTAATTGCCCAAGTGATGGCGCATGTGAGCGATCATGCGCCATTAAAATGAACGTCTGATCGAGAGGTCTACTAATTGTCAGAAAACCTATAATCGACTACAATTTCAAAGTCGACGATTATGGGTTTTCATCACTCCTTTATTGATGAATAAGTAGTTATTACTCTCCTCCCCATCTTGCTTGTAAGAGGTGTCAGAGGCTGTAGAATATCAAAATACATTGTAATTGATATGGGAAAGAAATAAAAGTTACAACACATGACACCAGGTCTGGTGTTCCAGAAAGTATGGGAGTACAAATAATTGCCCTTCTCAGTTTGACAAGGAGTGCAACTGCCGCCTTAAATCTCAATGCATCAGGTTTGGGCCTGAGGTGGTCAAGAGTCTCTGAATTTTCCTTCGGAGAGCAGTTGGCCTGCAGCATACTGAGGAACTACTGACCAAAAATATTGTTTTCTATATAGTTGTTTCTAGAGGTCACAGAGTACAATTAAGGTAGACGTCAGTCCTTTAATCAGAGTGTGGTGGTTCAGTGGTTAAGGAATCGGACTTCAAACCGAAAGGTCCATGGTTCGATCCCTGCCAGGGGCAACTGCATTGTGTCTTTTGCAAGGCACTTAATCATGATTGCCCACGTGAGGGCACAGTGGCACTGTGTACTAAGGCATACTCCATGTCAATGGTGTACTTGTTTTCAACCAGTGCTAACCCCGCTTGTGTGGAGATAGTATATTCTGGAGTCTAACAGTTGTCCGCCGTTGCTTGGTGGTTCTCTTTGGGTACTTCAGTTTCCTCACTGTCCAGCATGAGGTGACCTTGACTGTCGAAAGTGTCATTAAACCCCTACAACATTCCAATCCTTTAATTGATTATTCTTCTTCAAAAGTCAATCATGAAATTTCATAATCGTGCCAGTTGGAAATAAGTTTAGTATTCTTGTGTCTGTTTCATTTTTGTTATTTGTGATGGACACCACTAAAATACTTTCTTTAGCTTTTAGAAAAAGTGTTGAAAAGTTCTCAATTAGCTTCTCAGGTAGGTGTTGATAGTTACAGAAGTGGGGCACAAGGTGGCCAGTTAAATAGGTTAAAATTATGTTTTCACTGCTTTCTTCCTATTGGGTTTGTATCAACAGATACTTCAGTATCAACATTCAGAAATTAAAAGCATGTTTGACTACAGAGAAAGGAAAACAAGTTAACAAGCTATTAACCTTTACTGTGAATACTTACACACCTGAAACACTCCCCAATTTTGTCAGTGTGCATGCTTTATCAACATATCATCTCCTTGCATAAAGTTGCTTATGTTTATTTACAACACATGATATTTAGTAGTTGGTTACTGATGTAAAAAGTGGCATGTTGATTGAAATAATATAGTATTCACTTACTTAACTAAATGGTCACTCACCTCTTAAGATAAACTCTTAACTTACTGAGTATTTTTGGTCGAGTTTTGTTAACAACTGAGACTTATGGTTTGGCGACGGTCAAAGCGCATCCGGGTGGGCAGATGTCTGTGCAGGTGGGCGTCCGGGTGTCCTCACACTGTTAGCGCAGTAATTTGAACAAACATTCTCCGATTTGAGTAATATTTGCCGAACAAGTCTTTTGCAATAATATCTCAAGCAGGTTCGAAAACTGGCCCAGCCCAATTTTTTGTTACAGAGTTATGGGCCTTAATTCGTCAATTTTTATGAATTTTGAGCTCGTTAGCACAATAACTTGAACAAATATTCTCCAATTTGACTAATATCTGCCATACAGGTCTTTTGAAATAATATCTCAAGCGAATTATAAAACTGGCCCGGTCTGATTATTTTGTTGCAGAGTTATGGGCCTTAATTTAATAAATTTTATGAATTCTGAACTTGTTGGCATTATCACTTGAACAAAGGTTCCAGATTTGATAGCTGGGATATGATTGATAACTGGGTTATGGACATGCAACACTCTCCAATTGCCACCACAACTCAATGCCTGCATCTCCAATGTGTACCTCTTGTTAAAATATATTTCAAACTTCAAGTAATTTTTCATCAAATCTTGTCATGACTAGATTTGATGAAAAATTACTTGAAGTTTGACTCGAAGAAATCGCTGGTAAAAAATTGGGTATAATTTGTAGGTTGGTTTAATGTGCTCAGCTTTCACTTTTATTTATGGTGAGAGATTTCCTTCCTGGGCAGGAATATCTGCCAGTAGGAGGCGAAGTGTTCATTCATGCTATGCTCAGGTAGGTTCTATAGATGAGCATGAAGGTTTCATAATTTTGATTTGACCCCATGTGGCTCGGTGGCATCACATTTGTCATTAGAGAGTTAGCTTCTGGCGAAAGCTTCCTAGGTTATATGTAACCATGATGCTTAAATAATATTCTCTTGATTAATACACAAAAAACAGGTGTTCAAGTGAAAGTGAACCAAAAATGCATGGATTGTTCGCTTTGCAAATGACTTAATCTGATGGAACATATTCTCACATTTTCCAGTTCTACGAACTATAAAAGGTGTTAATAAGTAATGTAATTAAGTACCTGGAAGTGTTTTGAAACCTCACCTTGTTGGATTGCTAGTTGGGTATTATTCTTTTGGTTTGACTACAGTGACTGTGTGTGTGTGTGTGTGTGTGTGTGTGTGTGTGTGTGTGTGTGTGTGTGTGTGTGAGGTAAGTGGAGGTGAGGTGAGGGGGGAGGCAATGAAAAAGACTGATTGGGAAATTGAAAAAACTCTTGTCTCTGGCATCTCCTTCGTCTCCTCATCATTAAAATCAAAATTATCAATGAAGATCAGTGATCAGAACATCGTGCATGATGGAAATCAATTGCATAACTAGCAAGCCTAAAATTAATGATTATTGTGATTTCTGATCCTGGCAGGTTGGCAAGTGTGAAGAAAGTGACTACAGCTCATCAGTATTAACAGCATGTGAAGGAATACGATCTGATATAGCCATACTTGTATCTAAATTATGTCTGAAAAGTAATTCACTTCCAATTCAGAATGAAACCAATCATACCTTGTTTGGCTGGGCTCATTGAGCCCTGCCAACAAGGTATGGTTGGATGAATTCTGAGCAGGTTTAAGATGAAGATACATGTCCACCCAAAACACATTATTTTGAATACTCAAACTCCATTTTGTAATATGTCAGATATCATTCTTAAATGACTGACATGATTCATTTGGTGTCTGACATTTTGTCTGGAAGTGCAATGAAAATTATTTTCAGGCTTGTACGATACTACAACTGTCTTACTAGTGCTATCTATCACCCATGTGAAGTGTACTGGTTAGACTAATTAGGACCACCAAACCGCAAGTACAGGTAGATGGACCTATCAGTTGTTTCTGAAAGGTCCAAATGGCAACCAAAGGTATTCTCTGTAGAAATTTGGACCACTGCATGAACCCGATGTGCAACGCGCTTTCATTAATTTAGAACCACAAAGGACAGGGGTCTGATGTAATTGACATTCAAATGACTTGAAGATATAACTAAGAATGTATCGCTACCAAACCCAGTTTTGGCATTTTCTGTTCTTAATATTCTAGTGGTGACAACTCACCCTGCAGGTATCTAACTTATCTTAGTAACAGTGTATATAAGTCCATGCAAGGTGCAGGGGGATCTACTACGAAAGTTATGGCTACTACCACTGAACCTAATGTAGCACACACGGCCGAGAACTCACATACCACAATCAGCTCCTTCAGCGACCTGAGCCTATGAGTTAGTGACAGTGCCACCACTGTAGTTACCACTTCACAATAGAGAGCCAAGCAACAGAAAAGGGATAAAGATACAAATCAATTGGCCCAAATCAGTGACGCCAACCACAAACTTTATCGCAAAATAAGGAATGACACCACCACATTGCTCAAAATGGAGCTTCAAGAAAGCTTCCTGACACAATGCGTCGAACGGAACATCATACCCGCTGGCCTGAAAGTTTCAGTCCCCAAATCACGGAAACTAAGAACGGACATTACTAAGACTCGGATACAAGACGTTCTTATTATGGCCAGCAGAGAGATACTTCAAATCACCTTGGAAGATCTCTGTACGGATATCGCAAACACCAAAAGTTCAATGATGAAGGCCATTCCTGTAGTGACTTGACATACAGAATTATCCAAGTCCTCAGATCAGACCCTGAGAGTGCCGCCTCCACTCCACATAGACAAAAATGCGAAATGCAATGGATATATACACTACGCACGCTCACACCAATCGGCCTGAACAGAAAAGAATTCTAATAATATATTTTCGCTTTATCTTAGTAACAGGACTAGATCCAACAAGAATTGACTAGGTATCATCAAGGGTGACGAGGAAAAAAACATATATCAACCCTTGAGTAAAGCAAGGCACCATCTGCAATGCCTTAAGATAAGATAGCATCTTATTTCACTCAAGTGACGATATTTGTGCAAAACAGACTATTGCTTCAAATGACATTTGTAGGAATTTTCCAACTAAACTTTATTATCTAGTTAGGCTGAATATGGTCAATCTTGTTCTTCAGGAAACTGCGGGTTTACTTGTCATCATCACAAAATCGACAATAAAGAAATGTATGAAAACCAAAATTAATCAGGATTGAAATTTTTTTCGAATAATGGAGATGGTTTCAAATTGATTTGAAACTGAATCGAATCTCAAATGTTTACCAGGCCTTAAGCTGAACACAAATAAATTGGTTAGGATTGTCTACCTGGAGATCATAGCTGCAGGAGGGTAACTTAGCCAGTTGACTGTTTTACTGTCAACCACTTTGGTAAAATAAAAAGAATAGAATAAAAAAAAATATAAAAGGAGTGGAAAGAAGCAGGTTAGGGGAGATTCAGAGAGAAAACAATCAACTAGAGAAATAGCAATTGAAGAGAAGGTAAATTGAAAGGTTCACAAACTTCAAAAAAAAAAATCAAATCAGTTGATCCCCCTAATTGGAGCTGAAATGTTTAAAAAAAAATAAAAAATAATATTTACCTGATCGAGCGCTAGAAGCCACTATCAGGGCTTCATCAAATAAATGAGGATTTCAGAGCCAATATTTTCCTCCTTCATGTTTCATATTCAGTCAAATGCAAATAATATTTTGTTCATATAAATTTGTTTTATTACAACTTAATGGAGAGTGTCTGTGGGCACTCTCCAATAATTTGTAATAAAACAAATTTTTGAATAATAATTTCTGACCATCAAAAATAATCTAGCCCTCAACTCATTAACCTTCTATACTCTGATGTCAAAATGGCAAAGTTTTCAGCAGCAAGTATTTACCATAATGCAGTTGGATATTTAACCAAATATACCTTGTTTGACAGAGCTGAGGGAGCTCTGTCAAACAGGATATAATTGGTTAAATTCAAAATTTAAACGGGAAAAAAAGAGTGATGGGAGAAAAATCCGGTGCACTACCAGAGTGGCAGGGGTTAAATTAACAAATTTTGATATCCTCCGCATTGGGTAAAGGGTCAAATAATGATTAAATGTATATTGTGTAACAGAAGATTCAGATTATGTAAGCTTAGATAGGATACACTGATTATTTTATGAAAATGTATATTTTTTAAGCATTAGGTGATACCATTTGCAATAAAATTCATTTAAAAGTAGGATGTGACTATTCTATGTGTTGTCAGAAGTTTGAAATATACAGCAGAGTGTAATGTCTGACAATTTGTTGGGTGGCCTTTCACAGGAAACTATAAATGGCCTCCCTGCTGAGTTTCCTGTATGAAAATACACATCAATCAAGTAATGTTGGCCATATTTCTCTTCTGTCTGTTTTCTTTGTAATCAGTTTACTTCAAGTAATAATGCTCAGGTAAAAGGGGAATTGTTGGCTGAGAAATTGATATCAAAACATCACTTTCCCCATTTGAAATGAATGGGGAGGTAACTCATTGATAGAAAAATATTCTTCATAGAAGAATTATCGATAGAATAACATTCAATGTTCCTTGCAGGGTTTGTATGCCACACCCCATTTGGAAATTCTTGAAAAAGTACGGAAATTTGTGTGTTGGTCTGGAAGAGATCTTGAAAAGTCTAGAAAAAATGGCATTTGAGCCTTGAATGAGTATGGAACTTATTTTTTAACAAACTTGGAACCATTTTAAATAAAAAGAAATAAACTAAGGCCTAAAAAAAGTTGAAAATCTGTTTCTCTGGCCATCCCTCTTGGTCCTTTTGGCTGCCACATGCTTTCTTTTTATAACCAATGCAAACTTCAAAAAATAAAAATTAAATGGTTTATGTCTGATATTTTACCAAAGTTAATAAAATTGTTAAATTTGTCCATTGAGCATAACAAGGCTTTGCAATGCTTTAGCATTGCAAAGCTTTCTTGCACTCAATGGACGAAATACATCACCACCCACGCTATTCTGTAGATTATGAGGCCTAAAACATATAACAAACCAAGAACATGAACCTTTAATGGCAAAGAAATAATTACAAAAATAAAAAATAAAATAAAAAAAACTTCTGCCCTCATGCAATTTTACAAAAAATTACCTGAGAAACAGAAGATCTACTTTATGGGGCCTAAAAGTATATTATTAGTCTTTGCTCAAGCAAAACTCCTAACTTGTGAGAAGAAAAATGAATGCCGAAACTTTATACAATTAACAGTAGAATACATACACAGAATGTCACGATGTGTGAATGTGTTCGTCAATACAGCCATTGATGTAATGTGATGTTCCTTTACTCACAAAGATATACAGATATTCTATTCTGCTTAAGTGATACATATTCCAATCAATAAGTATTTAATATTAACTACGGCTGTGGTGAGTCTTCATTTCTAATGACGATGTCATAAAACATTGAATCAAATCAAGTCTCGAATGAGCAAGATTTCTAATGTTGATTGCAAGAAAATGAATATTTATTACACATCCATTAAACTTTAAAGCCTTGATTTTAACAGAATCACAGCTATGACATAAATGTTTCTGTATTCAACTGGTGATGTACAAGCCTGAACTTTTTCCCAGCACCGTTTATACTAGATCCTTTCCTGTCGAGTCATTAGTTACTCTTCGAAAAGTTTCCAAATTTCGTTATACAATTATTGACATAGTGGGAAAATAAAAACGTCCAAAGCAAAATAAAGTCGGTTCACAAAAAAATTAGTTTACCAAAACTGAGATAATATTAAAAAGCAATTATTTCCAACCACAACATTAACCCAGTCCTGTAGCTGTCTCGTCTGCAGATCCCCATATATCTAAATTGGTCAACTTTATGTAAGTAAATCTTCGGACATCCTGACATGCTTCGAACTTCTTTTAAAAAAGTTTCTCCCAGCTGTTTTGCAAAGCTGTCCAAATTTGTGCATGTATTTTTACTACCAGTAATAACCACCAAATGGTTAACCATGAATGGACACCAGCCAAAGAGAAACAACGATATGAATTTCAACAAACATGTCCAATAGAACAGATAACAAATGTAATTTAGACTGGTTTCCAAAAGGTTGTTTGATTTTTTATCTGTCAATTTGATCAGTACAGGTACAAGCAAAACAAACAGACTCTTCACCTTTGGGTTTAAACATTGGAATTAAAATTTGTTTATTTAACTGAATTTTAATGCATGAGATGTGTAGTAGACACAGAAAGCAGAATGCAATATGCATTTGAACTCATTGGAATGACATAGTCATATTTCTCTCGAGCCTACGGCTCTCACGAAATATGCCTAAGCCATTCCAACTCGTTATGTAACCCACCCACCGATTCAAACACACATCGCGTTCTGTCCATGTATGGCATTTTTTAGATTCAGAAGTCTGGAATATATCAATTGGTTGGAAAAGCAAGCTCGCAATATTACAGACACGTGAATCCGAATATAGGCGATGGGCTATTTAACCCTTTACCTAACATGAAAAGCAGACGACACTTGCAAAAAAAATCTTGAATAACTAATTTTTGTCATTTTTTGTCTCAAAAACATAGGTTATGACCCCTCATTGGAACAAGCTCAATGAGCTCGTTCCAATTGAGGGGTCATAACCTATGTTTTTGAGACAAAAATGGAAAAAATAAAGAAAATTAATTGGCGATTTTTGTGAATAGCGCTGGCCAGTTTTGGCCGTTTTGTTGTGTAAGGGTTAATGACTAGACTAGGGAGTGCAGTGGCTCAGTGTTTATGGAATTGGACTTTGAACCGAAAGGTCCTCGATTCGATCCCCACCTAGGGTAACCGCATTGCGTCCTTGGTCCCAATTGCCCACATGCGGGCATGGTGATGCCGTGTACTATTGCATACTGCACATCGATGCTGCACTTGTCTTCAAGCAATGCAAACCCTGCTTGTGTGGAGTTAGTACATTGAGGATTCTGACATTCTTCCACCTGTAAAATGGTCCGACATGAGGTAACCCTTACTGTCAAAAGTGACAGCAAACCCCTATAAAAAAAATGGCAAGCCTGATTCCAGGCCATAATGGCAAATTCCTTACAGAATTACACTGGTGGCTTGAGAGCTTCATACAAACCCTTCTTTGGCTTTCTCTCATTTAACACTGTCTGAGGAAATGGCCTTTGATTGTTGAATATATCATATCAACTAAAAAGGGTGTAACTGTTGATTAAACAGCTATATCATTGGCGATGCACATGTTTCACCAAGACTGCACACAAACCACAACTACCTCAAAAACTTTATTCTGAATCTCTCAATTTGTCCACTAGTTAAAATTATCATTTCTGTGTTTATTTAAGCTTTTCAGTTAAGCCTCTAGATTCCAAAATACACACAGACAAATCTATACTTTTGATGAACCTACCACCTCACAAGTAGCTTGATAAACTGGATGTTAAGCAGATGATGTCATGTTCACTTTATCTTTAAGTTTTCTGATAGAAATAAACCGAATACAATGTGATGACAGTCATGTATTCAAGTGACATTTGCTTCTTTACTTTTCTGTTTTCAGTTAACCCTTTACCCAGCTCAAGACGATATCAAAATTTATTATTTTAAATATTTTGAAAAAAATTTAAAAAAAATTTCAACAAAACCATATCATTTGACCCTGCTGATTTGCATATTATGTGGGCGGATGTGGCCGATTCATTGGATAAAGGGTTAATCCTTTCCCAAATGCACACAAGAACAAAATTTGTTAGTTTAGTTATATTTTTGGGTTTTTTTCCAAATAATTTCAGTAAAAGCATATCATGTGACCCCAAATTGCAATGAGCTGAACAATGAGGGGGGTCACATTATATGGTATTGTTGACATTGTTTGAAAAATAATAAATTTTCAAATTACGTGGCAGAAAATTTGTTTGGTGAATGGTTCAATTTTCCAACTTCCATGTGGAGATAACTTGGTTAAAATCAAACCTGAAAATAAGCAGACTGTCATCTGCAGAATGAAGTCCCCAGAGGGTGAATTTGGTGATGCTACCCTCTGTGAACCTCAGTCTGAATCAAGGTCTCAAGCCTAAACAGTAAGAGGTACCCAGAGGATAAATTGGCACACTGTACGGGATAGCATCAGCTTATTCACCCTCTGGGGACCTCATTCTGCAAATGACAGATTGCTTATTTTCAGGCTTCGTTAAAATTGTTGCAGAAAAAAATTTCAACAAAAGCATATCATGTGACCCCCTCATTAGAATGGGCTCAATGAGATCTTTCCAATGAGGGGGTCACATGATATACTTTTGTTGAAATTTTTTTTGAATTAGGTTGTTGATTATTATTTTTATACCCCCACTTTATCATGGGTTACAGTGATCCTTGTGTCCATTCATCCATCCATATGTCTGTGCGTGAATCCGTTCATTCATCCCAAACTTTTATCCGCAACTAGTCTCACACTTTCCATCAGATACTTTTGATATTTTGTATGCTGAATAACTGTGATGTGAACTTGCACATATTGTTATGCCATGTTGTTGACCTTAGTTTTCAAGAGTTATTGCTCCTTTTCACTTTCTTTTCACTTAGATTAGTGAACAAGTCTCCTCAACTTTTATCCACAACTAGTCTCACAATTTCTATAGAATATTTTGTGGGGTGAATAACCATGGTATGAACTTGCACATATCAATATGTTTGTTGCTTTACCATATTCCTCAACAGTTATTGCCTTTTTTCACTTACATTTCCCCATTGGAACCACGGGAAGGGAAGCAATGTTTGTTCACTGTGGTAAACAAGATCTGTTTTACTGGTAAAATAGGGCCTGGTACCCAATGCCTGGGGTGGAAGTCCTCTAAAATGGGCAACAATTGGCTGGGCTGGACGTTATATCCATGTTGCGTGGGAGCGCGGTGGCTCAGTGGTAGACTGTTGGACTTCTATGCTAGAGGTCCCGAGTTCGATCCCTGTCCAGGACGACCCACGTTGTGTCCTTGGGCAGGGCACTTTATCCTGGTTGCCTACATGGGGGCCCGAGGATGCCATGTACTAAGACGTACTATATGCCAATGGTGCACGTCTTCAACCGCTGTAACCCTGCTTGAGTGGAGCTTGAACAGAGTTAGAATGTTGAGGAGCTGACAGTTGCTTATCAATGCTCAGTGGTTCTCTCCAGGTACTCTGGCTTCCTCCACCCGTAAAACTGTCATGATCACGATTAGCCATAGAGCATAAGTATGTGACAAACACCAATAAATAAATCCATGTTGTAGTCACAATTTGCCACTGTGCAGAAGTATCTGACCGTAAACACTAATAAATAAATTTCATGCACTCTCATTATTTAACAAGTCTATTATGACTCTGTATCTAAGTGCAAATAGTCTCAAAATATTAATCTGATTGATTTGATATTTTGCATACTGAACAACCATGATTCGAACATCCATGCACATTTGCAGATTTGTGCTCTGTGGTGCAGCAGTGGAGGTGGTGGGGTATCTTTTTGTATTATTCCAAGATGACACTTTCTCTGGCTGTGTTTATAACTCTAATCAAATATTTCAGAAAGATGGGAGATGGACAAGCATGAAAATAAGCAATCTGTCATTTGCAGAATGAGGTCCCCAGAGGGCAAATTTGCTGATGCTACCCCATATGGGGCCAGTTTATCCTCTGGGTACCTCTTTCTGTTTAGGCTGGAGACCCTGATTCAGATTGAGGTTCACAGAGGGTAAATTTAGTGATGCTACCCTGCTGTGCAGGGTAGCATCACCAAATTCACCTTCTGGGGACCTCATTTTGCAGATGACAGTCTGCTTATTTTCTGGCTTGGAGATGGATGCTTTGTTTTTCAGAAAAATGTATTTGTTTTTGTTTCTTGTTAAGTGAAGAATAGGCCTTCATTTTAAGAATCATGGAGTAATTTTTGGAAGGAAGATTTGTTTACTTTTGATGTTTACATGCATTTTGACTTACCTTCTTTCGATGGAAAATTGATTGATAATGTATTTATTTTATCACCCATTTCATGGGATGTCCTCTTATAGATCATTGTTTGCCAAAAAATTAGTTCTGCCCTATTTGTCTATAATCACATCAATTCATGGTTTTTATCTTCATCAGATGAGTCAATTGAATTGTTTGTTTAACCCTTTGATACTTTTGTATGTCTTATGACGTACGAAATCAAACAGCGCGTTGATACTTTTGTATGTCTTATGACGTACAAAATCAAACAGCTCGTTGATACTTTATGGTCATTTGTTTTGTTATTATCAAGTTTTAACCTCAATTCATATTTTCTCCCGAATAGTACTCAGTGACAACCGTTGAGCCAAATGTTATTGCAGCTTAAAATACTAATATAATAATATAATGCTGTCAAGACTTCTTAACTGGTTGAGTGCTAAAAGCCAATATTAGAACTTTCAAAAAATTAGGCTACCAGAGCAAAAGCCAACACTTTCCTTGCTTATATTTCATATTCAGTCAAACACAAATAATATTTTGTTTATATAAACTTGTTTTATTACTGAGGCACTCTCCAATAATTTATAATAAAACAAGTTTTGAATAACAAATTCAGACCACCAAAAATAATCTATCCCTCAACCAAATAATCACTAATGTAAAAAATATCTTGTTATTGGTACTTTCCGACGTTTGACGTCACATTTTGAAAAATGTTGAAGCAACTGAATTTCCAGTGATGTTTGAACGTCAGGATAATTAAAGTCTCAAAGGGTTAAAATATACAGGAGACGAGGACATTTGTCAAAGTAGCAGTCAGTTTTGTCCAGAAACATTGGGTAAATTATATCACCAAAGTGCTTTGACCTATATGTGAATCAGTTCTTTTTTTAATCCCAGGTAAATTCTTTGCTGCTAGAAATAATTAGAATAAGAAACTGAAGGATTTCCAAGTTAAATATTTTTAACAAGTCTTACTATTTGTCTGCACATTAGGTTGAAAGGTAGACAATTAAAATAGCCACTTGTGGGGCAGAACCTTTAAAATAAGTACTAATTCAAACAAACTCCGCATTCAAGTGGACTCTTTAATGTATAGTGAGTAAATCAGTTTATTTCTAGCACACTGACTTTTTGTGGTAACAACCTGAACCCTTTACCTAATACCAGTCTTTTGATTTTGAGACGAGCCATCTCTCTTGCGTGCCATCACACCTACAATTTTCACTTTGTACAGTGGAACCCTGTTAATTGAATAGCCACTTTGCCAATGAAAATTATTCAATTAACAGGAATATTCAATTAACAGGGATTGTATCGCTTTCCTGTCTTCTAGAGATAAACTTAGCATTTATTCTATACTACTAAAAGTTTGCTAAGCATCAAGTATATCCAACTACCTGTTTTACGTTTTAGTTGAAATATTGTAATGAAAAGTGTATATATTTTTTTATTTAATTATATCTTTAATGAATTAAGTACAGAAATTGGGGGCGCGGTGGCGTCACGGTAACCGGTTCTCGTCAGATCACCGAAGTTAAGCAAAGTTGAGTGTGGTTAGCAGTTGGATGGGTGACCATTTCAGTGACTGATTCGCGCTCCCGCATTGTGTCCTTGGGTAAGGCACTTCACCCCGATTGTCCACATGGGGGCACGATGACGCTGTGTACTAAGGCGTACTGCACGTCGATGGTGCGCATGTCTTCAACCAATCTAACCCTGCCTGTGCTGCAGTGCAGAGTTACGATGTTGGAGAGCTGGCAGCTGCTCATCGTTGCTCGGTGGTTCTCTCCATGTACTCCGGCTTCCTCCACCCGTAAAACTGTCACGGTCTTGATTAGCTATTGTGCATAAGTATGTTACCTTAAACACCAATAAATAAATAGTACAGAAATTAAGATTTTATTTGTGTTGGACATGATTTTTAGATCACCTGAGTGAAGCTCAGTGGGAGCTTTACTGTTCACATTCTGTCCGCGGTCCGGCATCCGCCCTCGTCCGGCGTTAACTTTACATTATCGACTTCTCCTTCAAAACCACTAGCCCAATTTTATTTTGTTGGATAAATGTTTATTACCTAATGCCAATTCAGATTTGTTCAAATGAAGTTGCCCCTCCTCCTGGGTGGTGCCATGCCCCAAAGGGGCACCAAAATCTTTGAAAAGCTTCTTCTCATGAACCAGCAGTAGCAGAGACTTGATATATGGTATGCAGCTTCCTTTTAAGGTGTAGACTCAGATTTGTTAAAGAGAAGTTTGATGGGCTATATTTGGCATAGTTATGGGAGGGGCGAAATGTTTGGCCCCACCCAAAATTTCTATTTTCCGAAGCGAGAGGCTGATTTGAACCAAATTTTATGTGAGGGCTAATTGGGTCATAAGTACCTAATTTATGCCAAATTTCTTTTCCCCGTAGCCCTGTGGGAACCGCAGGAGCTAAAAATACAAAAAAATTAAAATGCCCATATCTCCAAAACTGCATGGCACTGAGAATTTTTATCTGGTGTGAAGCTTTCTTAGGACCAACAGAAAGGATTGGTAAAAAAAAATTGCCATCGGTTTTATCATAGGGTACAGTTTTGGGACTTTGAAAAAGTGCTGTGTCGGCACTTTTTAACACTGTAGGCAATGGGAAAAACATTAAAAAATCGTCTTTTCCAGATCCAGCAGGCAGAATCTTTTGATATTTGGTATGCAACATTGTAGGGTGGATCTGATTCAAGTTTGTTCAAATCGGCCCCTGGGTTTAATTTTGGGCTGAGTATAGGAGCCTGAATTCGAACTTAGTGCATTTCATGCAAATTTCTTCAAAAATCTTCTTCTCCAGATCCAGCAGGCAGAATCTTTTGATATTTGGTGTGCAACATTGTGTGGTGGATCTGATTCAAGTTTGTTCAAATCGGCCCCTGGATTCATATTTGGGCTCACTATAGAAGCTCGAATTCAAACTTAGTGCATTTCAGGCAAATTTCTTTAAAAATCTTCTTCTCCAGATCCAGCAGGCAGAATCTTTTGATATTGGGTATGTAGGATGCTTAGGGGGGTGAGATTCAAGTTTGTTCAAGCCAAGTCCCTGGGTTCATATTTGGGCTCACTGTGGTAGCCCAAATTATAACTTAGTTCAAAATGAGGTATTTTCTTTAAAAATCTTCTTCTTCAGATCCAGCAGTCGGAATGTTTTGATATGTGGTGTGTAGCATCCTTAGGTGTGGGAGGGGGGGGGGGGGGATATTCAAGTTTGTTAAAGCCAAGTCCCTGGGTTCATATATGGGCTCCCGAATTATAACTTAGTTCAATATGAGGAATATTCTTTAAAAATCTTTTTTTTTTTAGATCCACTGGTCAGAATCTTTGGATATTTGGTATAAGCTTTTCTTAGGAGGAGCAGATGCAACTTGTTGAAATCAATTCTCTGGGTTGATATTTAGTCTACCATGTCAGGTGAGCGCCTCAGGCCCCCTGGGGCCTCTTGTTTAGCTTTTGAATACGATAACTATGGACAATGGATATTATTGGTAAAAGAGGAAATTTTTCAATTTGCCAAAAAGTTGATGGAGCGAACTGGTATGGGTTCAATATCGAGTATGAGACCCATTACTGTTAATTACAGCTTGACAACGCCTTCTCATGCTCTCAATCAGGTTCCTGGTGGTCCTTTGTGGGATGTTGTTCCATTCTTGGACCAGCATGGCACCAAGCTCCTGTACACTTCTTGGCTGGACTGGACAGGCTGAAATTGCAAGCCGCAACTCATTCCAAACATGTTCGATTGGATTGAGGTCAGGGGATCTTGCTGGCCAGTCCATATGCTCAATCCCCTCCCTCTGTCGGTACTCCCCGACAACATGAGGACAGGCATTATCGTCCATCAGAATGAATCAGAATGAAACGCACTGCACCTGCATACAATCTGATGTGGACATCCAGGATGTCATCAATATACCGCTGTGTAGTCAATGTTCCACGTTCAAGAACACAGAGCTCTGTTCCTCCATCCCTGCTGATGCCACCCCAGACCATGATTGACCCTCCACCATAGCGGTCATGCTCAGCAAAGTTGGCTGCATGGAATCGCTCTCCTGGTCTTCTCCATACCCTAGAATGCCTATCTGTGTGGTCTAGGCAGTACGTTGACTCATCTGTAAAAAGGACAGGTCGCCAATCTTCTCTGGTCCATCCAACGTGGACCATGGCCCATTCATATCGTGCCTGGCAGTGGTTCTGGGACAGCGGAATGCGAATACATGGTCTTCTCGATTGGAGACCACCTTTGTGCAACCTTGCCCGGATAGTCTGCGTCGAACATTTATCCCGGAGGCATTCTGAAGGTCACTGCGAAGCTGGGTTGCTGTGGCAAAGCGGTTCCTTTGGGCCTCCATGAGCTCTGTCATACAAGATCTAACAGGTTAAAATGCCTGTATTGGATGTACTGAATAGGTTAAAATGCCTGTATTGGATGTACTGAAGCTAAATAGGTTTATAAACAAAGGAAAACTGGGGTGTGTCAGGATAATTTCTTGACAGATTACAAGATTTTTTATTCAATTAGCAGGAGTTTACTCTATAACCCATATTCAATTAACAGGTCAAATTTGTACTGGAGGTATGGTAAATGGTTTTGTGTTGGAAAATTATATTTAATTAACAGGGTTATTCAGTTAAGAGATATCCAATTTAGCCATCTCTCTTGTGTGCCATCGCACCTACAATTTTTACTGTGTATCAGCATAGAATTTGGCAATGGCCAACCCATGATAATAATTTGAAAGCATTTAGTATGGGGCCTTTGAAAGTGCAGAGCCTATAGTATATGCAACTTTTGCCACTGTTATAATTCAGCACTGATACATATGGCAGACAATTTTTGGCAATTTCATTTAAAAATAGAATTTTCGAGATGTTAGCGAATTTGTATCATTGATGTGTGCTTCATTTCTCAAACTTAAGGCATTTTCCTGAAGTCTAGTATCACAACGTTTTAACCCTTTGAACTTGAAAGGCCGCTATTCCAGCCAAGGATTGTGATGCAGCCTGAATTCATAAAGTAGATAGTTGCTCAGTGAATTTGTGTGGGAAACCAAGGCTGCACATTGAAAGTATTGATTGGTCTCCCCCAAAGTAATGAATATAGACTCTTCCAGTTGATGACACTGAATTGGCATGGAAGATGCCATCAGAAAGGATGAATTGTAGACAACAGTGCACCATGGTTCCAACTAGCGAGTGATTAACCTTTACCTATCGAATCGACTGCATCCATTATGTTATATACAAATTGTGCAGTACAAATTTCTTTTTAAATTCAACAAAACCGTATCATGTGACCCCACTAATTGGAATGTGCTCAATGGAGGGGGGGGGGGGGGGGGGGGGAGGGGAGTCACATAATATAGTTTTGTTGAAATTTTATTAAGAATTGGAGGAAAAAGATTAAAATAACAAATTTTGATATGTGTTTTCTGTAAAGGCTTCAAATCTGTTAATGGGAAATAGGCCAAATAATACAATGCGTGCACAAAAAATGTGAACAATACACCATGAATTATAAGCTCTAGCATTCCAAGACTTCAAACTAATCAAACTTCACTTTCTGAGAATTGAAATGTAAACAACATAATTGGACAAACTTCAAAGGCCAGTAATGCTACTCTCTGTCTTTTCACTCATGATGCACTCCATGGAGAATCATCTGGTTGATTTATGATTGCTCCATTGAAGTTGCATTTCATGTATTAAATTATTGCTGCAAAAAGCTTTTAAGAAAATTAAACTGACCTCAAATAAATGTGATTATTGCTGCAAAAAGCATATTCGTATTCAGGGCAGTGAACAGTTGCAGATGTTTGTTGATGTTTTTCTTGAAAACATTTCTCCAATTCCAGAACTCAGCAATAGAGCACTTGGGTAGTGGGGGGAGTGGGGGGGGGGGGGGGGGGGAGGGGGCATGTGTTACCTTAGTAACATTTTTCTTGTTATTATATGACTATGTAATTTAACCGCTAAATATCACTACTCTTTGACAATCTTTTCCTGGTCCCTGGAAAATCCACAGTGTGGAAGCTGATTTCATATCACCATAGTATGACAGACTATTTACGGTGTGTTTGAATTTATATAATTAGCTGTTCCGGTCACAGAGTACTTTACTCGAGCAGGAATGGGTGCGCTTGAACGGCGGTCCTGGTTTGTTTACAGTTTGACTGTTCATTTTGTTACATTTTCATGTGCATCAGGGATTCCCCAGAAGTGTTCAACTATTACTGAAATAAGTGTAAACAAAAATAGTTCTTTTTTACTTCAATCCAATTTACCCAAAAAAGGTTGGGGGGATTGTTAATGCTAGAATTGGCATGCGATGTTGAACTATAAGGCATATAATAAACCTTTTATCACTTCAGTGAAGTGATCTGGGTCATCGCATCACGTCTCGCTGAGGAGGTCAGATTGCCGCATCAAACTTGCTGCCTGCAGCAGCTCATTTGATCCAGCGATCTGACCACAACTCAACGTGATACTACGACCCAGATCACTTCACTGTAGCGATAATATGTATTTCTCACACACTTTAAAATTATCAGCAGTAATAATAATTTCTGTCACACTGTAGGCTTACGCCCAGGTAGGCCTGCAGTGTGGCATTGAAATTATAACATACCTGGGTTTTGAATTGGATGAAACATTTTGTTCCGATAGAGGAGATCACAATTTTAGTACTGAAATGGTTAACCGGATAATCATTTTGAAACCAACTATCAAACCGATTAGAAAAACCATCAACCGGTTATCCAAAATATCGATAGTGATCGTCATTCCACGTTTAAAACATAGTAAATCTGCCACTTCTCCTTTGTGATAGATTACACATTGAAGCTGCGTTGTATATATTGAGAAATAATCGACTTTGGCATTCAAGATTTTGTTAATGATCGGCAATTTCTGTGAGGAATGAGTAATCGCATAAACTATTCCATAGTGTGCATACAAACGAACGTTGCCAAGTATTCGACAACGTTCGTTCATACACACACTGCGGAATAGTTTGAAAAAACTGCTTTCCAATTCCTATAGTTTTGATCCCATATTCGGTGAAATTATGGCCACGGATAACCAGATATTATCCAGTTATAGCTCTCGTGTAGTCGATTACGAAAATGAGCCAACCGTTTCAGCCCTACACCATTCCCCATTTTGGGTCATGTGAGTGGGACATTCATCACCTTTGTTTTCAAATCAAATCACACAAGGAATATTTAATAGGCACAATGGTGGTCAGAAAATTGCAGGTGTGAAAACGACTGAATGTCAGATAAATATTGACATATAATGTGCTTGATCATTTGTGTTCAAGCCAGAAAATAAGCAGACTGTCATCTGCAAAATGAGGTCTGCAGAGAGTGAATTTAGTGATGTTACCCTGCATAGCAGGGTAGCATCACTAAATTTACCCTCTGTGAATCTCAACCTGAATCAGGGTCTCAAAACTAAACAGAAAGAGGTACCCACAGGATAAATTGGCCCACTGTATGGGATAGCATCATCAAATTCACCCTCTGGGAACCTCATTCTGAAAATGCCAGACTGCTTATTTTCAGGCCTGTTTGTGTTAAATTTAACTTTTATAGTTTGTATCAATTGTAAAATTATTAACAATATGGTAAATGCAAGTTAGAAACAGAACTTTAGATTAAGAATGCATTTTAATGCAACTGCCATCATTGATGGTAACTGCCATTACTGGCTCCTTATTTTGCTCCACACATGTTTATTGTTTTCGGAAACAAATGTTATGTGTGCCCACCCTCAGGTGACCCAACACGCTGGTAAAGTCTATTCATTAATTTCAACTTCCTGGCTATGCTTGCTTACCTTAGCTCATGAATGCATGCAGGTCTGAGGTGTGGCATTAACCCTTTACCCAAACACACAGGATATGAACATTTATTATTTTAATGAATGGTTTTTTTTTTAATTTTTCAAAAAAATTTCGCAAAACTAGATCAAGTTCATTCCAATGAGGGGTCACATGATATATTATTTTTTTTTTTAAATACATATTTTTTCAACTGCTTAATTTGTAAATTTATTTATTGGTGCTTACCTACACTTTTGACAGCCAGGGTCACTTCATGTTGGACAGTTTTACAGGTGGAGGAAGCCAGAGTACCCGGAGAAAACCATCAAGCAAGGGAGCACAACTGTCAGGCTCCCCAACATACTAACTCCACACAAGCAGGGTTAGCATTGGTTGAAGGCAAGTGCACAATCGACGTGCAGTACACTGCTACCATGCCCCAACATGGGCAATTGGGATGAAGTGTCTTGGCCACGGACACAACATGGTTGCCGCAGGTGGGATTCAAACTGAGGACCTCTTGGCTTACAGCCTGCATTTCTATCTACTGAGCCACCACGCACTCCAGTTGATTCATTAGATGAAGGATTAATGTTTCCTGTGATTACCATACAAGTTATTTTCATAACTGAACATCATGTTACAAAAGCTACTGATACAGAAGCTAATCAGCCAACTTTTGGGTATAACATAAATAAAATACATTCATGTTGAAAATAACATACACTTTCCTAAATCACCTGCCTTGAACATCTGCAATGACAAAATCATCTTCTTCAGAACCACTGTACAGAAATTGTTGATTTTTGGCAACCAGCACTTGGTGACCCTGGCTGTCGAAAGTGTTGTTAAGCATAAAACCTCAATAAGTAAATAAATAAATAAATAATTTTCCTGCAACAAAAAAACAGGTTCCCGAGCATGTAGTCTTTTAGGAAACGTGCAAGTTACATTCCAAGTACCTTGGCAGATGTTTCAAGGCAAGTCTAGGCTGCCTACACAGGCAGCCAAGATTTGCCTGGAAACAACTACAAACCCATATGATGTTGACTGTAAAAGTGCAGCCAAAAGGTATGAAAATCTCCAGCCCCATAAGGGTTAATTAACTAAGAAGAAAAAAATATCTGAGACATTGCAATTAATGATAAATGAGATTATTGACAAAGGTGAAGACCTATAGACTTTTGGTGATGATGGCCCAGATGGTGAACAAAGAAGTTTACAGTTTCTTTCTGTGTTTATGTCAGTGTTTCATGTTTGGGGTCAACAGAATGTAAATTGGAAAAAAATAGTGTAAGCCATTAGAAGGAATTCCTGTTCTTCTTAGTATATGATTTGTAGATATATCTTGTTACATCTGAAGTTATTAAAACATATGTTGTTATCTCTCTGTATCTTTATTTTCAGGAAGCTGACGTATATTATGAACAACTAATGTACCTTTAACTGATGATGCATTGAAATAATTCCACTAACCTTAACTTAACAAATTCATCTATCTGTATTAACCCTTTACCCAATGTAATGGCCAAAACCTGCCAGCGCTATTCACAAAAATCGCCAATTAATTTTCATTATTTTTTCCATTTTTTGTCACAAAAACATAGGTTATGACCCCTCTTTGGAACGAGCTCGTCAAGCTCGTTCCAATGAAGGGTCATAATCTATGTTTTTGCGACAAAAAATGAAAAACATTTGTTATTCAAGAATTTTGTTTGCTTGTGTCATCTGCTTTTCATGTTGGGTAAAGGGTTAACTCCATGCCATTGTCAGGTTCATCAAGTCAGTTATAATGCTCTAGGGGGCATGGTGGCTCAGTAGGTAGAGGTGCAGGCTGCAAGCCGAAAGGTCCTTGGTTCGAATCCAACCTGCGGCAATCGTGTTGTATCCTTGGGCAAGACACTTCACCCCCATTGCCCACATGGGGGCACAGTGGCATTGTGTACCAAGTCGTACTGCATATTGATGGTACATTTGTCTTCAACCAGTGCTAACCCTGCTTGTGTGGAGTTAGTATGCTGGTGAGCCTGACAGTTGCTTGCCATTGCTCAGTGGTTCTCTCTGGGTACTCCAGCATCCTCCACGCGTAAAATTGTCTGACACAAGTTGACCCTGGCTGTCAAAAGTGTTGTTAAACCCAAATGAATAAATGTAATGCTCTACCTTTCCTTGTGGGAAGTGGATCATTGCTTGTTTGCTGACATGTTTTGTTTTACTAGTAACTCACACCTGGGATGGGAAACCTTCAAAGTAGGCAACATGTTTAATAATGATTGGACAAATTTGTCTAAGATTTAACAGTACTAAATATATGAATTAGAGTTACCCGCCTTGAAAAGTTGCTCTCAAAAATGATGCAATCTCTGAAACTTAGCAGCTTTGAGAATAAAATATTGTTTTAAAAAACCTTTGAAGTATTGTGCAGGGATCGTGCATCATTGATGAATATTCCAGAGAGAAAGGAGGGATGATTTGAGAAATTTTGAGGGCCAAACAGTACATTTGACTGTTGGTGTGTTTTTTGATGGAGATTCCCCGAAAAAATGAGTCCTTGACCAAGGTTTAATACCATCAATGGGAATTTAATGACTCCATGGCTCCCGGTTCTGAAAGTCAGTCATGATACCTGGGAAATTCATAGACCATGGTATCAATGATTACGTATTATAGTTTACGAGATTAAAGGGAATTTCCCATTTACTGATTCTGAAAATCAGTGCTACTGATTAACTACAATCGGGAATAAAAGTTTGCAGAACACAACCTTTGATTCTCAGCTCTGTCCTATGAATTTTCTGGATATTGGGACTATATTCACAAACAAGAACTGGAAAATTCCCAGTATTGTAACTGACTTTCATAAACAAGAACCAGAAAATTCCTGTTCCCGGGATAAAACCCTACCCTTGACAGGTAGTTTCCTTCTTGTTAATTTTTTTCTCTTTTCTGTTGCATGATCCTCAGCTTTGAGAAAAGGAATGTTTTGTGAAGGACTATACGTGACAAAGTTATCTGAATGTCCAAATGGAAATGATGCAATCCTATTTTTTTCACACAAACTTAACAGTCACCTATGGGAAAATATTTAGTATACTTGTGTTGTGGTTATGATATAGCCAAAAAAGTGACAACTACTCATCATCTCCAGCTGTTTTAGTGCCAAGGCCAAGAAACTCAAAATATTTAATTTTATCTCTGATTTTTTTTTATTTGAATCTGAATTTTTACTATAATACAGTTAAATAGAGAGTAATCGCTTGACGGGTCTGGTTACGTGAAATAATTCATGAGAGGTGAGGGACGTTGTACAAACACGAGGACGTGAATGCGCACGAGTGTTTTACAATATAGACCCTCTCCTTGAATGAATTATTTCACATAACCAGTCCAGTCAAGCGATTACTCTGTTTATTACTTTTCATTATTAACGATAATTATATTATTTAACCCTTTACCTAACGTAATGCTCCAAACCGGCCAGCGCTATTCTAAAAAATCGCCAATTAATTTTCATTATTTTTTCATTTTTTGTCTCTAAAACATGAGGGGTCATAACCTTTGTTTTTGAGACAAAAAATGAAAATAATAGTAATTCAAGAATTTTTTTTGCAAGTGCCGTCTGCTTTTCATGTTAGGAAAAGGGTTAGAAAAAAACACATAAAACAATGAAGTCCCTATTACACCCATGGCAAAGCGTCTTCGTTTGCGCATACGGATACATGACACAATTGTTGATTGCATAATTCACTTGTGTAGTTATCGTTTATAATCAAACCCGGAAATCCCAGTAAATCACACTTTGGAAAGTAATAAACCTTGTTAACTGATAGAGTGCTCAAATATTTCCGGTCATCAGAATTTATTCACTAGTGTTTGGCATGTTGCAATTTGGCAAATGTCACTCTCCCATAAATTGCAACAAGGCAAATCCATACAGTTGAAATATTATCACTTCAAAGATAATATGAAGCACACCCACAGAGTATGAAGCCTTTGAATTGTTGAACATGTGAACCTGCACTTCAGAATAAAGCCCAAATATGGGCTTCCAGCACTCTATCAGTTAATTGAATTGTCACTTTGTCAGTAAAAATATTCAGTTAACAGGAATATTCAGTTTAGAGGCCTGTGTTCTTTTTCATGCATTCTGGTGATTAAACACATATTTATTCTATTATATTGGAAGTGCAATAGCTCAGTGGTTACAGCATTGGACTTCAAACAGAAAGGTTCACGATTCGATCCTCACTAGGGGCAACTGCATTGTGTCCTTGGGCAAGACACATAATCCCAATTGACCACTTTACTTCAGTTGATGCTAACCCTGTATGTGCAGAGTTAGTACAGTGGGGAGTCTGACAGTTGCTTGCTGCTGCATGTAGTCCTCGCTGGATATTCTGGCTTCCTCCATCCATAACCCTGTCTGGCAACACAAGGTGACCCTGGCTATCAAAAAAGTCAATCAACCCCAATAAAAAAAATAAACAGACAGCTCTGTCAAACAAGATGTTATTGATTATTTATTAGATATGATTTTCATTCCCAGAATTATCCCACATCAAACTCGGCTGATATGATTTCAAACTCGGCTGATATGACACCCATCTCAGCTGATACGAACCAAGCCAGAGTTGTTCCATTTGATGTGTTGTTATTAGGCCCAACAAAATGTTTTACATCGAATCTGTTAGCGAAAGAATGCAATCTGGAAAACTGGTGTTATAAAATGAAGGGGTGTGAAGCAGAGTTTTTGAATAATGATGAATTAATTATGGCAATGGGTGAGGATTGGTTGGAAGAAGAAAAAAGTGTTTAAAATTTAACACAAGCTGAAAATCAATTTCACAGTCACAAGCGGAGAGTCGGTGAGGTGGGAGAAAAGGAAACATTTGACTTTGTTAAAAGAATGAGAAACACTGTCGGAAACCAGGCTTTGTCGCTGCTGGGTGAAATAGATTCACGCTGCGTATTGAGCCAGAACTCAAGGAGTGTCGCCTGAATCTGTGCTGAATGTATGTCTTGCCGTAATGAACCCACCTGTTTCACTTTGTTGGGGTGGTTCTTATCCTGGAGGGGTCAATGACCTTTCCTCAAAGAGCATAAATCAACAGGGGTTCACTGGAAACAACAATTTGAAGGCCACACAAAGTAGATCTTCTGTTTCTCAGGCCATTATTTGTGAAATTGCATGTGGGCGAGCGTTTTTTTATTTTATTTTTTATTTCAGTAATTACTATTTTGCCATCAAAAGTTCATGTTCTTGGTTCAAGTTTTAGGCCTAATAATCTACAGAATAGTATGGATGGTGGTGTATTTCATCCATTGAGTGCAAGAAGGCTTTGCAATGCTATAGCATTGCAAAGCCTTCTTGCACTCAAGGGACAAATTCATCAATTTTTTTAACGTGGGTAAAATATCAGACATAAACCATTTAATTTTTATTTTTTTAAGTTTAAATTGGTTATAAAAAGAGAGCATGTGGCAGCCAAAAGGACCATGCTGGAGGGCCTGAGAAACAGATTTTTTATTTTTTTAGGCCTGATACATATATATAAAAATAAGTATGGTAATACGTGACTCACATGAAATCAAAATGAATAAAGAAAACTTCAGTCAGCCCCTTCCCACACAGTTTTTGAGTCACTTGCGGGCCTGCATACTCTGTTGTCGCTGGTGTTTGTTCTTTGTTCGCCTCTTCACTTCACTCCTTCACTGCCATTGCATGGCCACTAACGTATTATCGCTTCACCCAACAACTTTGCTCTACCATGTGATGGAACGTCACTGTACCATTGCCTTTGTAAGGCCACTAACGAACGTTAGTGACCGAATGTCACTCTACCACTGCCGCTGTTTGGCCACTAACGTATTGTCACTTTACTGAACACTTTTCACTTAAGCAGTCGCCACCAATGGGGTTAAACTACCCCCTACATTTATCTCAGAATAGTGTTTATACAGGCAAGCCTACTCTGCCTACAGATGTTTTGCCTTCTACAATGGGTATGCCATCTTCCTAAATACTAATAGCTCACTGAGCTCAGACTTCCTATTTCTGATCCTACATTCAGATATGGCCACCGACTTGGCCCGTGACTGCCCCTATTCTAAACATGAGCTCTGTGGCTCCCCTATATTACAACATGCCTATACTTTCGCACCGATGCGGCACCTCCTCTAACCAATAGCATGGGACATCCCCATATATTCTCCTGTGACCCACAGCCTTACACCCTTCAGACTAGAAAGAATTTTTCGAGAAATCCCCCGATTTTTATTTCTATAGCCAGAACATTAATTCTCATTTTAAGTGATTCTCTTGAACCTGGCCACTTAATATCTATCTTAATTTAATATTCGCTTTTAAGCTCCTTTAAAAGTCTTGCATTTCGGTATATCCTGACATTCATGACCAACCAGATGCATAATATGGGTGTGTGTCCAGAACATGTGCAATGTACTGTTTTTCCAACAATTGCCTATTAACTGGCCATAATTACATAGATAATGACTGAAGGAGAACACTTGTCTCTCTTACTTTTAATCTTTATCAGAGATAGCTCATATGGTGTTTAGTAAAGATGCACTTTATGGCCATTAAATTTCATGCTTAATTAGCTGTGCTTGAATTATTGCTGGTCTGTTTAAGTGACAAATCGGTTTTCAGGGTTCATCATATACCTATCTTTACACTTTATATTTAGCCCGAGAGAGAAAGATTATCAAAAACACACTTTTAAACAAAAAATCACAACTTTAAGCTATCATCTTGACACACTTGAACCGTGAGAAAGACTGCTACCCCACCAGCTTCAGTTCTAGAGGGGTCTCAGTCAATCATGTAATGTATGTTGTGCACCATCAGAGGGACACAAGGAGTGAATTATTTGGACTGATCAACATCATAAACATGAGAAACAACATAAAAGACTAAAAAATAAAATTTCCTATTCAGCATTTGATTTTGTTCAATATTATTGGTTATACAGGTGTTGTTTGGCAAGGTATTGAAGTACCAAATCAAGCAGGGATTTTCTTTTTCTACAGTGGAATCTTGTTAATTGAATAGCCACTTTGTCAATGAAAATTATTCCTTTAACAGGAGTATTTAATTAACAGGGATTGTGTCACTTTCCTGTATTCTAGAGATAAACTCAGCATTTAATCTATTATATCTTATTTGACAGAGCTCCATGATATTGGATGTCCTGAGGCCAAATAGGTCTAAACAAAGGAAAACTGGGGCAAGTCAGGGTAATTTCTCGAAAGGTTACAAGATTTTTTATACAATTTATACAATTAACAGGAGTTTACTTCATAACCTATATTCAATTAACAGGTCATATTTGTACTGGAGGTATGGTAAGTGGTTTTGTGTTGGGAAATTATATTCAATTAACAGGGTTATTCAGTTAAGAGATATCTATTTCAGTGGGCTCCACTGTACTTGGATTCTGCCAAAAGCACAATGTAGGCACATTTATAAACTCATTCTGTTGAATAACATTTAAAGAAGATGTCTGGCTTATTGTATCTCTCAGTCTCACCTTTTTCGGTCTCAGGCTGATATGAAGTTACCTCTGGCTGATATCTTGGCCGATATGAAACTAACCAAGTATTAAATGCTTATATTGGAAGCACTAAGGCTGAGAAGGAATATGACTGTAAGGAATTCAATGGTTGGTGGTGGTGAAATTCTTCAAAAAATCATAAGCTATTTGTTCCAATTAACCCTCTGCACACTGATGTTGAATTATCAAAATTTCAAGCTGAAAAATTTCCTGTAATGCAACTAGGAATTTAACCAATTCAATCTTATTTGACAAAGCTTATTAAGCTCTATCAAACTTGATTAAACTGGTTAAATTCCTATTTGCATAATGGGACAAAAAGCTACTTGAAAATTAAGAATTTTGACATATCGGTGTGCAGAGTGTTGACTCTATAATCTTAACAGGTCAAATGTGTAAGGAAGCTAGTAAATGGTTTGGTGTTTATAAGTTACATTGTATGTTTAATTAACAGAATAATTTAATTAAGAGACATACAGATAAATGGGCTGCACTAACAACACAACAGGCACTCCCTAATATATAATAACAAAACAATGGTTTATGAACAAAGTCTTGCTGAATTAAGGCTACCCTTGTTGATAGCATTGTATCTTTGAAAAAAAATACTCATATTTCAAATCACTTGTGAAAAATAATGTAGCCCTCTACCAGTTTACCCTTTACCCAACGTAACGGCCAAAACCAGCCTGCGCTATTCACAAAAATCGCCAATTAATTTTTATTATTTTTTTTTTTGTTGAGCTCGCTCCAATGAGGGGTCATAACCTATGTTTTTGAGGCAAAAAATGAAAAAAATTGGTAATTCAAGAATTTTGTTTGCAAGTGTTGTCTGCTTTTCATGTTAGGTAAAGAGTTAAAAATCAATAAATAAATAATTTTCAGGAATCGAACATAGATATGCCATTGATACAAAGCAAGTAACTTTAAAGAATGGCAGAAAGAGAGCTTATCTGAAGCAAGGTACATGTAACATCAAGGTAGATAATTCATTACAAGTTCAAAGTATCAGAAATATCATTTTGTTACCAGTTCGTTTCTTGAGTTCCAATGTGTTATATGTGCCTGCTGGCACATAGAACACATTGGAACTCAGGGGATGAGTTGCCTCCACATCTCTAGCTTGAAAGCTTTGTTACAATGAGGGCTCAAAGGCAACAAAATTAAAAATCTTGGGCTTTTGAGGGGTTTTTTTGAACAATTATTCTGCTATTTCAAATTGTGCTAAACAAAAGATCAATGGAGATCAAGTAGAGTTTTGTTAACTAAGATAAAATGTGTTAAAATTTGAATATTCCTGGTAAAAAACAGTAGTCTAGTTTTGTAGTAGTCTAAACATGGTTGTTGATCAATCTGAAAATTAGCCTTCAGAATTTGGAGTGTTATAAAACACATGTTTTCACAAATCAAATTTATCATGAAATTTAGCTGAGATGATATTTTGCTAAATTTTATCAGTTTTTATTCCTCCGTGCATTCATTAATTATGTTTATCTGCCTCCATTACTCACTTATTTTAGAGTCTGCTTATTTGTTGGTCATCATGTACGGGTATTTTATCCCTCCTAACAGTAAACACTTCCATTGAGCACTATCCTCTCCTTCAAAGTGGAGAAGAGGTTTTTGTGGGAAAGCTACATCATACAGAATAGCTGCCGTGGACTGATCGTAATGCACGTGTGAGCAGTGATGACCACACATGCATTTACCATGTAATAAAAATTGTCATCAGCAAAATTTTAATTAATGAAGTTTTACCCAGTGCATCATTAATTAATTTTTTGATGATTTTTCCAATAATTAGTGTATGGAATCTAATATTATGGCATCTGTGTAAATATTGCCCACCCATGGAAAATGACCAGTTCATGCAAGCCATACTGTACCAATACACAATGAACCAGTACTGGAAAAATTGGCGCAATGATTGACTAGCAGGGATCAATCTTGGTGGCAACAAGGGTCAAATTTTATCCCCATTCCAAATGCGAATTTAAACAATTTTTTTCCCATTTCCAAACATAAAAAATCCCTGTTCCTTCATGTAGTGGGTATATAGAAACCAAACTCAAATACCTCATAAACTACTGTGCATATATAGGGTAACTCCTTCTGATTATAAAACCTGGGGAATACTACACAAAGTTTATTTAGTAAACTACTACTAATACTCCACCATGGAAACACTGGGAAGTGAAGCTGTGCTTGTTTTCTGTGGTAAACAAGCTCTGTTTTACTGGTTAACCCTTTACCCAACAAATCTGCCACATCCGCCCGCGTAATATGCAAATTCAGCAGCTGAAAAATATTATTTTTCAAAAAATTTCAACCAAACCATATCATGTGACCCCTCTTTGGAACGAGCTCGTCGACATCGTTCCAAAGAGAAGTCACATGATATGGTTTGGTTGAAATTTTTCGAAAAATGTTTAAAAATGATATTTAAAATAATACATTTTGATATCGTCTGCATTGGGTAAAGGGTTTAAATATGACCCAGTCACCATTGCTTGGGCAGGAAGTCCTCTAAAATGGGCAACATAGGTATAAACAATTCACTAAACTTGACTTTATCTCCATGTTGCAGTCAAGATTAGCCATTGTTCAGAAATATGTGACCTTAAATACCAATAAATAAATATAAATAAATAAATAATACAGTAAAAAGTGTTTTGAAAGACCACTGTCATGGGAGGCCACCTGTTTTGAGAGACCCCTGCGACCATTTACCATTTGGTTGTTTTACTCTGTAATGGACCTGTCTTGAGAGACTACTTTTGTCTGGCAAAAAGGGTGGTCTCTTAAGACATGACTACTTCTGCAGACCACATGAACATTAAAAGATATATGACAAGCAGCTGTTTCTTGTCAAGTGCCGTCTGCCTATTCAGTCATACAACACTTGACATTAAACAACTGCCCAGGTTGTATGACTTTTGATGCTCTTATTCAAAACATCAGTGAAAGAGAACTTCCACAAAACACATCAGTAGCATGTGGACCTCAATTTTTGGTGTTATTTATTTATTTATTTATTGATGTTTAAGGTCACATAATTATGCACAATGGCTAATCATGACCGTGACAGTTTTATGGGTGGAGGAAGCTGGAGTACCTGGAGAGAACCACCGAGCAACGACGAGCAGCTGCCAGCAGTTTTTGGTGTTAAAATTTCCCAATACAATCCTTAAAATTCATGTAAGAATAGGAATCGATTCGTGCAAGGACAACAATGAGAATCAACTTTAATGCGTGCAAAATGTTCATTTGATTCTTGTTATAGATAGAAGTGGCTTTAAAAAGCCAGGTGGAGGCATGGTGACTCAGTAGGTAAAGGTGCAATATTAGTTGGTGCTTGGGATATTGAATGGGGCAAGGATGAAAATCTTCATGGATTTCCCTCAATTCAGGGATTTTCCATTTCCATTTTGGGATTTTAATTTTCAACGAAGACTGGCTTCACTCAACAGTTTCCTAGTTTTTTTTTGTCTTAACACACTTATATCCGTGAACATATGACAAGCACCGTGCTGTGCTCCTCTCAGGCTCTCCAAAGCATGTTCCTTTGTAACTAAACAAACGTCTTCTGCTCTTGAAAAAAGATTTTCAGGGATTTTTGTCCCAAGATACTTTCATCTCAGATGAGGATAAAGTTGGGAGGAAGGGGGTCCTCTTTATTCACAAATTAAGAAAAACCCCAGCACTGGACAGATGTTTTTTGTAGTAAATTACTCTTCTCTGCACTGTTTATCACCTTTTGGATGGAAGTAAATAATAATTGACACCTTCATATATGCTCATAAAACATGAGAAAAAAACTGTCTCTTCCATTATAAATATGCTTACCAAATGTAGAACCAACAACACTGTAACATCAAGTAGAGACTTACAATCTGTTTGTTTCTGTAATGTATTCTATGCCAATAGTAATGGTTAATTTTATTGCAAATTCTAATATGTAAGGAAGGTAAGCCAACAATACCTAAATTGTAGCCAATCACACATACATGTATATCATTCCCAAATCAAGATATGTAGTGCAACTGACCAAGATTCACTCAACATTGTGAATACTGAAGCTGAGACCTCACCATGCTCTTTAACTCTTTGCACGCAATTGGCAGATATTCCTGCCAAGGACAGGATTTCTCTTGTCTCCGAAATGGCTATCATTTGGTCACTTTTAACCAGACTCTCCTTGTAAATGGAATGGGTATTTTCGCAAAAAAATTATGAAGTCAAATTACGATGAATTTTTCATCAAATCTAGTAATGGCTGCATCACAGCAGCCATGACTAGATTTACTGAAAAATATCTTGAAAATACTCTGGTTAAGAGTTGAGCTTAATATCCAGTACAAGCTGCAACAACACTTGTCACCCTTGACAAAGATCTCAAAATTGCACCAGTACAGTTCCTATAATGGGAGCGCGATGGCTCAGTGGTGGACTGTTGGACTTCTATGCTAGAGGTCCCAAGTTCGATCCCCATCCGGGACTACCCGCGTTGTGTCCTTGAGCAAGACACTTTATCTTGGTTGCCTACATGGGGGGCACAATGATGCCATGTACTAAGGCGTACTGCATGTCGATAGTGCACATGTCTTCAGCCACTGTAACCCTGCTTGAGCGGAGCTTGAACAGAGTTAGAATGTTGAGGAGCTGACAGTTACTCGTCGATGCTCGGTGGTTCTCTCCAGGTACTCCGGCTTCCTCCACCCGTAAAACTGTCACGATCATGATTAGCCATTGTGCATAAGTATGTGACATTAAACACCAATTAATAAATAAATAAATAATACATAGTTCCCATAATAACTGTATCTCATGCCAGCAGTTATTGAATAAGACAGAACACAATGAAGGCGGAGTACAGGTTTTAGACAGGAACCCATCACCCAACTTGGAGTTTTTTAAGTGTTTTATAAGTGCCATTGGTGTGAGAGAAGTTTTTAAAAAACTCTTCAGGCCTAAAAAAGTTAAAAATCTGTTTCTCAGGCCCTCCAGCATGGTCCTTTTAGCTGCCGCATGCTCTCTTTTTATAACCATGCAAACTCAAAACAATAAAAATTAAATGGTTTATGTCTAATATTTTACTCAAGTTAATAAAATTGATAAATACACGACCACCCATGCTATTTTGTTGATTATGAAGCCTAAAACATAAAACAAACCAAGAACATGAACTTTTGCTTGCAAAGAAATAATTAAAAAAATAAAAAATACAATTAAAAAATGCCCGGCCATGTGTAAGTTTACAAAAAAATGGCCTGAGAAACAGAAGATCTATTTTGTGGAGCCTAATAATGGTAATTTATTCCTGTCCTCTGTACTCTACCTGAGTTGTGTTATGTCTGTGGTACCGCAATTAAATTTTAAGTGAATGAACCTGATATGTTTAAAGAAAAATATCACCTCCAGCGGTCTGTTTACTTTCTTTCTTGACACTTTTTTGTGTTGAAGCATTTATTCAATTCATGACTTCAGTCAGATGCATAACAACCAATCAGATGTGTTCTTAAATGTAGGTCACATTCCAAAATATTGGGGGAGTTTATGAACAGCTCACTTTGTAAATTACATGGATGGATGTAGCCAATTCATTAGGTAAAGGGTTAACTGCTAATACACAAACACCAGAAACAATTTGAGATGAAGAGCCTAGAAAGTGCTGGAAGGCATGTTGGATTAAATTATCACTGAACCTCCATTCATTCATAAACTGGATTCTTGAACTCACAAGAATTATTATTGTATAAGGAAACCCCATTCAGAAGCCAGTTTTATAAAACTTTTACAACTGTATTTTCTAGAATTGTATTTGCCAGCTATTAATAAAACTGGCAAATTGCCACATCTTTGAAAATGCTAATGGTTCATTTCAATCCATTTAAAGTCATAACTAGAAAGTACAATTCTAGAAAATACAATTGTAAAAGTTCTATAGTATTGGCCCCTGAAGCTCACAGTGGAAAAAATCAATGCAGAATTTGTGATCACTTGTATAAATTCCCCATAGATTAAAATACTGAAAAATAAAAACTTACATGTCCACATGAATGAGATGATTCCCAATATTCACTAAAATAGTGTAGATTTTCTTTTTATTATATGCTTTGTGACATTTTACTGTGCAATATTCAGCCCAATTCGACTGCAAACAGTTTCAAGACAATAACAAAGATCTGTTGATCGTTCTTTCAAGGCTACATCATGCACCGAAGCGTAACATCATTTAGGAAGCTTCTGAAAAAATTCATCGTGTGGACCTGAAAAATAAAACTTTAAGGTCCACACTCATGAGATAATTCCAGATACTGACTAAAATAGAGTGGATTTTCTTTTTTATTATATGCTACGGGACATTTTATTGCACAATATTCAGCCCAATTCAACCCCAAAAATAATAAAATATTTTATTCAGACTTTTCAGCTAATAATAATATTAATAATTTTGTACACTGAAATCCTCACATGGTGCTCTATTGCTGTACAAAATTGCAAAATGCCTTACGAAAAAAAAAGGATTAGAGTTTCTTGCTTTGATTATAAATCTCTCATGAGTCAGTCGGGGATGGGTCAAGCCATGAGTAGTACTGAAATGGTTAACCGGACAACCGGTTTGAAACCGGTTACCTACCAAACCGATTGAAAAAAAGTCAAACGGTTATCCAAAATATCGATAGTGATTGTCATTCCACGGTAAAAATGTAATAAATCTAGCGCATCTCCTTTGGGATAGGTTACACCTTGAAGCAGCACTGTATATATTGAGAAATAATCGACTTTGGCTTCAAGACTTCGTTGATGACCGGCAATCCATGAGTACTGTGTAACCGCAGAAAACTATTCTGTAGTATGTATATAAACGAAAGTTGTCGAGTACTCGACAACTTTCTTTTGTACACACACTACAGAATAGTTTCTGAGAATACTGCTTTCCAATTCCTATAGTTTTGATCGCACATTCGGTGAAATAATGGCTATGGATAACCAGATATTAATCGGTTATAGCTCTCGGTTAGTCGGTTGTGAAAATGAGCCAACCATTTCAGCCCTAGCCATGAGCAGCACCTAACAGCCAATGCTGGCATCTTTTCTAGAGAGGTGGAATGATGTTTATGTAGCATGTTGCTAATTTGCTATTGCCTATCCGTATCCTCTCTGGCGTGACCAAGCCGGAATATAAGCAGACTGTCATCTGCAAAATGAGGTCCCCAGAGGGTGAATTTAGTGATGCTACCCTGCATACTAATTTTACCCTCTGTGAACCTCAGTCTGAATCAGGGTCTCAAAACTAAACAGAAAGAGGTACCCAGAGGATAAATTGGCCCACTGTATGGGATAGCACCATCAAATTCACCCTCTGGGGACCTCATTCTGCAAATGTCAGGCTGCTTATTTTCAGGCCTGGGCGTGACTGTATGCGTATGTTTGTAGTTTTTTGGAGTCAATATTGTTGGAGTGTGTATGAGTATAGTGTGATTTTTTAGTGTGATTCTTATGAGTCAGTTGGGGTCAGGATCAAGCGACGAGCAGCAGTCATGCTGGCATCTGTCCTGAGGGTGGGGTGGAAACCAGAGTTTATGCAGCTCGTCTCTATTGCCTATCTGTATCCACTCGGGCATGGCAGCATGTGTGTGTTTGTAGCTGTTACGGAGTCAGTGTCAGAGAGTATGTGAATGTGGTGTGATTTTACAGTGTGATTCTCATAAAAACAATATTTTTATAGTATTAAATCGGGAGTGCGGTGGCTCAGTAGGTAGAGATGCAAGCAGCAAGCTGAGAGGTCCTTTGCTGAAATCCCTGTGCAGCACCCGCGTTGTGTCCTTGGGCAAGACACTTAATCCCAATTGCCCACATGGGGGCACAGTGGCATTGTGTACTAGGCATACTGCACGTTGATGGTGCACTTGTCTTCAACCAATGCTAACCCTGCTTGTGTGGAGTTAGTATGTTGGGGAGTCTGTCAGTTGCTCGCCATTGCTGTGGGGTTCTCTCCGGGTACTCCTGCCTCCTTCACCTGTAAAACTGTCCGACACAAAGTGACCCTTGCTTCTGAAAGTGTCATTAAACCCCAATAAATAAATAAATAGCATTAAATCATAATAATGATATTTTTGTAGAATTAACAGGGATTTATTCTGAAATCTATATGCTGTAAGCCAGCCAAATTTGTACTAATGGTACAATGGGAAGTGGAACAGTGCATGTTGACTGTTGTAAACACTTTCTATTTAACCCTTTACCTAACCTGAAAAGCAGACGACACTTGCAAACAAAATTCTCAAATAACTAATTTTTTTAATTTTTTCTCTCAAAAGCATAGGTTATGATCCCTCATTGAAACTTGGCACAATGGCTAATCGTGACCGTGACAGTTCTATGGGTGGAGGAAGCCAGAGTACCCGGAGAGAACCACCAAGCACTGATGAGCAACTGTCATCTCCTCAACATTCTAACTCTGTTCAAGCTCTGTTCAAGCAGGGTTACAGCGGTTGAAGATGTGTACACCATCGACATACAGTACGCCTTAGTACACGGCGTCATCGTGCCCCCATGTAGGCAACCAGGATAAAGTGCCTTGCCCAAGGACACACACATGGGGGTTGTCCCGGACAGGGATCGAACTTGGGACCTCCAGCATAGAAGTCCAACAGTCTACCACTGAGCCACCCAAACCCTTAAACTTCACCAAATCTTGACACTTGTAATGTAGTCAGGATATTGTCATAGATGCTGAAAGTGAACTTAAATGCCAATAATTAAATAAATACTAATCATATGGTAAATGGTTTGGTATTTGACAAGTATATGCATTTAACAGAATAATTCTTTTAAACTGTATTTGACTGAGAGGGACCCACTGCAGTGGATGCAGATCGACTGTAGTACAGTTGTACCTTGTTAACCCTTTACCTAAATGAATCAGCCACATCCACCCACAGAATTTACAAATCAAACAGTTAAACAATTTTTTTTAACAAAACCATTTCATGTGACTCTTCAATGGAACAAGCTCGATGAGATTGTTCCATTGAGGGATCACATGATATGGTTTTGTATAAATTTTTTGAAAAATTTTAAAAAACAATAATAGAAATAATAAATTATGACATCCAGTGAATTGAGTAAAGATTAATTGAATGGCCACTTTGCCAGTGGAAAATATTCAGTAAGCAGGAATATTCAATTTACTATAATTTGGTCATCATCTTTCTTCATTCTAGTGATAAACTGAGCATTTATTTGAATAGATCTCACAGAGCTCTAGCAAAGACAACATAATAGAAAAATTGAAACTAAATATGCCTCGACATATTTGGTGTGGTTTGTGGGGGGGAACACGCTGGTTGGTCAGCAACAGGTGGAATCGTCTATTCTGGACTGGTCAGTTCATTTCTAAGGTCGACGATTCTACCTGTTGTTATTTTTAGTGAGGACGCTAACTTTCTTTGTCTACCAATGCTGTCTTCCTGGAAGTTGAAAAGAAATCAAGTTACAACAAAAAACATTTAAATTCACACACCACCACCCCATTCATCTCCAGCAGTCTTGTCAAACCAGCTTTCTTATCTTCATCTAGATAATATGTTTTTCTTTTTCAGAACTCCTCCTCTTCAGGGGGCCACATACATCACCTGAATCATTTGCACGAATAAATCAGGATGGTTTTCATCAGCCTACCAACAACTATTCAGACTACTTTGTCAGGCCCTTACCAGGGGGCCGGACCATCTTACTGACTCAACCTGCTGGGCTCTTACCAGGGAGCCGGGCACTCTAGCCTCAGTGTGTAGATCAGTCTACCCAAAACAAGTTTGGCAAAGAAAATAAAAGAATGATTAATCATAATTTGCAGTTCTTTATTCAGTGTGTTTCACCCATAAATGACAAATTTTTGCTGTACCCCTACTAAATAATGTTATAAACACTGGGAGTTTAAAATATAGTCTATATGCTATTAACAGGTCTAATTTATATTGAAGGTATGGTAAATGGTTTGTTGTTAGCTCACCTGACTTTCAGTCGGGAGAGCTATAGTGATCACTCACCGTCCGTCCGGCGTCCGTCGTCCGTGAACATGTTGTTTGCATCTTCTCCTCCCAAACTGCTGAACCAATTTAATTGATATTTGAGATAATAGTTTGTTATGACATCGCAATTTGATTTTGTTCAAATCAAGTTGCCTCGCCCGTGGGTAGGGCCACACCCAAAAAGTGTGCTGAAATCTTAAAAAATCTTCTTCTCATGAACCAGCAGTAGCAGAGACTTGATATTTGGTGTGCAGCTTCCTTTTGAGGTGTAGACTCAGATTTGTTCAAGAGAAGTTTGTGGGGCTATACTTGGCGTCGTTTCTATTTTCCAAACCGAGAGGCTGATTTGAACCAAATTTTATGTGAGGGCTTATTGGGTCATAAGTACCTAATTTATGCTGATTTTTTTTTCCCCGTAGCCCCATGGGAACCGCAGGAGCTAAATATAGAAAAAAATTAAAACGCCCATATCTCCAAAACTGCACGGCACCGAGAATTTTTATTTGGTGTGAAACTTCCTTAGGACCAACAGAAAGAATTGGTAAAAAAAAATTGCCATCGGTTTTATCATAGGGTACAGTTTCGGGACTTTGAAAAAGTGCTGAGTCAGCACTTTTTAACACTGTAGGCAATGGGAAAAACATTAAAAAATCTTCTTCTCCAGATCCAGCAGGCAGAATCTTTTGATATTTGGTATGCAACATTGGAGGGTGGATCTGATTCAAGTTTTTTTCAAATCGGCCCCCTGGGTTCATATTTGGGCTCAGTATAGGAGCCCGATTTCGAACTTAGTGCATTTCAGGCAAATTTCTTCAAAAATCTACTTCTCCAGATCCAGCAGGCAGAATCTTTTGATATTTGGTATGCAACATTGTGGGGTAGATCTGATTCAAGTTTGTTCAAATCGGCCCCCTGGGTTTATATTTGGACTCAGTATAGGAGCCCAAATTTGAACTTACTGCATTTCAGGCAAATTTCTTTGAAAATCTTCTTCTCAAGATCCAGCAGGCAGAATCTTGTGATATTTGGTATGCAGCATCCTTAGGGGGGTGAGATTCAGTTTGTTCAAGCCATGTCCCTAGATCCATATTTGGGCTCACTGTGGGAGCTTGAATTGTAACTTTGTTCGAAATGAGGAATTTTCTTAAGGGGGGGGGGGAGGAGGGGGGGATTCAAGTGTGTTAGAGCCCAAATTATAATTTAGTCAATATGAGGAATTTTTTTTTTAAAAATCTTCTCCTTCAGATTCAGCAGTTGGAATGTTTTGATATTTGGCATGGAGCAACCTTAGGGGGCTGAGATTCAGGTTTGTTCAAGCCAAGTCCCTTGGTTCATATTTGGGCTCACTATGGGAGCCTGAATGACAACTTAGTTCAAAATGAGGAATTTTCTTTAAAAATCTTCAGATCCAGCAGATGAATGCTTTTGATATTTTTTTATGCAGCATCCTTAGGGGGGTAAGATTCAAGTTTGTTCAAGCCATGTCCCTAGGTCCATATTTGGGCTGATTGTGGGAGCTCGAATTGTAACTTGGTTCAAAATGAGGAATTTTCTTTAAAAATCTTCTTCTTTTGATCCAGCAGTCGGAATGTTTTGATATTTGGTGTGCAGAATCCTTAGGGGTGTGAGATTCAGGTTTGTTAAAGCCAAGTCCCTGGGTTCATATATGGGCTCCCTGTGGGAGCCCGAATTATGACTTAGTTCAATATGAGGAATATTCCTTAAAAATCTTTTTTTAGATCCACTGGTCAGAATATTTGGATATTTGGTTTCAGCTTTTCTTAGGAGGAGCAGATGCAACTTGTGGAAATCAATTCTCTGGGTTGATATTTAGGCTACCATGTCAGGTGAGGGCCCTGAGGCCCCCTGGGGCCTCTTGTTTGGAAATTATATGCAATTGACATGATTATTTAATTAGGAGATATCCAATTAATTGATAGAGTGCTAAATTATTTTTCAAAGGTGATTTGTAACAGTATTTTTTCCACCAAAGGGGCCCTATTTTACCAAGAATTTATTCAGAAACAATTATTTTGTTACAATTTATTTCAGAGTATAATAAAGCAATTTTGTTTAAACATTTTTGTGTTTCTACTGCTCAGCCTGTAAGCTAATGTCAATGGTGTAAAGCCATTAAAGTGGCTTTCAGCAATTTTTAGAAGAGCCATATGACAGTGGCTTCCAAAACTCAAAAAATTGAATGAGCTCCACTATACTGTGTGAAAATTTTTTGCAAAAGATGAGATTAAGACTTCACACTAATTTGGGCCTGACACTAGAACAGTTAACCCTTTACCCTACGTAACGGCCAAAACCGGCCAGTGCTGTTCACAAAAATCGCCAATTAATTTTCATTTTTTGTCTCAAAAACATAGGTTATGACCCCTCATTGGAACGAGCTCAATGTTTTTGAGACAAAAAATGAAAAAAAATAGTTATTCAAGAATTTTGTTTGCAAGTGTTGTCTGCTTTTCGTGTTATGTAAAGGGTTAAATCAGAATAGCCCTCTTGGCTGAGTTTAATGGATACTTGACACTCTCTCTTCAGTAATAAAAGATATTTTTGTTAGATTTTCAACATCTGAAGCCTTCTGTTACAAGGTTTCACTCTGATCAGATCAACTTTGACATTCCCTGTCATCTGTTAATTTATATCCTATGGAATAAGCAATTTTATCTGTTAACCCTTAGTCCACAGATTAATTTTATGTTAATAACTACCATATATATACATGAATACAGCTGCAGATGAGTTAACAGTGTTTCTACATTATTGTTGGCTGCCGGTACAGGCAGCTAACAGTGATGTAAAAACATTGGCAAGATAAATTCATCCTACCAGAATTCTCAAGAAAGAATACACTTTTTCAGAGCAATATAAAAGGGACTATTTGTGGCTTTATGGCTTTATATACTACCAAGTGAATATAAGAAGTATGTCCTGCAATTGGCATATATTATATATAATGCCTGTTGTAACTGGAGGTGGGCATGAGAAGGAGGGAACAAAGCAAGAGATAAACAAGATAGTCGGTCATTCTCCCCACCCTACCACCACCCCCCCCCCCTCCCCCACAATTTTTAAAATGGGAACAAACTGAGAGATAAACAAGAGAGTCAGTTATTCTTCCTGCCCTACCCCCCAAAATTTTTAACAAATTTCTTCTCCAGAACCCCTGATTAGAATCTTTTGATATTAGGTATACAGCATCTTTAGGAGGGTCAGATTCAAGTTTATTCAAATCCAAATATTAGCATCCAGCAATATGAGGAATATTTTATATCAAGGCCCCGGGTTTATAATTGGCATCCCTGAGCCTGAATTTTAACTTAGTGTGGCATTGTGGTAACCGGTTCTCATCAGATCACCGAAGTTAAGCAATGTCGAACCCGGGTTAATCTTGGATGGGTGACCGTCTGAGTGACTGATTCAGACTAGACTCCCGCATTGTGTCCTTGGGCAAGGCACTTCACCCTGATTGTACACATGGGGGCACGATGACGCCATGTTTCTAAGGCATACTGCACGTCGATGGTGCGCATGTCTTCAACCAATCTAACCCTGCCTGAGCTGCAGTGCGGAGTTACGATGTTGGGGAGCTGGCAGTTGCTCATCGTTGCTCGGTGGTTCTCTCCGGCTTCCTTCACCCGTAAAACTGTCACAGACACGATATGACCGTGGCTGTTAAAGTGTCGTTTAACCCTAATAAATAAATAATAACTTAGTGCAATAGGAAAAATGTCTTTAAAAATCTTTGTCAGGTCCCACCATTCAAAATCTTTTGATGTTGGTACAGATCATCCTTATGATGGGCAGATTGAAACTTGTTCAAATCAAGTTCCTGGGTTCCCTGTGGGAGCCCAAATTTTAACGCAGTTCAATACGAAGAATATTCTTCCAAAATCTTCCTCAGACCTACCAAGTGGAATCTTTTGATACACATCATCTTTATGGGAGCCAGATTCAAGTTTGTTCAAATCAAGTCCCTGGGTCCATATTTGGGCTTCTTCTGTGAGCCTGAATTTTAACTTTGTGCAATAGGAGGAATATTCTTTAAAAATCCACCAGTCAGAACCTTTTGATGTTTGCTGTACAGCATCCTTAGGAGGTCACATTCAAGTTTATTCAAATCAAGTCACTGGGATAATATTTGGGGTCTGTATGGGAACCCAAATTTTAACATTGTGTGATATGAGGAAAATTCTTTAAAAATGTTCTTTTTCAGCTCTACTAGTTGGAATCTTCTGATATTTGGTATACAGATTCCTTATGGGGGCCAGATTCAAATTTGCTCTAATCAAGTCCCTGGGTCCATATTTGGGCTTGTTACAAGAGCCAGAATTTTAACTTGGTGCAACACGAACAATATCCACCAGCCATAATCTTTTGATCTTTGATATTCACCATTCTTGGGGGTCGGAGAGGGGGGGGGGGGGGGGGTGGGGGTCACATTCAAGTTTGTTCAAATGAGAACCCAAATTTTAATATTGTTCTGTATGAGGAATATTGTTTAAAAATCTTCTTTTTCAGCTTAACTGGTTGGAATCTTCTGATATTTGGGGGGGGGGGAATTTAAATTTATTCAAATCAAGTGCCTGGACCCATATTTGGGCTTGTTATGTGAGCCTAAATTTTAATTTCAATGAGGAATATTCTTTAAAAATCTTCAGATCCACCAGCCTTTTGATATTTAATATTCAGCATCAGTAAGAGGGGTGGGGGTCACTTTCAAGTTTATTCAAATTTAGTCCCTGGGTTTCTATTTGGGCTCCCTGTGGGAATCCAATTTTAACTTAATGCAATATGAGGAATTTTCTTTCAAAATCTTCTTCAGATCCAACAGCCAGAATCTTTTGATATTTAATATTCAACATCTTTAGAGGGATCAAATGCAAGTTTGTTCAAATGAAGTTTCTGGGTTCATATTTGGGCTTGCTATGGGAGCCCAAATTTTCACTTAGTGCAATATGAGAAATATTCTTAAACAATCTTCTTCTTCAGATACACCCATCACATTCTTTTGATATTTGGTATACAGCATCCTCAGAGGCCTCATATTCAAATTTTCTCAAATCAAGAACCTGGGGTCATATTTAAGCTCCCTATGGAAGCCTAAATTTTAACTTATTGCAATGTGAGGAATATTCTTGATAAAATCCACTTCAAATTCACCTGTCACAGTTTTCAGATACTTGACACACAGCATCCTTTTGGGTCGAAGATTCATGTTTGCTCAAATAAAAATGCCTGGGTTCATATTTGGGGCTCTATACAGAGCCCAAATCGTAATATGAGGAATATTCTTCAAATACCAACCTCTTCACATCCACCTGTCAGAATCAATCCAATATTTAGTGGACAGCATCCTGATTGGGGAGGGGGAGGGGGAGGTGGGGGGGGGGGGGGGGGGGGAACAGATTCATGTTTGTTCAAACCAATCCAAAAACAGACAACACTTGCAAACTAAATTTTTGAATAACTAATTTTTTTCATTTTTTGTCTCAAAAACATAGGTTATGACCCCTCATTGGAACGAGCTCACTCCAAAGATGGGTCATAACCTATGTTTTGTAACAACAAATGAAAAAATAATTAAAATTAATTTGCAATTTTTGTGAATAGTGCTAGCCGGTTTTGGCCATTATGTTGGGTAAAGGGTTAAGCTTCTTATGCGAGCCCACATTTTTTTTATTTCACTAAGTACTGTTTGTGGAATATTCCTTGAAAACTTCTTATTCATATCCACCAGACAGAATCTTATGATATTTGGTATTCAGCATCCTTAGGGGACAGATTCAAGTTTATTTAAAGTGTCTGGAGTTGTGTTTGGGATATAATGTTAACTAGCCATAGATGCCGATTGTAACTTCAGGTGAGTGATTAAGGCCCCTTGGGGGCCTCTTGTTTTGGAAAGTATCCATTGAAGTGTTGTGAACTATAATCTGAATGTAAAACCTGTGTAATGATGTGTGTTTTTTGTGTTTATTCATGTGTCACAGTTTGAAACATGAGATAACATGGTTATAGTAAGAATGGTGGTGTTTTCAAAATGTGCATTGAGAATTCTTTATGACCTTTGAATAAAATGGGAATGTGATGTTAATCCTTGCCATCTACCACGTCAATGCTTTATGATACCATTATGACTTTTAATGAGTTTGATAGTTAAAGGTTATTACTTGGTTAGTTTTATATTGTCCGAGATATCAGCCCAAGTTAACTTCATATCCACCTAAGATCGAAGGCTGATGTGAAGTTACTGAGGGCAGATATCTGGGCCGATATGAAACTAACCAAGTAAAAACCTCTTTATTAAACCAAAACAAATAATTAAAAAATATTCTCAGATCTGTTATAGTTATCTGGCAGTGTTATTGTTTCTCATTCTTTTCATAGAGTCTGAATTTTCCTCTTCTCCAAGTTCAGCTATTCAAACGCCTTGGCTTCCCTACTGCAGAAGCTGAGATGTTTGGATAGGCGGACTACCTCTTCTCCAAGTTCAGCTATCAAAATGCCTTGGCTTCCCCTCTGCAGAAGCTGCGATGTTTGGATAGCCGAACTACCTCTTCTCCAAGTTCAGCTATTCAAACGCCTTGGCTTCTCCACTGCAGAAGCTGCGATGTTTGGATAGCCAAACTACCTCTTCTCCCACTTCCAACAAATCTCTGCTTGCGGCTCTGAATTTTAGTGTACAAATTATTTTCTATACTACTCTCATCTTTGTTCTCTTCATCCACTTAATCATTACTGATTACCATCATTAACTCCTTACATGCTGCTGGCAGATATTCCTGCCCAGGATAGGATTTCTTTTGCTGCTGAAATATGCATAATTTGGGCACATCTAATCAAATTTTCTCCATGTAAATTGAATGGATTTTTTCTCCAATGATTCCTTGAGTTAAATGTAGATGAATTTTTCATCAAATCTAGTCATGGGTGCTTCACAGCAACCATGACTTGATTTGATAAAAAATATCTTGAAAATACTCCGCAGGTTAAGAGTTAATTCCTCATCATACAAAACTCGGCTTCAAACTACTCCACAATGCCTTGTAATGTAAATCTACAGCTCCAAATCTCAGTTGGCTTTGAATTTTGTGTACAACTCGCTTCCTTTACTCTTTATCCGCCTAATTCTTACCTGTTGTATTCATTAATTCCTCACCATCCAAAAAACTTCTCCCTTTTTCCTGGTAATGCCAAATGCCCTGATTGATTATGTTTGACGAATCATGGTTGAACAATTTCGCTGAAAACAAAATAGTTGTGCCTAGTAATGAATCAAGGAAGAAACTCCAGCTTGGTTCATATCAGCTGTGATTTGCCAAGTTTGATGTCATATCAACCGAGCTTGATAATTGGCATTTCTGGGAACGAAAATCATATCTAATAAATAAATGATTATTTATTTATTTATTAAACCCCAATCAATAAATAAATGACATTTTCAACAGCCTGGGTCACCTCCTGTCGGACAGTTTTACACGTGGAGGAAGCCGGACTACCCAGAGAGAACCTCTGAGCAACACCAAGCAACTGCCAGACTCCCCAATATACTCACACAAGGAGGGTTAGCATTGGTTGAAGACAAGTGCACCATTAACGTGCAGTATGCATTAGTACACAGTGCCCCTATGTGGGCAATCGGGATGAAGTGCCTTTCCCAAGGACACAACACAGTTACCCCTGGTGAGGATCGAATCTTGAATCTTTCGGTTTGAAGTCCAATTCTGTACCCACTGAGCCACCGCACTCCCTAAATGGTTATACTGACCTGACTAAACTTTTGTTCTCTGAGGTTTTCATTTACAACATGAAGTGTATGCAGGGCAAATTTGGCTTTAGCTTATTTTTATAATTGGCTTGAAATTCATTTCCGACAGACATAACTCCAGTAAATAATGAGAACATTCACAGCTCATCCACAGTTTTACAAACTATTTTTGATAGAATGAGTTGTATTTGTGAATGAATTGAACAATAATTGTTGGATCATATCATCCAGTTTTCTTTCGCATTCTACGGAAAGATTATTTATTCCGGATTATTATTACACACTTTTCCAGAGAGGCGTTATCCGAACTCCTGCTGAAGATTATATCATAGAACCCGTTGAGAAGTACATCCCAAGTGAGTCCCATAATGGAAGAAGACATAGAATTTACAAACGATCACTTTCAGAAGTTCACAAAAGGCAGTTTTGTCCAAAAACAGGTAAATAGAAAAATTTCTTATAACTGGAAGCCAGATTTTTGAATTGCTTTATTTTGAGCACATATTTTTCCAAGCTGTCAGGCCATGAGTCTAATTCTGTAAGAAACTTGATGTTGTTGTGGCCTGGAACCAGTCTAGCTCTCAAATAGATCATTGCCTAAATTTGGATTCACTCATATAAAATATTTCAGTTGGTTGGAAAAGCAAACCTATGGTTTGCTTTTCCAACCAACTGATATATTCCAGACAATTGAATGTGAAAAAATTCATTAAGATTCATTTTCTGTGAATCAAATTTAGAAATGTTGTGCAATTGAAACTTGATTTGATCGACATTTTGGTGACATTACAATCAGAAATGAAGACTCACTACAGCCAGCCATAGTCTTAGACTCACCACAGCCATAGTTCCCCAAATTATGTTAATAACTTGATGTTTTCAAGGGGAATTAAATACTTATTGATTGGAATATCTATAACTGGGCCAGGAGAGAATGCCTGTATATCTTTGTAAGTAAAGGCACTTCACATCACTTCAACAGTTATCTGCATGCAAATTTCCACAAAATAGTGGGTGAATAAACAGCCCATAACAGTTTGAATTCCGAACAGATTGTGTCTGATGGTCTGAGAGCGATATGTTTCTGTGCTTTAAATGTTCCCAAATTGCAGTAAATTCCATCCTAAGTGATATTGTTGATTTTTTTGAAAAATTAACTTCAAACAGCATAAAATAAACAAAGAGAAACCATCTACCAGCTGAAAATACGTTTGCATGTTACTGAGACAAATTTAGGACACCATTTTAGGATATTTTGTATTTTAGGCAGAACTTTTACCACCTTGAATTTGGGATAATCTAAAGGCCTGTTGGACACAAATTTGTTAAAATTAAGCCCCTCAATTCATTTTTGGGGTTCTTACATCAGCCCCAAATTTAACTTTGTGCAATATGAGGAATATTCTTTAAACTTTTACCCAACATAATGGCCCAAACCGGCTAGCACTGTTCTAAATGTCTCAAAAACATAGGTTATGGCCCCTCTCTGGAATGAGCTTGTTCCATTGAGGGTCATAACATATGTTTTTGAGACAAAAAATTAGTTATTAAAGAATTCTGTTTGCAAGTGTCGTCTGCTTTTCATGTTAGGTAAAGGGTTAAAGAATCTTCTTCAGAACCACCTGTTAGAATCTTTTCACATTTGTAATACAACATTGTTACAGTGGTCAGGTTCATTCAAATCGGGTTCTTCGATCAGTATTTGAACTCTCTATGGGAGCCTGAATTTTAACTTAGTGTAATATGAATTATCATGCTAGTAAATTTGTTTATCCAATCAAATGGAGTTACAAAGAGACATAGACTCCGCAATATTAGGTTCAGGATGGCTGAAAAGCACCCAATATTAATTTAATAATAGGTGCCTGTCAGCCATTTTGTTTTATCATTATATCCACACGCCTCAGCCTTTAATTTACACGTACGTACATGCTGCAGCGCAGTCATACAGTTGACCCACCATATAAAATAGCCCTGTCGAATAGACATTGCATTCGATTGAATGAAACTGTTATAATAAAATGCGGTTTCAAGTTTGTTCAAATTCAAATAAAGTTGTTGGGTTAATATTTGGGCTCCTTATTGTATGCGGTATAACAGATCAGATAAAAAAGACAGAGCAGTGGTAAAAAAAAAATTTTAAGCTCAACTTTGGCGAAGCCAATTTGAGCTTATGCCATGGCCAGTCGTCTGTTTGTCCGTCAGGCCATCTGTCCATCAACAATTCAATACGGCTCAGGCTAGAGGCCGTATTTATGAACCGATCTTTACGAAACTTCTTGGGTACATTTGTTATGACAGTGGGACGAGAACGAGTGTTTTGGGGTTCAATCTGAAATTCAAGTTGGCCGCTGGCGGCCATTTTGTACAGACTTAGATAAAATCATATTTTTGCGCAGAACTTCTATATGAAAGCACTGATTTGAATAATTTTTTGTATTGAATGTTTAGTACCATAGGATACATCACATATAATACGGTTTTTTTTTCTCGTATGTAAATTATGCAAATTAGACTAACTTTGTTATATTTAGTGTTATTTTCAGCACTGCACAAGTGCAAATGCTAATACGGCTCGGGCTAGAGGCCTTTATTTATTAACCGATCTTTACGAAACTTTTTGGGTACCTTTGGTATCACTGTGGGACGAGAACGAGTGTTTTTGGGTGCGGTCTGAATTCAAGATGGCCGATGGCAGCCATTTTGTACAAAATTAGGTGCAATCAGATTTTTGCACAGAACTTCCATATGAAAGCGCTGATTTTAAAAATTTTTTGTGTGAATGTTTAGTACCATGGGATACATCACATATAATACAGGTTTTTTTCTCGTGCAGAAATTATGCAAATTAGATGAACTTTGATTTTTTCAGTGCTACTTACACACAGTAAGTACACATGTCAATACGGCTCGGGCTAGAGGCTGTATTTATCAACCGATCTTCATGAAACTTCTTGGGTACCTCTGTTATCACCTTGGGATGAGAACGAGTGTTTCTGAGTGCGGCCCAAAATTCAAGATGGCTGCTAGTGGCCATTTTGTACCGAAATTAGGTCTAATCAGTTTTTTGTACACAACTTCTATACGGCTCAGGCTAGAGGCCGTAGTGTTTTTGGGTGTGGTCTGAAATTCAAAATGGCCACCAGCAGCCATTTTGTACCAAAATTAGTGCAATCAGTCTTTGTACAGAACTTCTGTATGAAAGCTCTGATTTGAATAAATTTTTGTATGAATGTTTAGTAAAATGGAATACATCACATACAGTACAGGTTTTTTTTCTCATGCAGAAATTATGCAAATTAGATGAATTTTGATTTATTTAATGCTACTTATACACTGTAAGTGCACATGTCAATACGGCTCGGGCTAGAGGCTGTATTTATCAACCGATCTTCACAAAACTTCTTGGGTACCTTTGTAGTCACCTTGGGATGAGAACGAGTGTTTCTGAGTGCGGTCCAAAATTCAAGATGGCTGCCAGTGGCCATTTTGTACCAAAATTAGGTCCAATGAGTTTTTTGTCACAACTTCTGTACAGCTCGTATTTATGAACTGATCTTCACGAAACTTCTTGGGTACCTTTGTTTTCACCTTGGGACAGGAAAGAGTGTGTTTTGGGGTGCCTTTGTTATCACTGTGCTATGAGAACAAATATTTTGGGGTTCAGTCAGACCCACTCTGGGATTCAAAGATTTCTTTTCTAGTTTAGCATCTGATTGTCACCCACCTTTACAATACTTTACCTATACATTTGTTACAGGCTACGGTCAGTATTTATGTACAGACCGTTACAATACTTTATATGTACCTTTGTTATCAGGTCATTACTAGATGTGTGTCATTGCTGTGTCACATACTATGCATGTACATGTCTTGACAAGTTGAGCTACAGTGTCATTGACACTTTCATTTGTAATTTTATTTTCTTTTTATATTTTTGAAAACAGATAGTATAACTATATTGAAGCTTAAATTTTATGTACAGTGGTATAATTAAAAGATATAAGATACATTTTATTAGCTCATCTTAACTTAGTCAAGCTGAGCTAATCTCATCGTTTTCCGTAGGTCATCCGTCCATCCATCGTCTGACAACACCATGTTTTGGTCTTCTCCTCCAAAACCACTGGGCCAATTCTAGTGAAAGTTTGTGTGAGTGATGGTCTCAAAGGGGCATTGCAGTTTTGTTCAACTCAATATGCCCAGCCCCATAGGGAAAGGGTGGGAGAAAATGCTCCAAAATGTTTTTAAAATCTTCTTCTCATGAACCATTGGGTACAATGACTTGATATTTGTTATGGAGCTTCCTTTTGAGGTATAGAATCAAGTTTGTTCAAATGAAGTTCGTGAAGCAATATTTGGCTTTGTAATGGTAGGGGTAAGATTTTTGGCCCCACCCCAAATTTCTGTTTTCTGAACCGATGATCCAATTTGAATCAAGTTTGATATGTGGTGTTATTTGGTCATAAGTACTTGACCCATGCACAAAAAAGAATCCTGCATCCCCATGGGAACCCCAGGAGCTAAAAATAGAAATATTGTCAAACGCCCATATTTCCCAAACCACACAGAACAGAGAGCTGTTCTTTGGTATGAAGCATCCTTAGGACCAGTTGGATTGATTGGTAAAAAAAAAATTTCCAACGGTTATGTTAGGGTGTTCTTTAGAGGGCATCGAAAAAATGCTGAGCCAGCATATTTGCAAAAATTAAAAAAAATCTTTTCTCCAGAACCAATCAGAATCTTTTGATATTCGGTATACAGCATTCATAGGGGGTCAGATGCAAGTTTGTTAAAATAAAGCCCATTGGTTCATATTTGGGCTCAATACTGGAGCCTGGATTTTTAACTTAGGGTAATATGGGGGATATTCTCTAGAAATCTTCTTCTTCAGAACCACCAGTCAGATTCTTTTAATGCTTGGTGTACATCATTGTTATGAGGGTCAGATTCAAGATTGTTCAAACCAAGTCCCTAGGTGAATACTTGGGCTTCGTATGGAAGCCCAAATTTTATCTTAGTTCAGTATGGGGGATAATTTTTAAAAATCTTCTTCTTCATGTTTTCATATTTGGTATGCAACATCTCTGGGGGGGTGGTGGGGGGGGGGGGGGGGGGGGCAGATTCAAGTTTGTTCAAATCGGATCCCTAGGTATATATATATATATATATGGTAGCCCAAATTTTAACTTAGTGCAATATGCAGAAATTTCTTTAAAAATCTTCTGATGATGATCCACCAGTCAGAATGCTTTCATATTTGGTATACAACAACTCTAGGGGGTCAGATTCAAGTTTGTTCAATTCGAGTGCCTGGGTTAATATTTGGGCTCCATATAGGAGCCTGAAATTTATCTTAGTGGAATATGAGGGAATTTCTTTAAAAGAATCTTCTTTTTCCGATCCACTGGTCAGAATGCTTTCATATTTGGTATACAACATCTCTAGGGGGGTCAAATTCAAGTTTTTTCAAATCGGATTCATAGGTTAATACTTGGGCTTGTTATGGTAACCCAAATTTTAACTTAGTGCAATATGAAGCTGCATATCTTTGAATTTAGTATAGTCAGACCTCAACATTTCCCTTTGGCACACCCTACAGGGAACATTTATGATCGGATTGCATTTAAACATGGTATGCTTGTTTGGGGTGACCTCCAGAGGGGAGCTATCGATTTTCTTCAATGACCTTTGAACTTATTTAAGTCAGGCATTAATATATTCCTTTGGCACATTCTACAGGGCACCTTTATGATCAGATAGGTTTGAAACTTGCTATGCTTGTTTGGGGGGTACCTGTAGATGCGTGCTGTTGATTTTCTTCGATTTCCATCAAAAAATGTTGTCGCTGGCTTTGAAACCTGGTGTGCCTGTTTGGTGTGACTTATAGATGGGAGCTATTCTCTTTCTTCTATTTTCGTCAAAAAATGTTGCAGCTGGCAACGATCTTTGAACTCAGTTTAGTTAGACCTTAATATTTCCCTTTGGAACACCCTACTCAAGGGAACATTTCTGTCAAAAATAGCTGACGTTGGTACTGACCTTTGATGAAATTAGTAAAAACTTAGTGCAGTTAAGCATCAGTATTTCCCTTTGACACACCCTGCAGGGCACATTTATGGAAACTTGGTGTGCTTGTGTGGGGTGACATCTATATGGGAGCTATCGATTTTCTTCCATTTCTGTCGAAAAATGTTGCCACTGACCTTTGAACTTAGTTTAGTCAGACCTCGATATTTCCCTTTGACACACCTTTCAGGGCACATTTATGATCGGATCACTTTGAAACTTGGTATGTGTGTTTTCCATAAAAAATTATTGTCATTATCCCCAGCCTTTGAACTTACTGCATTTGTGCAGCAACTTATCCCTTTTGCACTCTTTGCAGGGTATATGTATGAACTTCCAAAAAAAAACCCCAAAAAACCCATTGCCACAAGCAATGACCTTCGTTCCAATGAGGGGTCATAACCTATGTTTTTAAGACAAAAAATGAAAAATTGCTGAAAATTAATTGGCGATTTAGAATAGTGCTGGCCGTTTTTGGCCATTACGTTGGGTAAAGGGTTAGTGAAGCATTTCATTATTGAAGTTTCTTTGTATAATTTATTCTACTTATTAGAACTAAACCATAACTGTTAGCCATCTAAATCTTCCCCAACAAATGTTGTTTTAACCCTTTATCCAGTGCAGATGATATCAAAGTTTATAATTTTAACTGTTTTTTTTTAATTTTTCAAAAATTTTCAACCAAACCATATCATGTCACTGGAATGAGCTCGAAGAGGTTTCGTTAAATTTTTTGGAAAATATCTATTTTTTCAACTGCCTAATTTGTAAATTATGCTGGTGGATGCAGACGATTCATTAGGTAAATGGTTAATAATCACATACATCAGTAACTCCAGCTTAGAACCCTGGGAAGTGAAGCAGCTCTTGTTACTGGTAAAATAGGACCCGGTCACCAATGCCTGGGATGGAAGTCCTCTAAAACAGGCAACATGATGGGTATAAATGATTGACTGGACTTGGCTTTATATCCATGTTGTGGTGACGATTAGCCATTCTTCAGATGTATTTGACCTTAACCCTTGACCCAATGCAGACGATATCAACATTTATTATTTTAAATATCATTTTTTTTTAATTTTTCAAAACATTTCAACAAAACCATATCATGTGACCCCTCATTGGAACGAGCTCAATGAGCTCGTTCCAATGAGGGGTCACATGATATGGTTTTGTTGAAATATTTTGAAAAATTTAATTTTTTCAACTGCTCAATTTGCATATTACGCGGGCGGATGTGGGCGATTCATTGGGTAAAGGGTTAAAGACAAATTAATAAATGAATAACTTCAACTTAGAAAACAATAGGAGACAGTGAATCGAGACATCCCCCCCCCCCCCCCCCCTCTCAATTCTCCATAATTTACATGGTTCTGAATCACTCCAGCAATGGATAGGTTAATGTTTTGTCAAGGAGAATGTATACAGTAAGAACGTATATCTCTACATATTTTATTTATACTGAAAGAAATGTTTTGGTATTAAGCTCCTGTTTGTGTAATCTCCTGTGAGAACATACTGAATTCTTCCTTCTTTACAGAAACTGAATCTTTCTGCAAACAATCCACATCTGTAGTTCATGCCCTCCTGGAAGCAAGAACCATTGTAGAATATTGCCCTCACCAAATGTCAATGCTTTGTGGGATCACACACACATGAGGATTTAGTTGAAATATAATACAGGGTCTTTCTATTCTGCTTATAAAGCCATTGTGTCAAGCTCAAGAACTTGTTTACTTAGAAAGTTTTCTCATATCTGTTGAATATTATATTTTTTCAAATTTCATTTTCAGTTTAACCCAATGCACAGGATATCAGAATTTGTTATTTTATTTTAATTGCTTTGTTTTCAGATTTTTCAAAACATTCCAACAAAACTATATCATGTGACTCCCTCATTGGAACAAGCTTATCAGTTTTCATGAAGTTAGTTGAATTTTTTTTTTTTTTTTAACTGCTTCGTTTCCATGTAGTGGCATGGTGGCACTATGTACTAAGGCGTAAAGCACATCGATGATGCACTTGTCTTCAGCCAATGCTAAACCTGCTTGTGTGGAGTTAGTACGTTAGGGAGTCTGCTCTGTGGTTCTCTCAGGGTGCTCTGGCTTTACCCGAAAAACTGTCTGGCACGAGGTGACCCTGACTGTCAAAAGTGTCATTAAACCCCAATAAATGAATGAATAAATTGTGTGGGCAGATGTGGTCATTTCAGTAGGTGAAGAGTTAACCCTCCCCTCTTTCCAACAAAAACAGTGTCAGATTTTGCCTAGCCGTATATGCAAAAAGGATTCATTCGTTTCTGTAATTTTGAAAAAGTTTCTTCAAAATAATCAGTGAACTTTCATTGGAATAAAATATTTAAGTTCATTTTAATGCAGATCAGAAAATGTATTCTTGTAGAAACAGCTTGTTTGTCTCGCTCATCTTTTATTGGTATATTGTTATCAGAGGATCTTGAAGTGTTACATCCACTTGTACACTGTGCCCAAATGTGGGCTATCAGGATCAAGTGCCTTGCCCAAGGACACAATGCAGTTACCCCCTGGTGGGCATCAAACCCTGCATCTTTTGGTTTGAAGTCCAATGCCGAAACCACTGAGTTACTGTGATTCCATCTCTTAATTGAATAACCTGTTAGTTGCATATGACTTTCAAACACCAAACCATTTACCTTACCTTCTGTACAGATTTACCCAGTTAATTGCACATGCACTATAGAGTAAACTTATGTTAACCCCCAGCATTCTGGTAGTGCTACACAGTTTTCTACAATCACACTGTTTTTCTCTTGTTTAACCCTTTACCCAATGCAGAAGATATCAAAATTTATTATTTTAAATATCACTTTTTAAAATTTTTCGGAAAATTTCAACAAAACCATATCATGTGACCCCTTGTTGGAACGAGCTCGTTCCAACGAGGGGTCACATGATATGGTTTTGTTGAAATTTTTTGAAAAATAATATGTTTTCAACTGCTGAATTTGCATTTTATGCAGGCTAATGCAGGCGATTCGTTAGGTAAAGGGTTAACTATGAATTTAATCAATTATATCTTGTTTGACTGAGTTCACATAGCTCTGTCAAACAAGGTGTATTTGGTTAAATATCAAACTGCATTATAGGAAATATTTGTTGCTGAAAACTTTGCCATTTTGACATCAAAGTTCAGTGGGTAAATTGAATAAAAAATCTTGTAATCAACTTGTAATCTATTGATGAATTACTCTGAGAACTGCTGAATTCCCATGTTATCGACATTTGGTTTCAGTATGTCCATTTTTGACATTTTGTCTATTAAATCTTGTTTGATAGTGCTCCATGGGCTCTGTCAAACAACATATACCAGAATATATGCTCAGTTCATCATTTATTTATTTATTTATTGATGTTTAAGGTCACATATTTGTACACAATGGCTAATCATGACCGTGACAGTTTTACGGGTGGAGGAAGTCGGAGTACCCGGAGAGAACCACCGAGCAATGACGAGAAACTGCCAGCTTCCCAACATCGTAACTCCGCACTGCAGCACAGGGTTAGATTGGTTGAGGACATGTGTACCATCGACGTGCAGTACGCCTTAGTACACGGCGTCATCGTGCCCCCACGCTGGCAATGGAGATGAAGTGTCTTGCCCAAGGACACAACGTGGCTGCCGCAGGTGGGATTTGAACCGAGGACCTCTCGGCTTGCAGCCTGCACCTCTACCTACTGTGCCACGGTACTCCCCTCAGTTCATCATTAGAATGGAGGAAAATTACCAAATTCCTGTTAATCAAATATTTTTTGCAGCATTTCTTTTCAACATTCTACAGTGAGATTCTACAGTTTTGACAGGGCTGGCATGAGGATGAGACAAACAGGGTAGTTAATCCTTTACCCAACACAATGCCAAAACCAGCCAGCACGATTCTCAAAAATTGAGCTCGTTCCAATGAGGGGTCAATTAGTTATTCAAGAATTTTTTTTGCAAATGTCGTCTGCTTTTCATGTTAGGTAAAGGGTTAACTAAGGCCAGCCTCTTAACCCTTTGCATTACAAATCATCTGCATCTGCCCACATAAAAAAACAAATTCATGAGTAGAAAAAACAAAAATTTTCAAAGAATTTTAACAAAACCATAACATGTGAGGTCACATGATATGCTTTTGTTGAAATTTGGTGAAAAAATAAGGTTCTGTTACTAAAACACTTGAACAAATAGTATAAAGCTGGTCTTGCGATATTCGTTGTATGTTCAGGATTAAAGTGTCCTCATGGGAAGCCCAGGATGTACAGCAGTGCTTGTTTACTGTGGTAAACAAGCTCTGTTTTACTGGTAAAATAGGATCCAGTCTCCAATGCTTTAGGCGGAATGCCTCTAAAATGGGCAACATGGGTATAAACGATTGACTAAACTTGGCTTTATCTCCATGTTGTGGTCATGTGCAGAAATATGTAACCTTAAACACCAATAAATAAATAAATACATGATTAAAGCCAATTTCCCATAGATGTTGCTAACACATGTGGTGCACAAAATAATTGGTGGGCACCTGGCACAGAGCATTGAATGCATGCCTGGGTAGTATCCATATAGTCGATCTATGAAAACCTACAAATTTGTTATTGTCAAATCAAGTAATTTGTGGTGGAAATTAAGGAAACATTGTTATTTGACCTCAAGAATGGAAATTTTGCAAGCAGAAATACCCTGGGGCCCCGCCTAAAAGAGGGGGACACTCCATCTCATGCCTGCCCCTCATTTCACCCTTTCAGTGGCATGGATGATGCATTTCATATCATGTGGGCCTCTGCATTCAAACTGTCCCAGATCTCTGCATATGAAACACTCCAATTGGAATCCTAGAATTCCTACAGGTTTCCTATAGGAAATTCACATAGGTTTCTTATAGGAAACATACAGGTAATATGATTGCAAATTAGGAAGATCCTATAGGAATTCATATAGAAAACGCAATGTATTCCTATAGGAATATACATGTAGACAGACCTTCATTTTAAAAAAACCCTACACATCGCGCACCCAAGATGACACCAAGGCGCACGGTTTCTCTGGTGGCACGCCGATTTGGGAAAACCCCTCTTGGGGGCACAAAAATGAAAAAGGAAATGCAATTATGTAATTTACGAAATAATACACTGAAATAAAGTGCAAATTGGTTTAAATTTAATGATACAAAAATTACAATTTCTTACCACTAAATTTCTAACTTTTAATCATAATATACAGTGAAATATTTAGCGAGGTACATGTAAATGCAGTTCAAAATCCTGACAACACAATGAAAATCAAAGCACCGTCTGAACTCTGAAGTTTTCATTTGGGTCATTTTGGGGATCTAGAAACTGTTGCTTGATGAAAATTGCCAGGAATATCGCACACAGTGTTTATTCCAGCCAATTGGGTCATCTAAAAATGGGGGTTTACCAGGAATTCCTCATTGACGTGATCAACTTTGTGACAGTCACTGTCACGTGATGCTAACACTTCAAAGTGTGAACATTCTTTCAGAAATTTAGTGTCAATAAATTCCACATCTCCATTAAATTTATCGGATTTAAAAATTAAAATGGCAAAAATTAACTTGGATTATCAACAATTTGCTCACAATAGCTTGATCCAGCGCAGAGTTTAAGTATGACAACGTCCATTTCATGAAATAATATAAATTCCACATCTCCATTAAATTTATTGGATTTAAAAATTAAAATGGCAAAAATTAACTTGGATTATCAACAATTTGCTCACAATAGCTTGATCCAGAGTGGAGCTTAGGTATGACAACGTCCATTTCATGAAATAATATGCGAGGGTAAAGTAAAAATTACTGCCTATTTTCGTGATATAAACAATGAATACGAAGGATAATAGGTTCCTAGAAACGTTACGTGTCCCTCGCAGACCAATATTATCATTCAGTGGCATGATGTATACGGCTAAACAAATAGTAGACTAGCACCTTGCACCAGTTATTCGATTAATCGAATAGGCGAGACAGTCAAGTGTTTACAGACACAGTTTCTGAAACTCTGACATTGTTGCTGTAAACTAAAAAAGTAACTGCTTTTTTTTCCACGTGCGCGATTGATCGTTCGCTGCAAATTGTAATTGCATGAGCGATGGCACGTGAGAGCGATTGCGCGCCATTAAAATGAAGGTCTGCATGTAGCTCTGTCGATTAGAAGAGTTTGCCTCAGCAGACTCTTCTAATCGACAGGGTTACATGTATATGAAACTATTTTCATTTGGCTGAAATAAAAAAATCTGCTTATTAAAGGAAAGAGACTTTTACTTAAATTCGTTTATAATTTACAAATAAAAAAAATGCTTTCCTATAATTGTCATGAATTTCCTATAATAATCCTATAGAAGTCTTAAACATTCAGTTAAATCTGAAGGGTCCCTGTTAAAGGTGAGCAGAGTTCCTATAGGAATACTACATCTCCCAATAGTTTAACAATTAAATGAAAATTCCCATAGGAATGCATAGAGGATTCCTACAGCAAAACAGACTCCTATAATTTTCTTGCCATACACACATAATTTCTATAGGAATCCTGTATGATTCCTATATTTTCCTATAGGAATCATATAGGATTATATAAGACATTTCTGTACGGGTCGCTATTCCTTTTGATGTCCCTGGCTGTGGTGAGGAAACCGTACAGATGAGTTCAACCACTTTGCAATCCAGTCCTGATAAGGTCAGTTTTCTCTGTCTGCTTTGTGATCACATTATTGGACTCAAGTTGCACAAAGAGGTGCATAGTGGTGCTTGTTGCTGAGACATATAGGGCATTGATGGTAAGTGTACCTTGATAAGACATATAGGGCATTGATGGTAAGCATACCTTGATAAGACATATAGGGCATTGATGGTAAGCACACCTTGATTAGACATACAGGGCATCGATGGTAAGCATACCTTGATATGACATATAGGGCATTAATGGTAAGCATACCTTGATAAGACATATAGGGCATTGATGGTAAGCATACCTTGATAAGACATATAGGGTATTGATGGTAAGTTTACCTTGATAAGACATATAGGGCATTGGTGGTAAGCGTACCTTGATTAGACATATAGTATATTGATGGTTAGCATACCTTGATAAGACATATAGGGCATTAATGGTAAGCATACCTTGATAAGACATATAGGGCATTGATGGTAAGCATACCTTGATAAGACATATAGGGCATTGATGGTAGGTTTACCTTGATAAGACATATAGGGCATTGGTGGTAAGCATACCTTGATTAGACATATAGGGCATTGATGGTAAGTGTACCTTGATAAGACACATAGGGCATTGATGGTAAGTGTACATTAATAAGACTTATAGGGCATTGATGGTAAGTGTACCTTAATAAGACACATAGAGCATTGATGGTAAGCGTACCTTAATAAGACATATAGGGCATTGGTGGTAAGCATACCTTAATAAGACATATAGAGCATTGATGGTATGCGTACCTTAATAAGACATATAGGGCATTGAAGGTAATTGTACCTTCAGTTATTGATACATGGGCTAAATTATGGTTTGAGCCTTATCAGTATCATCAAAAATATGATGGCTACTTATCACTTCTCAGTAGTTCCCTCCTGGAAATTCAACTTTCTCCACCTGTAAACTGTCACACAATATAGTGTTGAATTCATTGCTGAACAAGCTAACCCTTCCAAGTCGGATACTTTATAGCCAGGATGTGGTGCTTTCGACTTTTATTATTATTGTGCTCAATGATTGAGAGCTTGTAGAGACCAGTATTTGAATGACATGGACTCAACTCTCAGTAATATATCAAGTAATATATCTAGAAAAAGTAGCAGCTTGAGGGACAAGATTGTGTCAATATATTGCAAACCAATTCGCAGCAGGCTACAGAGTGAAAATCCTACATTCAACCTGAATGCATATAAAACCACTTTCTGCAGACAAAAGAGGTTACCAAACTGTTCTATAAACAAACAAAAAATGAAGGTACAATTATTTTTTTTGAACAATAATCTATCTTCTAAACTAAATCCCCCACCAGGCTTTTTAGAAACAGCTGTAAAAGTAACCCGAACTTCACTCCCTTTAGAAGTGTAGATTTTGACCAAGTGAAACCTTAACCCCAGAAAATGATTACCATCTCCTCTTAACTCGTAATCCATCCTCCCCCACATCTGTACTCACTTTTCTGAAGTGACAGAGCATTGTATAAACTTGGTAAACTATACTTTGGCAGGAAAGTGAGTTGTCTAGGGATAAAAGCTTGGATTTGCACCCTTTTTCAACCTCGCTATGAATAAACCAAACTGTAAACTCCCACTATAAACTCCAGTATGGGAAAAAAGTGATTTGGCTTGTGATGAAAGAATTAATATTGCCAACTGCAGATGATGACCTTGCATGGCCTCATAAGCATTTATGAACAATATGAACTGCACTTTTAGCATGAGTCAGCGGTGCAAGTCAGTTGAAACAGCAACACACAGTGAAATATAGTAACACCTGCTTATATAAATATTTTACACCGGAATCAGTTTATTGGTTTTCTGTCCAAACAACTCTTGATATAATTGTTTATGATGGTTTCATCTTTCACGTATTAACCTATTGAATGGAAGATCATGACCCATGTATCTGCATGGGGTCCTTGGTCAAGACACTTAATTTCAGTTTCCCAAGAAAGAGCATGGTGCTGGTGTGCAAAGGCATATGGCACTTTTATGGTTTACTTGCATCCAACTAATGCTGTGCCAGCTTAGTAAGCTGGAGCACCTGCCAGTTTATGTAACACAGTCATATATGCTCTGACCTTGGTTGTTGAAAGCGTCATTAACCCTTTACCTAACCTAACAGCCAAAACCGGCCAGCGCTATTCAGAAAAATTGCCGTTAAATTTGCATTATTAGCTCACCTGACTGAAAGTCAGGGTGATCTTTTCTTATCACTCTTCGTCCGTCGTCCGTCTGTCGTCCTGCGTGAAGGTGGTGTTTGAGCCTCTTTCTCCTAAACCATTGGCCTCATTTTAATTAAATTTCATGTAAGTAGTGGTTATATAGGGGCATTTTGATTTTTATGCAAATTAGGTTTCGGCTCATATTGTGCAGAGGGGTGTGGAAAAAATGGCCTTATTTTTTAAAAATCTTCTTCTAATGAACCACCAGTAGCAGAGACTTGATATGTGGTATACAGAGTCCTTTTGAGGTTTAAAATCAAGTTTTTTCAAGAGAAGTTTGTGGGGCATTATTTGCCTTCGTTATGGGAGGGGCAAAAATTTTGGCCACGCCTAAAATTTTTGTTTTCAGAACCGTGAGGTTTATTTGAACCAAAGTTGAGATGAGATGATAATGGGTCATAAGTAGTTGATTGATGCAAAAAAAAATTTTCTCATTGCCCCGTGGGAACCTCGGGAGCTAAAAATAGGAAAAGCCTTAAAACTGCCATATCTCCAAAACTACACGGCCTTAAAACTGCCATATCTCCAAAACTACACGGCACAGAGAATTCTTATTTTGCATAAAGCTTACTTTTATCCAGTAGAATAGAATGGTTAAAAAAATCCCTATCGGTTTGATCACAAGGTACTATTTTTCAGGACTTTGAAAAAGTGCGGAGTATGCACTTTTTAACACTGTAGGCAATGGGAAAAACATTAAAAAATCTTATCCAGATCCAGAAAGCAGAATCTTTTGATATTTGATATGCAACATTGTGGGGTGGATCTGATTCAAGTTTGTTCAAATCGGCCCCCTGGGTTCATATTTGGGCTCAGTATAGGAGCCCGATTTCGAACTTAGAGCATTTCAGGCAAATTTCTTAAAAAAATGTTTTGATATTTGGTGTGCAGCATCCTTAGGGGGGTGAGATTCAAGTTTGTTAAAGCCAAGTCCCTGGGTTCATATATGGGCTCTCTGTGGGAGCCCGAATTATAACTTAGTTCAATATGAGGAATGTTCTTTAAAAATCTTCTTTTTTTTAGATCCACTGGTCAGAATCTTTGGATATTTGGTATAAGCTTTTCTTAGGAAGAGCAGATGCAACTTGTTGAAATCAGATCTCTGGGTTGATATTTAGGCTACCATGTCAGGTTAGTGCCCTCAAGCCCCCTGGGGCCTCTTGTTTTTTCATTTCTTTCCTCAAAAACATAGCTTATGACCCCCTCACTGGAATGAGCTGATTGAGCTCATTCCATTGAGGTGCCATAAGCTATGTTTTGATGCAAAAAATGAAAAAAATTAGTTATTCAATCATTTTGTTTGCAAGTGTCATCTGCTTTTCATGTTGGGTAAAGGGTTAACCCTCTGAAACTGGTGTAAAAATACCAAAATTTAATGTGCCAATTTTTCCTTGTAACTAGGAATTTAACTAATGGAAGTTTTGTTTGACAGAGCTCAATGCACTTGGTATTTAACCATTTCATTCTTGTTTGACAGAGTTCAGTGAGCTCTGTCAGACAAGACTGAAATAGTTAAATTCTTAGTTGCATTGTGGGAAAATATTTTCAACATCAGTGTGCAGAGGGTTAAGCCCCAATAAACAATCAAACAAATAGAAACAGCTTAGTTGCTGTTTATATTTATTGTTTAGTAGGGTTTGACGGCACTTTCAGCAGCCAGGATCACATCGTATTGGAGAGTTTTACATTTGGAGGAAGCCAGAGGAAAAATTTCAGCGTTAGCTGTGGTTAAAGGCAGGTGCATCATCAACATGCAGTACACCTAAGTACACAGCGCCAATGTGCATACCTTCCACATGGGCATTAAGGATTATCCCTTCAGGGCCTGGGCATTTGTCCTGAATTCCCACTAGACTACAACTTGTACATGTTAAGTTGCTTAGCAGTGATTTCTAGTCAAGACTTGGCTGCCTGTTAAGTCATCCAAGACTTGACTAGAAATCACTGCCCAGGTGATTTTTTGTCTGTTGTCAGCAGGACCTCCTAATGATAGAATGTTAAGGGCACATGCCCGAGATCACAAAAGCCTGAAATAGGCCTTTAACTGGTAGAGTGCTGGAAGCCCATATTTGGGCTTTATTCGGAAGTGCAGGTACTACAATTTGAAGGCTTATATTCATTGAATATGCTTCATGTTATCTTTGAAGTGATATTATTTAGTCTGTTTGTATTTGCTTTGCTAGGATTTATGGGAGAATGAATGTCAAGGCACTCTCCAATAAACTGTAACAAGTCAAAGACATGTGAACAAATTATGGTGACTAAAAATAGTTTAGCACTCTACCAGTTCAAGGCTTAGTGTCTTTCCCAAGGACACCATGCAGTTATTGCTGGTCTGGATCAAACTGTCAACATTTAAGTACAAAGTCCATTGATCTAACCACTAAACAAAGACAGGTTGAAGTTTGCATTTGGCCTTATTCACACTGTTTGTTCTTATGTTATTCCCCTTTACTTTGTGAAAAATCTGCATACTGTTTCTGTATTCTAGAGTTATTCCCCTTTACTTAGTGAAAAATACTCCATATTATAGCTTTCGAATCATGAGTTGAGTCTATGTTAAGAATTTAAGAAAAAAAAATTGGGGGGCTTTAAAATGAGTTTTGAAGGAGTTTGGGGGATTTTATACAAAAACAAAATGTTCACACAATTGACCACTGGTGGGTTGGTGTATCAGAAAGTTTTGTGGTATAAACTGCAATGCCTGTGAAGTACTCCTCAACAGTGGATAAAAAAACTATCACTTACAAACTGGAGCGAGTTTTGTGAAGTGTTTTGCTCAGTGACAAAACACAAGTTACTGAAATCAGGTTTCAACCAGTGACTTAGTCAAATATGACTCAGCTACTGTAATACAGTGGAACCCACTTAACTGGATATCTCTTAACTGAATAACCCTGTTAATTGAATATAATTCCCCACTACAAACCATTTACCATACCTCAAGTACAAATTTGACCTGTTAATCGAAAATAGGTTATAGAGTAAACTCCTGTTAATTGAATATAAAAATCTTGTAACCTGTTGAGAAATTACCCTCTCTCTCACCAGTTTTCCTTTGTTTATAAACCTATTTGGCCTCAGTACATCCAATACAGGCATTTAGTCTATTATATCTTGTTTGACAGAGCTCATGGAGCTCTGTCAAACAAGATATAATAGAATAAATGCTAAGGTTATCTCTAGAATACAGGATACAGGAACGTGACAGAATCCCTGTTAATTGATTAGTCCTGTTAATTGAATAGTTTTCATTGGCTAAGTGGCTATTCAATTAACATGGTTCCACTGTACTCTTATTCCCTTGTCGGGACAAAAACAAAGTAAAGCACTTGTGGAGGGTTTACTGTGTTGGATTTTATGAGAAAAAAATGATGCTGCTTTATATTATACTCCATTCAATAAATAAATCTCTCTGTGTTCAGATTTCAAAAAAGATAAATATTATGCCCAGATAATTGTAAAATTTTAATTCTTCAAAAACACACTTTGTTAAGTCTCATGAGATGATTGAACTCGGAGAGAAAATCAAAAGATAATGTTTTGAAGCTGAAGTTGAAAAAAAAAATTGAAACTAATCAATTTGAGAAGTATATATCATTCCTACTGGTTGTCTGCACAGGTGGTCACATTCATCAGATGAAGAGTAAATTGGAGTGAAGGATGACAACTGGTCATCACAATGCCTGGCAGGAACGTAGGACAATTACCCTTAGGATATTTGCTCCAACTGCCACTGGGACAGCTGACCCTTTAGACAAAAACCCTTTAGGACAATTATCCTTTAGGACTATTGCCCCTCTTCCTTTAGTACAATGAGCAGAACTTGATTATTGACCCAAAAAGTTTTTCATTTTTCATATATACTCTGAGTTTTGCATGATAGGAAAGCATAAACTGAAGTCACAGCAGAGTCCAGTGGGACATGGATAATATACAGATGATTCATATGTGTTGTTTTATCTATAGACATTTTAAAATCAGTGAAAAAAAAAATTGGTGTCTAAAAATCAACAAAAATCTTTAAATAATTTTGAACCTATTCCTCATCATTTTCTTTAACCGGTAGAGTGCTGGAAGCCCATATTTGGGCTTTATTCTGAGATGAAGGTACTGCACCTTGAAGGCTTCATACTCAGTGGATGCTCATCATATTATCTTTGAAGTGATATTATTTAGTCTGTGAGGATTTGTCTTGTACAGGTGCTTTTCATTCAATAATCAGTAGTTTTCAGCAAATATTCAGTGAAAGAAGCGCCGAGTCATACTTGGTGCTTCATTTATTGAAAATTTGATTGCAATTCCATTGTTTTATGTCAGAGATTCATAGTTAATGCAGACATGAAAATATTGTCCACACATGGATTTTGACCTTTCCACGATGACCATACTGTCCCAGTACATTTTCCTATAATCAAATAGGAAGGTGGAATGTAAAAAAACACGTCCAGTTTTAACAGGCTTTACCATTTCCAAATGCTTGACTCATCATTTATTGGAAAGCTCTCTTACAGAGAGCTTTCCAATAAATGATAAGTCAACATTACTGTGAGATATGGATATACAAAATAATAGTTGCAATATAACCTTAACATGCTGCATGGGGGGCACGGTGACGTTGCGGTAACCAGTTCTCGTCAGAACACCGAAGTTAAGCAACGTTGAGCCTGGTTAATCCTCGGATAGGTAACCATCTTAGCGATCGATTCAGACTCCCACGTTGTGTCCTTGGACAAGACACTTAACCCCAATTGTCCACATGGGGGCACGATGACGCCGTGTACTAAGGCGTATTGCATGTCGATGGTGCGCATGTCTCCAACCAATCTAACCCTGCCTGTGCTGCAGTGCGGAGTTACGATGTTGGAGAGCTGGCAGCTGCTCGTCGTTCCTCAGTGGTTCTCTCCGGGTACTCTGGATTCCTCCACCCGTAAAACTGTCACGGTCATGATTAGCCATTCGTGCATAAGTATGTGACCTTAAACACCAATAAATAAATAACTAATCATGCTACACACATCCATGCAGAGTTCATACTTGGAATTTAGGAAGAGAAAGTGGGAGCGCAGTGGTTCAGTGATTACGGAATTTGACTTCAAACCGAAAGGTTCACGGTTTGATCACCACCAGGGATAACTGCAAGGCGTCCACAGGCTAGGTACTTAATCTCGATTGCTCACATGGGGGCACAGTGACACTGTGTACTAAGGTGTACTGCACGTTGATGGTACACTTGTCTTCAACCAATGCTAACCCTGCTTGTGTGAAGTTAGTGTGTTGGGGAGTCTGACAGTTGCTATCCATTGCTTGGTGTTTCTCTCCAGGTACTCCAGCTTCCTCCGCCTGTAAAACTGTCTGACACAAGGTGACCCTGGCTGTCAAAAGTGCCATTAAACCCCTATAAATAAATAAATAAATAAATAAATAAATAAATAAATAAGAGTAATTTGACAAACATGAACTATTTATTCTTTGTCTCTCGACAACATGTAGGCACTAAAAAAATATAGCAGAATCCTGTTAATTGAATAGCCACCTTGCATAAGAAAATTATTCAGTTATCAGGGATTGTGTCACTTTCCTGTATTTAGAGATAAACTTACCATTTATTCTATTATATCTTGTTTTACAGAGCTCAAGGAGTTCTGTCAAACAAGATATAATAGATTAAATGCCTGCATTGGATATACTAGGCCAAATAGGCCTATAAACAAAGGAAAGCTGGGGAGAGTCAGGGTAATTTCTTGACATGTTACAAGAATTTTTATTCAGTTAACAGGAGTTTATTGTATAACCTATATTCAATTAACATGTGAAATTTGTACTGGAGGTATGGTAAATAGATTTGTGTTGGGAAATTATATTCAGTTAACAGGGTTATTCAGTTAGGAGATATACAATTAAGTGGGCTCCACTTTATATTTGCAGGCTTGGCAGTGAATGCGTTATATCTTATATTGTGATGATTCAGTGGGAAAAGCTCTCTTTGTCATAAATGGTAAATAAAGTAAATTATAGGGTGCTGCTGTATTGTCAACAACCAGTGATTATTTTGAGTTTTTACCACCCAGAAAAATAAACCTTGAGGGCCTCACAAATATTGAATTGATACCCCACAGGCAATGTAAGTTAGTACAGAGCAAAAGCTTATTGGAGGCCTGTTATTGCCACCAATGAAATATAAAACTCCTCATTATTGATCTGATACTGATTAGGCTTAAAAAAGTTAATAATTTGTTTCTCAGGCCCTCCTGCATGGTCCTTTTGGTTGAGGCATGCTCCCTTTTTATAACCAATGCAAATTTTAAAAAATAATAATTAAATGGTTTATGTCTGATATTGTACCCAAATTAATAAAATTGATAAATTTGTCACTTGAGATTTTACCCAAGTTAATAAAATTGATAAATGTATCCCTTGAGTGCAACAAGGCTTTTGGTGGTAGTCTGTTAGTAAAGCCTTCTCTTGCACTCTAGGGATGAAATACACCACCACCCATGCTATTCTGTAGATTGTGAGGCCTAAAACATAAAACAAACATTTTCTGCTTTAGGAAAAAATTCATGCAAAGGGTGTATACTACATTGTACCCCTTAGTCTGTACACTGTCTCTCTTCATGCAGCTAATTTACACCCACCTCCGCCGGAATCAGTCTCTCAGTTTATATTGCCAGAGAGTGATCAGTTGTAATACTTTGCAGAGGATGATTGAACACAGAATCCCTTCTTTAATTGTCCATAACACTCATGCACTCATCACCCTCTCATTTTGTAGTAGTTAATTTAATTTAAACATATTTTATTTACTTTAAATGTAGATTGGGATTAATGAACAGACTGGGGCCTGTATTAACATCTTTCCATTACAAAAACAATTTACAGAGAATTTGAAAATGTGTGCAAGTGCAGTTGTTTTATGGTTTGGTTTGAGTGTTTTCGGCCTGTAGACTTACTAGACTATGGTCTCACTTTCACTATCCTGGGGAGTTCTCAAAGCTGGGTTATCTCCCCATACAGGGTACCACTAATCCATTTTCCTTTCCTGGGTTAGCATGAGAATTTGAGAAGTAAGAAGAAAAAGTAGTATCGATGATGGGATAGTACTTGCTGGTAGGTCCTGTTCACACTAAATTATTGTTATTTTTCCTGTGTGCAACCAAATAAATGGGTCACAGCCCAGTGCTCCTCACTCACAAGGCTGTCAAGCACTATTCGCAAAGATTGCTCCACGAAGTAGTTATTTATTTATTTATTGGGGGGTAATGACACTTTTGACAGCCAGGGTCACCTCGTGTCGAACAGTTTTACGGGTGGAGGAAGCCGGAGTACCCAGAGAGAACCACCAAGCATTATGGCAAGCAACAGTCAGGCTCCCCAACATACTAACTCTACACAAGCAGGGTTAGCATTGGTTGAAGACAAGTGCAGCATCGACTTGCAGTATTCCTTAGTACACAATGCCACCTCATGGGCAATGCGGTGAAGTGTCTTGCCCAAGGATACAACGCAGTAGCCGCAGATGAGATTCAAACCGAGGACCTCTTGGCTTGCCTTGTAGTAGTTAATGATCCTGTGCTCTGACCACAGCTTTTGAATTTTGCCTGTCTTATCATGAAGCATTACTGATTTTAACAAATTAACCCCCTGCACTTTGATGTCAAAAAACATAAATTTAAAGCTGTAAAATTTTCTCATAATTTTATAGAAAATTACCTGAAAAACAGACAATCTACTTTGTGGGACTTAACAGCCTTCTATCCTGTCAGTTGGGAACATAAAATGGCTGTCCCTTGTGCAGTCATAGACTCTTCATGCATGCTAAAGATACCTGCCTAGTATTTGAGAAAAGCAAGACCACAAAGCACCTGCTAACTTTCAGCATTGGGCCAAGGAGAGGTGTTAATGTAAGTTGTAAAAGTTGCTAACTAATTGTAAAAAATTAAATAAGAAATGAAAGTTATAAAAGTGAAACCGACTAAAAATCAAATAATAAAGTACAAGCAGAAAAACAAATTGAAACTGAAATATCTAATCATAAATCATCTCTAATCCAAAACACAGACTCTGAAAAAAATCTCACAAGAATGGATCACATGTAAAATTTGACATGTATGTTTCATTCATCAAATTGAGCAAAACATTAAAGTTATCAGTTTTCAGATCAACATAAATTAAATTTAATTTATGGGTTACTTTAATTTTTTTAGGAAAACTCTTTTTAGTAAGCTTATGGTATTCTGTTAGGTAACAAATTGTAAAGGACTCAGAAAGAGCCAACAGCATGTACTTTTTTGGCAAAGCTCTGTATTCACCTACTTCTAGATGACTATGCTTGTTTATTGGGATTTAATGACACTTTTTCCCCACAGGAACCCCGGGAAGTGAAGCAGTGCCTGTTCACTGTGGTAAACAGGCTCTGTTTTACTGGTAAAATAGGACCCAGTCACCAATGCTTGGGAGGTGCAAACCCTCTCTAAAATGGGCAACATGGCTTATTAACGCTCACCCCTGGTCTTGAGTTGATACTCAATGATTAGCCATTGTGCAAAAATATGTGACCGTAAACACCAATAAATAAATAAATAATGACACTTTCAAGAACCAGGGTTATATTGCATGAGACAGTTTTATGGGTGGAGGAAGCTGGGAAGAACCACCAAGCAACCGTAAGCAACTCTCAGACTCTAGAACTTACTACTCCACACAAGCAGCGTTAGCAGCAGTTGAAGGTAAGTGCAGCATTGACATGTGGTAGAGTGTTAAATTATTTCTGGTCATCAAAATTTGTTCATAGGTCTTTTTCTTCCCCCACTGCATGTGTAACATACATGTGTCCCAGGTGAGATAGCAGGGAGAGGCAGATGATTCCCACCCCACCCACATGACGTTATACATTTATAACGTTATTATGATGCTATGCATATCATATCAGTTTCTTGCTACCAACTAATTCATACTGACATCATCGGAATGCAGTGTGATCAAAGTTTGATGCTCTAAAACTCTTCAACCCTCAAGCTGCCACCGTTCCTAATCGATTTCGTGGTATATAACTTTGGTACATAACTTGTGCATGCTCTATCCAGTGGTGTCATCAGTTTTTCAAAACAACGAATACAAAATGAGTTGATTGAATCAGCACGTGACTCCCGATTACCTCTGGCTAACGTAATCGCTGCATGTTGGGGGAGAAAAATAATCCATGATGGGTACGGGTGAGGGATGGGAAAATCTCACCCTCGGGACAAGATATTTGGTCCAAACACTTGGCAAGCCTCGTGTCTGGGCCAAATATCTTGCCCTCGGGTGAGATTTTCCCATCCCACACCTGCACCCATCAAGGATTATACTAGTCCAGTAACAGTTTATGGGAGAGTGCCTAAAAGGCACTCTCCCATAAAGTGTAACAAGGCAAATCCAGACAGACTAAATAATTTCACTTCAGAAATAATACAAAGCACATCCACAGAATATGGAACCTTTGAGTTGAGGTCCCCTCACTTCAGAATAAAGCCCAAATATGGGCTTCCAGCACTCTACCTCTTAATACACAGCACCACCATGCCCCACGTGAACAATCAGAGTTTAAGTGTCTTGCCCAAGGACACAAAGTAGTTACCACTGGTCAGGATGGACCTTTTGTTTGAAGTCCAATACTCTAACCACTCATCTACCGCACTCCCAAGCTGACCATAAAACATGATGAAGAATGTAAAATATTTATCTTGGCACTAACAGGGCTGTGGTTACTAAAGCAGACAGAGAATTTTGAACAGATCATGACAAGATCGCAATGGGGGGCAAACCTCTCTTATCGCATTTCTGCCCACAAAACTGGAGAATGTTACAGTATGGTCATCGTGGAAAGGTCAAAATCGATGCATGGGTAATATATCCCTGCATGCAAAAATGGAATCGCCATCAAATTTTCAATGAATGAAGCACCGGGTATGACTTGGTGCTTCTTTCATTGAATATTTACTAAAAACTGCTGATTGCAGACAGAGAAAACCGCCGGTGGACAACACTGTCCACACATGGATTCTGGCCACTCCATGGCAGCTGTACTGTACTTGTTGAAAAAGAAATTGAAAAAACATTGCATCTCAGATGTAAATTTGGTTTGTTTGTCTTGGATTCAGTCTTCATTTCAACACTACTATACACTTCTTGATAAAGGCAAAACATTGGTTCGAGCACTAAATGAGGTAAACAGAGCATAATTACATGGAATCCACAAAACCACCTGTCTTACAAATTACTTATTGTAATTTTCTTCTTGAAAGTATGTTAGTTTCTTCATTGATTGGGGTTTAATGATACTTTCAACAGTCAGGGTCACCTCGTGTCGGACAGTTTTGTGGGTGGAGGAAGCCAGAGTACCCGGAGAGGACCACCAAGCAACAGTGAGCAACTGCCAGACTCCCCAATGTAATAACTCCACACAAGCAGGGTTAACATTGGTTGAAGACAAGTGCACCATCGACGTGCAGTACACTTTAGCACACACCGCCACCGTGCCCCCATGTGGCCGATCAGGATGAAGTGCCTTGCCAAAGGGGGACAACACATTTATCTCTGGTGGGGATCAAACCATTGACCTTTCAGTTTGACGTCCAATTCCGTAACCACTGAGCCACCGTACACCCTTAATGAAAGTATCGTTACATACTCAGCCAGTTAGAAACTGCTACTTGGTAATTGAAAGGTGGAGTGCTAAATTAGTTTTCAAATCTGTTTTGTAAAATGAGTATTTTTTTTCCCAAGATACTATACTATCAGCAAGGGGAGCTTTAGTTTTTTAAGATTTTGTTAATAAATAGTTATTTTGTCACAATTTATTGGAGAGTTTCTGTTGGCACTCTCCAATAAAATGTAACAAAGCATTTTTATGTCAACATTTTTGTTCTACTGGTAAGTAAGCAAGCCCCCCCCCCTCCCCCCCCCCCCCCCCCCCCATGGAAACCCCGGGAAGTGAAGCAGTGCTTGTTTACTGTGGTAAACAAATTCTATTTCTCTGGTAAAATAGGACCCAGTCACTAATGCTTGGGGTGCGAGTCCTCTAAAATAGGCAACATGGGGTATAAACGATTGACTGACCTTGACTTTATCTCCTTGTTGTGGTCATGATTAGCCATTGTGCAGAAGTATGTGACCTTAAACAACAATAAATAAACAAATAAGCAAACAAGCCATTGCGTATAGTATAAAGGCTTTTGGCACTTTTCAGTAAGCCATGATAGTGGCTTCCAGCACTCAACCAGTTAAGGTTTATTTAATTATCCCGTGTCAAAACGAAGTTTGCGGGGATCTCGCAGTGGGTCCATCCATTTGTCTATCTGTCCGTCCATCCGTAACAACTTTAGACCTCTATATCTTGGTCAGTGCATGTCCGATTTGAATGACTTTTGGTATGCTGATGGACCATCATTGAGGAAAGGATATTCACAAGTAAAAGGTTTTGTCCAGTCATTTGTCTAGAGTTATGAGCCTTTTTTGACTTTCAATTTTTATGGTTTCTGGTTTGTAAACCAGTTCTCGGCAGGGGATACCGGTGATGTTGCTCCTTGTTTATATTTAGTTATTCAGTGTTTGCTGATACTTTTTCAGGACCAAAGTCTCCTCAAGATGAAGATAAGTCGTATTCATTACATTCTATCAACAAACGTTCATCCTACAGATCAAGATCATTGAGGCGCATGAGTGCATCCACCAAAACGCTTGAAACATTAGTCGTTGTTGATAAGACAATGTATCATACACATGGACAGGACAACATCACCACTTACGCATTAACTATTCTGAATATGGTAAGTATTCTGGAACGGCATTGCTACTGTCATGTCTTAACTCCTTACATACTGTACTGACCCTAGAATAAGCCCATAAGGCCTAAACAAATTTAAAAACTGTTCCTCAGGCCCTCCCATATGGTCCTTTTCACAGCCGCATGCTCTCTTTTTATAACCAATGTAAAATTAAAAAAAATTAAAATTAAATGGTTTATGTCTGATATTTTACCTAAGTTAAAAAAATTGATAAATTTGTCCCTTGAGTGCAAGAAGGCTTTGCAATGCTTTAACATGCAAAGCCTTCTTGCTCTCAAGGGACGAAATACACCACCACCCATGCTATTCTATAGATTATGAGTCCTAAAACATGAACCAAGAACATGAACGTTTGATTGCAAAGAAATAATTACAGAAAAAAAAAATAAACTAAAAAATCGCTCGCCCACGTGCAGTTTTACAAATAATGGCCTGAGAAACAGAAGATCTATTTTGTGTGGCCTAATCAAAAATAAGACCACCTACTAGTATCGACTTTTCAATTTTAGACTCCCATCCTTGTAAATAAGTCCCAACTGCTGGATTTGGAATGACAGCATTGACAACAGCCATGCTGGTAAAGAACACCTACACAATATCAAAAAACAATTCGATAAACCAGTACCCAACCACTTCAGTTCTCACAACCACATGCTACATGATATTTCAGTCCAAATCATTCAGCACCTACACAGTGATCCAGACTCAAACTTAACAGCAACAAACTGCAAACAACATAAAAACCACTAGAAATAAACCTTAGAATGCTACTTCCAACAGGTCTGAACCAAATTGGACTGGAGTACCTCTTATGCTGGTAAGTTGTTAAAACAAAAAAGAATCCCTTACCCAATGTTCTCAATGTACCCAATGCACATGATATCACAGTTAATTATTTTAATTGTATTTTTCTTCAAATGTTTAAAAAAAATTCAACAAAACCATATCATGTGATCCCTCTTTGGAACAATGAGCTTGTACCAGTGTGTGTGTGTGTGTCGGGGGTGGGGGGGATCACATGATATGGTTTTGTTGAAATTGTTTTGAAATTTTCAGATGTTTAATTTTTAAATTACTTGGGTGCATGTGACACCAATTAGTTGGTTAAAGGGTTGATGTACCTTTGTTATGGGATCGACCGAGTCACCTAACTCTGTGTCAACTTTGTCCCCATATTCTCAAGGGGGCTTCACCTCTGGAAAATAAGCCCCCACCCCCACCCCCCCCCCCCCTTACTTTTGCCCTTTTTTACTTCATGTACACCCTTGGCTTATTCCCGAGTCAGTACAGTAATGTATTAGTCAAACCTACCCAGTGCAAAACACAACAGATGCCATTCAAATTTTATTTTTTATGTTTTAGTTTCCAAAACCTACATTGTGACCTCTCACTGGGACAAACTCAATGAACTTGTTCCAGTAAGGGATCAAGCTATGTTTTTGAAGCAAAAAACAAGAATTTTTCTTAGTTATTTACGAAAATTTATTGTGCATGTTATATGGAAGTCATGTTATGTAAAGACTTTATTCCATTTCTTCTAGTTTCTGAATAACAAAAGGCCTTTAGATTGGTCTAATGTGGGTACATTGCTGTCTCACTAAGTCAGTCATGGATCATCCTCATTGAAGAAAATGTTCACAGTATTGACTGTCAGAAATACCATTTTCTGGCTTCTCCGGACCTGACTGATGCCTCAGAATATCTGTGAAATCATCTTTTAATGAACCTGAACAGAAATGCATGAAAGAAAAAACAACAATCCAAACTATCTGTTAAGCAATCTAAATATAAATTGGGAGCATGGTTGCTTAGTTAGTAGAGATGCAGGCTGCAAGCCGGGAGGTCCTCAGTTCGAATCCCATCTGCGGCAACTGCTTTGTGTCCTTGGGCAAGGCACTTAATCTCAATTGCCCACGTGGGGGCATGGTGGCATTGTGTACTAAGGCGTACTGCATGTTGATGGTGCACTTGTCTTCAACCAATGCTAACCCTACTTGTCTGAAGTTAGTATGTTGGGAAGTCTGACAGTTGCTCGACATTGGTCGTGGTTCTCTTTGGGTACTCCGGCTTCCTCCACTCATAAAACTGTCCAACACGAGGTGATCCTAGCTGTCAAAAGTGTTGTTAAACACCAATAAATAAGTATGCAATCTAATTTTGGAATATTCCTGTACTTTGGGGGTCATCGGTTACCACTGTGAATTCAGGTGGATTTAACTCCTTGCATGCTGCTGGCAGATATTCCCACCCAGCACATAATTTATCATGCTACTGAAATAAGTATAATTTCAGCACATTTAATCAAATTTTCATCATGTAAATTGCATGGATTTATTCACCAGTGATTTCTTGAGTTAAATTTAGATCAATTTTTCATCAAATCTAGTCATGTCTGCTTTACAACAGCCGTGATTAGATTTGTTGAAAAATATTCAGAAAATACTCTGCGTGTTAAGAGTTGAAAGTATGTGGAGTGTGGGATCCCCCATGTGATTCCTTGTGTCGCTTGTGCCCAAGAATAATTAAAAAGGAACAACCTACACAAGGTGATGAAAATATATATTTTGTGCTCAGTAGAGTAAAAAGAGATTATAAGACTAAAGAAAATTAATCTATTGATTCTCAGGCAGCAGCGCATTCATTTTTTCGGCCCACGTTCATCATATTTATTTTGGAGGCAAAATTGAAAATGTTTTAAACTATCATAGGGTGTGATTTTAGCAGTATCACATCACGATTTGCTATGCACTATGTTGTATACATTGATGCGGTATTGTTAGTATCTTCACGAAATGCGACACGATTCTCATGTATGTACAAAATAAATATTTAACTGGTTGAGGGCTAGATTAGTTTTGGTGGTCTGAATTTGTTCATCAAAATTGTTTTATTACAAATTATTGGAGAGTGCCAACAGGCACTCTCCAATAATATGTAATAGAACAAAATTATATAAACAAACTATTATTTACGTTTGACTGAATCCGAAACATGGGTAAGGAAAATGTAGGCTTTTGCACGGGTACTCTCATTTTTTTTAAAGGCCTGATTGTGGCTTCTAGCACTCAACCAGTTAAAAAAACTCCTTATTTTTTTTTTATCTCCATTTTAATTGTTCTATATTGATTTTGTGTTGTATTATGTCTGTTACACAAAAAAAAACTAACAGTGAAATCACAATGGAAGCTCTAGTATTTAATTTTAGGCTCTCACAACTGGATTTCAGGCATCGGCGACCATTCCATAAGAAATAAAAAATAAAAATAAAAACCACCCTCCCTCATTTGTTTAAAAGAAAATTGCCTGAGAATCAGTTATTTAATTTTGTTTGGCCTAAACCAAGGATCCATATGCATTTCAATATGAAGAAAGAAAATGAAAACATGATGTAGGGGAGAGAACTCTCACAAAGGATCAAGTTTCTGAAAAACTGCAGACTGGCTTTATTTTTGCTAACAGCTTTGTAGTTGTGGAATTATTTTTATTACACCCCTCAACAACCTTCACATTGAGGATATTGCTTCATCTGTAAGACTATTTGCTTTGATTAGAATATAATCCATTATACTTAGTATCAGTGAGCTCTCTGAGCTGTGATTTATTTACATTGCTCTTTATTACTAATAGCATTGTTTCCAAGGCAAACAGGGATTCTGATCAGTTGGAAACTGTGTCTAAAGGGCGATTTACATGGCAGAAAATAGTCCTGGTTTATATTTATTCGGGGAATAAATTTTAATCCAGGAATAAATTTCGGGAAATAATTTGCGTTCTCATGTCATATGACAAAAAAATAAAATCCAGGATTATAATTTGTATGTGTACCCATACTATGTACGGTACACATAATGCCGGCATCTGGGGTGACCATCCGTTGTTCATCCATCCTTTGTCCGTCCGTCTGTCCGTCCGTCCATCCGTCTGTCCATCCGGCGTCCATATCCATTTTCTTTGGCATTCGATAACTTGAAAAATATTGCTTCGATTGTCAAGTTACTTTATATTTGTGTTCAGGTTACTGATGTGCCGAGCTGTATAGTTTTTGGTGTAAATCGGATAATTTGATCCTGAGATCTTAACCCTTTATCCTTCAAATTGAAAATTCCTCCAATCCCTTTGGCATTCAATAACTTGAAAAATATTGCTTGGATTGTCAAGTTACTTTATATTTGTGTTCAGGTTACTGATGTGCCGAGCTGTATAGTTTTTGGTGTAAATCTGTTATTTTGATCCCGAGATATTAACCCTTTATCCTTCAAATTGAAAATTTCTCCAATCCCGTTGGCATTCGATAACTTGAAAAATATTGCTTGGATTGTCTAGTTACTTTATATTTGTGTTCAGGTTACTGATGTGCCAAGCTGTATAGTTTTTGGTGTAAATCTGTTATTTTGATCCTGAGATATTAACCCTTTATCCTTCAAATTGAAAATTTCCCCAATCCCTTTGGCATTCGATAACTTGAAAAATGTTTCTTGGATTGTCAAGTTACTTTATATTTGTGTTCAGGTTACTGATGTGCCGAGCTGTATAGTTTTTGGTGTAAATCTGATAATTTAATCCTGAAATATTAACCCTTTATCCTTCAAATTGAAAGTTCCTCCAATCCCTTTGGCATTTGATAACTTGAAAAATATTGCTTGGATTGTCCAGTTACTTTATATTTGTGTTCAGGTTACTGATGTGCCGAGCTGTATAGTTTTTGGTGTAAATCGGATAATTTGATCCTGAGATATTAACCCTTTATCCTTAAAATTGAAAATTCCTCCAATCCTTTTGGCATTTGATAACTTGAAAAATATTGCTTGGATTGTCTAGTTACTTTATATTTGTGTTCAGGTTACTGATGTGCCGAGCTGTATAGTTTTTGGTGTAAATCTGTTATTTTGATCCTGAGATATTAACCCTTTATCCTTCAAATTGAAAATTCCTCCAATCCCTTTGGCATTCGATAACTTGAAAAATATTGCTTGTATTGTCAAGTTACTTTATATTTGTGTTCAGGTTACTGATGTGAGGAGCTGTACAGTTTTTGGTGTAAATCTGATAATTTAATCTTGAGATATTAACCCTTTATCCTTCAAATTGAAAATTTCTCCAATCCCTTTGGCATTTGATAACTTGAAAAATATTGCTTAGATTGTGAAGTTACTTTATATTTGTGTTCAGGTTACTGATGTACCGAGCTGTATAGTTTTTGGTGTAAATCTGTTATTTTAATCTTGAGATATTAACCCTTTATCCTTCAAATTGAAAATTCCTCCAATCCCTTTGGCATTTGATAACTTAAAAAATATTACTTGGATTGTCAAGTTACTTTATAATTGTGTTCAGGTTACTGATGTGCTGAGCTGTATAGTTTTTGGTGTTAATCTGATAATTTGATCCGGAGATATTAACCCTTTATCCTTCAAATTGAAAATTCCTCCAATCCCTTTGGCAGGAGATAACTCAAAAAATATCAATCCGATTGTCATGTTACTGTATCTATTTATTCAGGTTACTGATGTGCTGTGCTGTATAGTTTTTTATATAAATCTGATAATTTGATCCGGAGATATTAACCCTTTATCCATCAAATTAGACACTCCTCCAATCCATTTCTATATGTACCCAAACCTTGTATGGTGTACATAATGTCGGCATCCGTGGTGGCCCTCCATCATACAGCTTTCTACTAGTTGCGCGTATGGGTACACATCTGACAATTTCATCGGCCTATTTTTTATTCCTAGAAATTAAATGTTCCAGGAATATATCTAGTCATGTAAATTAGTAGTAATAATCCTAGATTATTTTCTCCTGCAATTTACATGAGTGTGAAACTGCATTTTTAGCTGTGACGTGCAGCTCCATAGGTGGCAATGTCAGTCTGTCTGTCTGTCGGTCTGTCACCAATGAGTTTGTCACCAATGAGTTTTTTTGTCACCAACAAGTTTTAAAACATCATTGGCGTTGCACGAATTATCGCAGCTTCGGCACTGTGACAGTGCGTCTTGTTTATTCCTGGGTTATTTGATTTTTGACCACCTCTCGAGGTGGAGTATTTTTGAAAAATATTTTCCCCAAATAAATAAATATTCCTTGAATAATTGCATTCACATGATAAATATCCAGGATTATTTTTTATTCCCAGAAATTTAATATTTCAGGAATATATGGTGTTATTTAAATTAGATTGCAGGGTCAAAAAAGTCTTTTCACATTAAGGTTTAGTTTTCTCACTTAACCCATTACTCAAAACACAGGATATCAAAATTTATTATTTTAATTATTGTTTTTAGCTCACCGAAGGGAGCTTAACTTATCACCAGCCGTCCGGCGTCGTGAACATTTTTCAAACGACTTCTCCTCTGAAACCACTGGTCCGATTTTCACGAAACTTCATGTGGATGTTCATTACTATATGGCAATTCATGTTTGTTCAAATGAAATGGCCGTGTCCCTTGGGGGCTCTGTATGGGGCATAACTCTGATAGCACCATATGAATTATAGAAAAATTATTAAAAAATCTTCTTCTCCAGAACCAGTGGGCAGAATCTTTTGATACTTGGTATGCAGCATCTTGGTATGGGTCTGATTCAAGTTTGTTCAAATCGGCCCCCTGGATTCATATTTGGGCTCACTATAGAAGCCCAAATTCGAATTTAGTGCATTTCAGGCAAATTTCTTAAAAAATCTTCTTCTCCAGATCCAGCAGGCAGAATCTTTTGATATTTGGTATGCAACATTGTGGGGTGGATCTGATTCAAGTTTGTTCAAATCGCCCCCCTGGATTCACATTTGGGCTCAGTATAGAAGCCCGAATTCGAACTTAGTGCATTTCCGGTAAATTTCTTAAAAAATCTTCTCCAGATCCAGCAGGCAGAATCTTTTGATATTTGGTATGCAACATTGTGGGGTGGATCTGATTCAAGTTTGTTCAACTCGGCCCCCTGGATTCATATTTGGGCTGAGCACAGAAGCCCAAATTTGAACTTAGTGCATTTCAGGCAAATTTCTTTAAAAATCTTCTTCTCAAGATCCAGCAGGCAGAATCTTTTGATATTGGGTATGCAGGATGCTTAGGGGGGTGAGATTCAAGTTTGTTCAAGCCAAGTCCCTGGGTTCATATTTGGGCTCACTGTGGGAGCCCGAATGATAACTGTTTTGATATGTGGTGTGTAGCATCCTTAGGGGGGTGAGATTCAAGTTTGTTAAAGCCAAGTCCCTGGGTCCATATTTGGGCTCCCTGTGCAAGCCCAAATTATAACTTAGTCAATATGCGGAATTTTTCTTTAAAAGTCTTCTTCAGATTCAGCAGCATGCCAAATGTTTTGATATTTGTCATGCAGCATTCTTAGGAGGTGAGATTCAAGTTTGTTCAAGCCAAGTCCCTGGGTTCATATTTGGGCTCACTGTGGGAGCCCGAATGATAACTTAGTTCAAAATGAGGAATTTTCTTTAAAAATCTTCTTCAGATCCAGCAGATGAATGCTTTTGATATTTGGTATGCAGCATCCTTAGGGGGGTAAGATTCAAGTTGGTTCAAGCCATGTCCCTAGTTCCATAAAATTTGTCTCTCATGACTTCATTCCTTTGTAGTGTTGATGAACCATGTCTAACTGAATGTGACCCCAAATACTTCTTTGAACCACTTTGTTTGAATCACTTTGCCCAGTGAGCGATTAAGGCCCCTTGGGGCCACTTGTTTTTAAAACTCTTCCCAAAACTACAACAAATCCATATCATGTGACTGTCATTGGAACGAGCTTGATGAGTTTATATGTTTGGGAGTATGGCAGTTGCTCACCACTGCTTGGTGGTTTTCTCTGGGTACCCAGGCTTCTTCCACCCATAAAACTGTCTTGACATGATGTGACCCTGGCTGTCAAAAAGTGTCATTAAAACCCCAATAAATAAATACAACATCTGGCAATAGAATGGAACATGTTTCAAACAGAGAAAATGTTTCCTTGTGATAACAGTACCAGATACATTTGATGATTGACTTGGTGAGTTGAGAGGTTCACAAATTATGATGGTCAAATAATTCTCTGTTCACCTTTTACCCAAAACACAGGATATCAAAATTTACTGTTTTAATTATTGTGTTTTTAAAAAAAATTTCAACAAAACTGTATCATGTGACCCCTGATTGGAATGAGCTCAACGAGCTCATTCCAATGAGAGGTCACATGATATGGTTGTGTTGAAATTTTTTTAAAGATAATTTTTTTGCAGCTGCTCAATTTGTAAATTACACCTGATTCATTAGTCAAAGGTTTAATACAGTAGAACCCTGTTAATTGAATAACCACTTTGTCAGTGAAAATTATTCAATTAACAGGAGTATTCAATTAAGAGGGATTTGTGACTTTTGCTGTATTCTGGAGACAAACTGAGCATTTATTCTATTATATCATATTTGACACAAGGAGCTCTGTAAAACAAGATGCACTTAATGAATGTACTCGGGCCATGTATGTCGATAAACAAGGAGAATTTGGTCATTTTCAGGATAATTCCTTGACATATTGCAAGATTTTTTATTCAATTAACAGGAGTTTACTTTATAACTCATATGCATTTAACAGGGCAAATATGCACTGAAATGGTTTGATGTTTGGAAATTGTATTCAGTTAACAGGGTTATTCAGTTATGTATTTATTTATTGGTGTTTAAAGTCACATATTTCTGCACAATGGCTAATCATGATCATGACAGTTTTACAGGTGGAGGAAGCCGGAGCACCAAGAGAGAACCAGCAAGCAACTGTCAGCTCTCCAATATACCAACTCCACACAAGCAGGGTTAGCATTGGTTGAAGACAGGTACACCATCAGTGTGCAGTACTCCTCAGTACACTATGCCACCGTGTCCCCACGTGGGCAATAGGGATGAAGCATCTTGCTCAAGGACACGACTGACTGTTGTTGATTTGGGAGGTTCACAAATTATGAGGGCCTAATTATTCTCTGTTAACCTTTACCAAACACACAGGATATCAAAATTTGCTGTATTATAATTATTATAATATAACCATATCATGTGACCCCTCATTGGAATGAGCTCAAGGAGCTCATTCCAATGAGAGGTCACATGATATGGTTGTGTTGACATTTTTTGAAAGATAAATTTTTATACCCCCTGCAAACAAAGTTTGGGGGGGGGGGGGGGGTATATAGGAATCACCCTGTCCGTCTGTCAATTTGTCCGTCTGTCCATCCTTATAAGTGCAACTCCTCCTAAACCATTTGAAGAATTTTCATGAAACTTTACACAATGGAAGAACTCCATATGAAGATGTGTATGAAGCAATATAATTCCGTTCTGACATTTCCAAGGGGAGATAATCTAACTTATAGATTTCAATTGCTACATCATCTTAATACAAATTAATGTGCCAAAAAGGCTACAACTGAGGCATGGGGGGGGTATCACTTTGTGAGCTTGCTCACAGTACCTCTACTTTTCAACTGCTCAATTCGTAAATGACACAATCTGAAACACCTGATTCATTAGACAAGCTGTTAATATATGTAGGCTTGGAGAAGGGTGCATAATAACAAGGGTAATAAGTGACACACTGTCTTGTTTACTTTATAAGAAATAGATCACTGGTTCACACATCATGTTAAAAATTAAATATTATCTTTAATAATTTATGACTTCAGTGTGAACTAACAGTTAAATTCTTGCATTTTGAACAAATATGAGGGTTGTTAATGAAAACAAAACAGCTCGCTAATCAAACAGTCAAACAGCGATGAACGTGACCATACATACATTTGTGAGAAGGATTATTTTTTTCTGAAAGATATACTGAACAATGTGGTCTTGTTGATCATGTAAACTTTATTGGTGGCCCATTTGTACATTAAAAAATATGACAGAAAGTGACTTTTGGAACAGCTGTGATGCCTGAACAATAATCTTTAAGCCTTGATCTAACACAATAAGTGAACAACACTAGCAAAATATTTTTCTTCAATAACTCAAAAATTAATAGAAGTACTAAATTTGGGGCCAAAATATGTGACAAAACTACCCATGGGAACCCCGGGAAGTGAAGCAGTGCCTGTTCACTGCGGTAAACAGACTCTGTTTTACTGGTAAAATAGGACCCAGTCATCAATGCTTGGGAGGTGCAAACCCTCTCTAAAATGGGCAACATGGCTTATTAACCCTCACCCCTGGTCTTGAGTTGATACTCATGTTGTGGTCATGATTAGCTATTGTTCAGAAATATGTGACCTTAAACACCAATAAATAAATAAATAAATGTGACAAAACTCTTAAACTGTTGAGGATTTTCAGATTTTTTCATGAAATTAAATCATGACTGCTGTAAAACGGTCACAACTTGATTTGCTGGAGAATTCCAAAGAGTCTTACATCCAGAATTCTTTACCCAACAGAACGTCCAAAACCGGGCAGCACTGTTTACAAAAATCACCATTCAGTTATCCAATGAGAGGTTATATGCTATGATTTTGACACAAAAAATTAGTTATTCAAGACTTTTGTTTGCAAATGTCGTCTGCCTTTTGTGTTAGGTAAAAGGTTAACAAGAGGAATACTCCTGTTTGTAGGGGTATATTTTGTTGACTAGTGCCACTTTTCCTTTTCTAACCAACAGGGTATTTTTGTACTGGGCAGAAAAATCTACCTGCAGCTGGCAAAGGTTTTAACTCAGAAAGAAATTCATTATAATGTTGGATTTTTATATGGTCTCCATTATTTGACAACTCTTTAGCTTCTTAAGTGCTAGGAGCCACTATCAGGGTTCTACAGAAAAGTGCTGAAAGACACTTTAGTGACATTACAGTGTGTGCATTAGCTTGTCATTTGTGCTGCAGTAAAGAAATGTTCATATAAAGTTGTATTGTTACAATTTATTGGAGAGTGCCAACAGGCACTCTCCAATAAATAGTAACAAAACAATTATTGATTGACAAAATCTTGCTAAACTAAGACTCCCCTTACTGGTAGCATTACATCTTTGGAAAAAAATACTCATGTTACAAATCACCTTTGAAAAATAATTTAGCACTCTACCAGTTAAGCCTTGAGGGACTGGAGATTGGTTTTGCTTCTTTTTTCACTCAGACTGTCCACATCCTGTGGCTTTGCAGTTGTTTCTAGGGAAGTCTTTGCTGTCAAAATATGAAGTCAAGACTTGCCTAAAACAACTGCCAGGGTACTTATAATGTAACTTGCAAGTTTACCCATGAACTGCTTTTATATTAATATTTTTCTTGCTAGCAAGCTGATGCAGACAATGCAAAGCCACTAAAGTAGCTTTCAGCATTTTTCTAGAGAGCCATGAGAGTGGCTTCCAGCACTCAACCGGTTAAAAAATGGAAAATCAAAAGGCAGAAGTGACAGTAGTCAAATAGTTTCAAGCAAAGTTCTTAAAAATAATGATCTGGAGAGTAGTCAAACCACCCTAGAAGTACTTTCAAAAGCGAAGTTCTTCATAAAAATGATTTTTTTTTTTTTATCCCTAAAGAGATTGATCACATATACTGGTTACATGCAGTTGTATGTCTGTCTGTCCATCCAAAATTAGAAACTTGTAATAATATCACCAGTAGTTCATAGAGATAGATTCTAATGAAATTTATATGTAAAATGCTATTATTGCAAATTACGATGCCAGAGGATTGTATAAACAAATTATGTCCCTTTTTTGTCATAAAATGCAAAATTAAAATTCTGGAGGCTTTCCTTTAAGTGGTAGAGTGTAAGAGTGCTAAATTGTTTTTTACCATCAAAATTTGTTAACATGTCATTGACTTGTTACAGGAGCGCGGTGGCTTAGTGGTAGACTGTTGGACTTCTATGCTAGAGGTCCCGAGTTTGATCCCCATCCGGGACGTTGTGTCCTTGGGCAAGGCACTTTATCCTAGTTGCCTACATGGGGGCACGATGACGCCGTGTAATAAGGTGTACTGCACGTCGATGGTGCACATGTCTTCAACCGCTGTAACCCTGCTTGAGCGGAGCTTGAACAGAGTTAGAATGTTGAGGAGCTGACAGTTGCTTGTCGCTGCTCAGTGGTTCTCTCCGGGTACTCCGGCTTCCTCCACCCGTAAAACTGTCGCGGTCACGATTAGCCACTGTGCATAAGTATGTGACCTTAAACATCAATAAATAAATAAATAAATTGACTTGTTACACTTTCTGGGAGAGTGCCTTTGGGCACTCTCCCATAAAGTGTAACAAGGCAAATCTTTACTGAATAAATAATATCACTTCCAAGATAATATGAAGCACAGCCACTGAATATGAAGCTTTCAAGTTTTAGTACCGACACTTTAGAATAAAGCCTAGATTTAGGCTTCTAGCACTCAACAAGATAAGAGTTATGCTCCTTTGTTGAAAAAATTTTCATATCAGACTTAATTTTTTGCAACAACTTCATCAACAATTGAAGGCTTGTTATAAAACTTGATAAGTATCTTCCCCATCATGTGTCAGATGTTTGCAAAATTGTGATACCAGAGGATTTTATAAATGAGTTATACCCCTTTGTTTATCAAAAGAGGTTTACATGGTGGAATTTGTTTTGTCACTGAAGGGAGCATCTTTAATCTGGGTTGTCAATCAGCCTGTGTCTTAGTTATGGAACTTCTTGCAAGGGTAAAGAACCAAGGGAGGGTTTTTTGTTTCTTTATTTTCAATATTCAAACATAATCTGTAAATATACCTGTCACAAATTCTGACATACTATAAATTACTTAAAAAGTTTGTAAAAGTACACTTTTAAGATACTATCCTTTAGTTTCTCCCATTCTTATATGGCTACTCAAATGGGCCGACCATATTATGGTATGACTATGTCCAACCATCCATCTCTACCATCCATTTACTTATGGATGTCCAAGAAATAACTTGAAAACTATATATCCAGTAGAGCCCATTTATGGTGGATTAGGCCCTACTAGAGGATTGTTCCTTTCCACCAATTTATTTCTAGTGCATTACTGCTGCCTATAAGAAGGTTCCTTTCGATAACCAGCATACTGGCATAGCCAAAATGGTTGCCATGACAGTACACTCATTCAAATACTTGCCATCAAATAATTCTAACCCAGCTTGTGCCAGCAAGTATGGTAGATGGTCTGACAGTTACTTGCCAATATTCTCTCCTTTTTCCCAGCTATTCCATTTTTCTCCACCCATAAAAACTATCAATCATGACATGCCTATCACAGTTGAAAATGATTTTAAACCACAATAAATTAATGAATTTGATTTTATAAGGCTTTTTTAATCGACAGGGGATCACTTCAGTACACTATTTTCAAATATTTCAAGGCAGTATAATGTTATAGAACCCTTAACATATTCTCACATTTTCCTGAATGATCTTTTTTTTGTCCCCCCCCCCAAAAAAGTTTCTGGGGAACTATTAAAATAGCCGATGTCCTCTGTCCATGCATCTGTCCCACTTTAGTTTCCCGATGATAACTTGAGTTTTCATTGCCCAAATCACATGAAATTTGATCTGTAGGTGTATCAACATAAAATACAGGTCACGTTCCAATCGGGGTGCAGTCCGACAATTTTTGCCACAATTATGCCCCTTCTTCGACTTCAAAATTTTATTTTTTTTATTCCCGATGATAACTTCAGTGATAGTTGGTCAAATCAAATGAAATTTGGTATGTAGGTGTATCAAGGTAAAATGCAGGTCAGGTTCGAATCGAGGTATAGTTTGACAATATTTGCAAGAGTTATGGCCCTTTTTCAACTTCAAAAATTCATTTTTAGCTCAACTTTGGCAAAGCCAAATTTGAGCTTATGCCATGGCCAGTCGTCCGTCTGTCCGTCAACAATTCAATACAGCTCGGGCTAGAGGCCGTATTTATGAACCGATCTTTACGAAACTTCTTGTGTACCTTTGTTATGACCATGGGACGAGAACGAGTGTTTTTGGGTCCGATCCAAAATTCAAGTTGGCCGCTGACAGCCATTTTGTACAGACTTAGGTGCAATCAGATTTTTTGCAGAACTTCCATATGAAAGCGCTGATTTGAATAATTTTTTGTATGAATGTTTAGTACCATGGGATACATCACATATAATACGGGTTTTTTTCTCGTATATAAATTATGCTAATTAGACTAATTTTGATGTATTTAGTGTTACTTTCAGCACTGTAAGTGCAAATGCCAATACGGCTCGGGCTAGAGGCCGTATTTATAAACCGATCTTTGCGAAACTTCTTGGGTAACTTTGGTATCACCGTGGGACGAGAACGAGTGTTTTTGGGTGCGGTCCGAAATTCAAGATGGCCGATGGCAGCCACTTTGTACAAAATTAGGTGCAATCAGATTTTTGCACAGAACTTCCATATGAAAGCGCTGATTTGACAAATTTTTTGTGTGAATGTTTAGTACCATGGGATACATCGCATATAATACAGGTTTTTTTCTCATGCAGAAATTATGCAAATTAGATGAACTTTGATTTTTTCAGTGCTACTTACACACAGTAAGTACACATCACATGTCAATACGGCTCGGGCTAGAGGCTGTATTTATCAACCGATCTTCACGAAACTTCTTGGGTACCTCTGTTATCACTTTGGGATGAGAACGAGTGTTTCTGAGTGCAGTCCAAAATTCAAGATGGCTGCCAGTGGCCATTTTATACCGAAATTAGGTCTAATCAGTTTTTTTGTACACAACTTCTATACAGCTCAGGCTAGAGGCCGTATTTATGAACCGATCTTTACGAAACTTCTTGGGTACCTTTGTTATCACCGTGGGATGAGAACAAGTGTTTTTGGATGTGGTCCAAAATTCAAGATGGCCACCAGCAGCCAATTTGTACCAAAATTAGTGCAATCAGTCTTTTGTACAGAACGTCTGTATGAAAGTTCTGATTTGAATGAATTTTTGTATGAATGTTTAGTAAAATGGAATACATCACATATAGTACAGGTTTTTTTCTCGTGCAGAAATTATGCAAATTAGGTGAATTTTGATTTATTTAGTGCTACTTATATGTCAATATGGCTCGGGCTAGAGGCTGTATTTATCAACCGTTCTTCAGGAAACTTCTTGGGTACCTTTGTTATCACCTTGGGACGAGAACGAGTGTTTCTGAGTACGGTCAAAAATATAAGATGGCTGCCAGTGGCCATTTTTTATCGAAATTAGGTCCAATCAGTTTTTTGTCACAACTTCTATACAGCTTGTATTTATGAACTGCTCTTCACAAAACTTCTTGGGTACCTTTGTTTTCACATTGGGACAGGAATGAGTGTGTTTTGGGGGTGCCTTTGTTATCACTGTGCTATGAGAACAAATGTTTTGGGGTTCAGTCAGACCCACCCATGGAAAGTGAGTTGTCTACTGTACTGTAGTGAGTGAACATTTTCATGTAGTGTGTGATATGATAGTTACAATTTTTTTTATAACCAGAAAGTGTGACTAACCCTATGCATTGCACACTGTGGTTAAAAAAAAATGTCATTATTAACTGAGTAACTAACCCTGTGCACTGAATGCCTTAGTGTAAATCTCATCTATATCAACTCTTTACCCAATGTAATGACCAAAACCAGCCAGTACTAATCTCAAAAGCATTCAAACTCAGCTTATGACCTCTCAATGGAATGAATTGTGAAAAGTTTTTTTGTAGCGAAATATTCCAAAGATGAAAACATATTCTATTTTTAATTAATAGCTCGTTTTTTTATGGATTCTTTCAGGTCTCTGAATTCTTCTTGGATAGTAGTCTTGGAAAACAAATTCATATCATTCTGGTTGGTTTAATTCTTCTAGAAGGAGATGAAGTAAGTATATATGTGTCAGATATCTAATGGGTATCTTTAACCCTTAAGTCCCCATACAGCCCCTTTAATATTGTTCCGAAAATGTTGTCTCAAGTCTCTCCTTCCTTGATAACTGGTAGGATGGATTTATCTTGGCAGTGTTTTAACATCATTGTTGGAGATAAACACTGTTAAGTCACCTGCAATTGTGTTCTTGTATACATGGTAGTTATTAACATAAAATTAATCCAAGGACTTGAGGGGTCACTGTCTCTGTGCTGAATTACCTAGATGGAGGAATAGGGAGTTTTTAGGGTTGAAATTGGAGAAAAAAAATGATTCAAATTTGAATTGGAAATGGGGCCAACATTCAGCCCTGTTGATCCATGTCAGGGTCTTATTGAAATGTGTTCACAACCAGTATTTACTTCATCCTTTAGTTAACCCTTTACCTAACATAGTAGTCAAAAACATCCTGGAAATTGACCAAAATAGGCCAACCGCAGCCTAAAATATCTTACAAATTTCACAATAAAGCCATACAAATATGGATATCATTAGAACTGGCTCAACATATTTTTATGGTTTTATTGAAAAATTGTGAGAGTCTTTTTCGAAAAATTGCAAAATTTATTTTTAAAAAAAAGCTGTGTTAGGCCACACAAAGTAGATCTTCTGTTTCTCGGGCCATTATTTGTAAAATTGCATGCGGGCGAGCGTTTTTTTATTTTATTTTTAGCTCAACTTTGGCGATGCCAAATTTGAGCTTATGCCATGACCAGTCGTCCGTCTGTCCATCTGTCCGTCAGGCCGTCTGTCCGTCAACAATTCAATACAGCTCGGGCTAGAGGCCGTGTTTATGAACCGATCTTTACGAAACTTCTTGGGTACCTTTGTTATGACCGTGGGACGAGAACGAGTGTTTTGGGGTTTGGTCCGAAATTCAAGATGGCAGCCAGCCACCATTTTGTACCGACGATGCAGAAATCTGTTTTTTGCACAGAACTTCCATATGAAAGCGCTGATTTGAATAATTTTTTGTATGAATGTTTAGTACCATGGGATACATCACATATAATACGGGTTTTTTTCTCGTATGTAAATTATGCAAATTAGACTAACTTTGATGTATTTAGTGTTACTTTCAGCACTGTCAGTGCAAATGCCAATACGGCTCGGGCTAGAGGCCGCATTTATGAACCGATCTTTACGAAACTTCTTGGGTACCTTTGGTATCACCGTGGGACGAGAACGAGTGTTTTTGGGTGCAGTCCGAAATTCAGGATGGCCGCTGGCAGCCATTTTGTTCAAAATTAGAGGCAATCAGATTTATGCTCAGAACTTCCACATGAAAGCTCTGATTTGAATAATTTTTTGTGTGAATGTTTAGTACCATGGGATACATTACATATAATATGAGTTTTTTTCTCGTGCAGAAATTATGCAAATTAGATGAACTTTGATTTTTTCAGTGCTACTTACACACAGTAAGTACACATGTCAATACGGCTCGGGCTAGAGGCTGTATTTATCAACCGATCTTCACGAAATGTCTTGGGTACCTTTGTTATCACCTTGGGACGAGAACGAGTGTTTCTGGGTGCGGTCCAAAATACAAGATGGCTGCCAGTGGCCATTTTGTATCAAAATTAGGTCTAATCAGTTTTTTGTACACAACTTCTATACGGCTCAGGCTAGAGGCCATATTTATGAACCGATCTTTACGAAACTTCTTGAGTACCTTTGTTATCACCGTGGGATGAGAACGAGTGTTTTTGGGTGTGGTCCGAAATTCAAGATGGCCACCAGCAGCCATTTTGTACCAAAATTAGTGCAATCAGTCTTTTGTACAGAACTTCTGTATGAAAGTTCTGATTTGAATAAATTTGTGTATGAATGTTTAGTAACATGGAATACATCACATATAGTACGGGTTTTTATCTCGTGCAGAAATTATGCAAATTAGATGAACTTTGATTTAATCAGTGCTACTTATACACTGTAAGTGCACATGTCAATACGGCTTGGGCTAGAGGCTGTATTTATCAACCAATCTTCACAAAACTTCTTGGGTACCTTTGTTATCACCTTGGGATAAGAACGAGTGTTTCTCAGTGCGGTCCAAAATTCAAGATGGCTGCCAGTGGCCATTTTGTACCGAAATTAGGTCCAATCAGTTTTTTGTCACAACTTCTATACAGCTCATATTTATGATCTTCACGAAACTTCTTGGGTACCTTTGTTTTCACCTTGGGACAGGAATGAGTGTGTTTTGGGGTGCCTTTGTTATCACTGTGCTATGAGAACAAATATTTTGGGGTTCAGTCAGACCCACTCTGGGACTCAAAGATTTCTTTTCTAGTTTAGCAACTGACTATCACCCACCTTTACAATACTTTACCTATACATTTGTTATAGGCTACGGTCAGTATTTATGTATAGACCGTTACAATACTTTATATGTACCTTTGTTATCAGGTCATTACCTAGATGTTTGTCATTGCTGTGTCACATACTATACATGTACATGTCTTGACAAGTTGAGCTATAGTGTCATTGACACTTTCATTTATTTTGTGTAATTATTTCTTTTCCATTAAAAGTTCATGTTCTTGGTTTTTGTTTTAGGACTCATAATCTACGGAATAGCATGGGTGGTGGTGTATTTCGTCCCTTGAGAGCAAGAAGGCTTTGCAATGCTGAAGCATTGCAAAGCCTTCTTGCACTCAAGGGACTTATCAATTTTTTTAACTTTGGTAAACCATTTAATTTTTACTTTTTTTAAAGTTTGCTTTGGTTAAAAAAGGAGAGCATGCGACAGCCTTAGTAAAGGGTTAGGCCTTAGTAAAGGGTTAATTGTTTCTGACACTAAATGTGTCACTAAATGTGAGTTGTGGTTCATAAGCATATTTTTGGGGGCAAAATGTTATAAAGTGCCTTTGAATTCCCTGGCACTAACATCATAATGATTTTGTCATACAAGAACAGAATAATGCAATAAATTATTAAAAAATATTTTTTTGAACAAAAGTTTCAGTTTTAAGTTGAGGTGTCCTGTTGGGGCATGTGTCGATTTTAATATTTATACCCGTTATGAATTTATTTATTGGGGCTTAACAACATTTTTGACAGCCAGGGTAACCTCGTGTCGGACAAGTTTTTTGGGTGGAAGAAGCCAGTGTACCTGGAGAGAACCACCGAGCAATGGCGAGCACCTGTCAGACTCCCCAATGAACTAACTCTATACAAGCAGGGTTAACATTGGTTGAAGACAAGTGCACCATCGACGTACAGTATGCCTTAGCACACAGTGCAACTGTGCCCCCACATGGGCAATCGGGATGAAGTGCCTTGTTCATGGACACAACACAGTTACCCATAACAGGGATCGAACCATGGACCTTTTTGGTTTGAAGCTCAATGCCGTAACCACTGAGCCACCGTGCTCCCACCCTTTATGAATATTTTATGAACATCCAGCACTGAACAAGTTATTAAGAGCAAAAACTTCTGTTGATTTAACTGCATCGATGCTGAAAGGGTAGCTTTGGCTAAGTAAGCCTGTATTTTTTCTGATTTTTACTTGGTCAACTGGGGAAGAGCCAAACAAAACTTGGTTGTCAGGATGTAGTTTTCTTGCCTTGGGGGAAATGGGAAATTATTGACATTGAGTGCTGACATCAGGTGTAGATTACATACATTTTCGACAGAGTACATGAAGCCATCATGTACTCTGTCAGAGACATGTATAACAAATCTGTGATACTGGAAAGATACTTTGATCCCATTAACCAATTACCTAATGAGTCGGACGCATCTGCCCAAATAATTTACAAACTAAGCAATATATTTTTATACCGGCGAAAAAATTTTTCGGGGGCATATAGTGTTTCTTATTTCCATTTGTCCGTCTGTTTGTCTGTCTGTCCATCAGGAACATTTTTGTGTCCGTTCCATAGCTCTGAAATGCTTTGTTGCATTTTGGTGAAACTTGGCATACATGTTGCTTATGGGGAGATGATGTGTCACGCACAAGATTTTGTTTATTTGTCATTTCTGTCCGTCTGTCTGTCCGTCGGGAAGATTACAGGGTTCACTCCATAATTTTGAGATGCTTCGTTGGATTTTGTTGAAACTTGGCATACATTTTGCTTATGTGGAGACGATGTGTCACACACAAATATTTTTTGTTTATGGAGGTCAAGGTCACAGATCAAGATCATTGCCACATCGGGCCATAGTCACTTCCAAGTAACAATTTCTTCTTTAAATAATGTCAATAAAACCATATATCACCCCTCCTTGGAATGAGCTCATTGACCTTGTTCCAATGAGAGTTTATATGATATGGTTTTGTGAAAAATTAAAAAAAACAATAATTAAAATAAAATACATTTTTATTTTGTCTGCAGTGTGGGGTAAAGGGTTAAAAAGCAAACAATATTTTCTCATTTCAAAGTTTGGTTTGCAAACTGTTTCATGTTTATTAGTGTGTTTCAGGGTTTGTGCTTCCATTTGCAAAATTTACAAAATGCAAGAAAAAATCTCATTTTGCAAAAAAAAATTCCATTTTGCAAATTGTTTTGCCGAAATAGAAAATCTCTTGTATTTGTCATGCTCCACGAATTTGCGAAAGGTAATTATATACTCTCCCAAAAAAGAAAGTTTGCATGCTAAAAAATAACACTAAAAAAAGATATATATCATTTTCATTCATGGAAATTTTATTTAATAATCACAGATGAATCAATTTGTGATCAACACGACAAATTTGATTACGCTACGACGAATACTCTTGGTGCCATGGAGAGTCAAAGACACTAAGGGTCAAACACAAAAGTCACACACTCAATATCTGGTATGACCTCCGTCTGCACCGACTACTGCTGTGCATCTACGCCTCATGGAAGCGAACAAGTTAGCATGGAAGTGTTGTGGGATGTTGTTCCATATTCTGATAAGCTGTCTTTGGAGTTCCACAAGCGTTGACGGTGCATGGGGAAGCCTGCGTAGCTGACGTTTCATTTCATCCCGTACGTGCTCAATGGTTGAGATATCGGGCGAATTTGTGGGCCAGGGAAGAACATCCACTTGTTGTTGCTGCAGATACTGTTGAACAACACAAGCTGCGTGGGGTCGGGCGTTGTCCTGCTGTAGAATGACGCCGGGGCCGTGACGTTGTAGAAATGGGACAACAACAGGTGTAAGCACTTCATCACGATATCTGGCTGCATTGAGATTGCCATCAATAATGACCAGCTCAGTTCTGTTACGGGCAGTGATGCCACCCCACACCATGAGAGACCCTCCCCCATAACGGTTTCATTCCACGACACGTGGATCTGCATAGCGTTCGTTTCGACGTCTGTACACTCTCTGGGGGGCCATCTGATGATGAAAGATGGAAACGACATTCATCTGTGAATAAAACACGTCGCCACCAATGTAAGAGATGCCTGAGATGTTGTCTTCACCACTGCAGTCGAGCACGACGATGACGTAACGTCAAAGTCGGACGAATTGCAGGTCTTCGAGGACGTAAGCCGTATTCTCTCAGCCGGTTGATTACTGTTTGAGGATGTATCCGTCTCAGGTTAGGGATGTTCCTGGCTGTCGTCGGTGCCATTTGTTGCCGGTTCCGGAGATGGACGACCGGATATACCGATCTTGTACAGGGGTGGTAACTCGGGGTCTCCGGAGCGGGGTCGGTCTGGAACGTCATCATGTTGTGCATGTCGATGGACTAGCCTGTCTACAGTGTTACGGTGGCAGTTCAAATGCTGGGCAACCTCTCTGTGTGTTCTGCCAGCTCTAATGATACCCAGGGCAAGGAGACCTTGATTCATTGTCAATCTTGGCATGCTAATGTGGAGTTGTTTTAACAGCAGCGCAAGTTTGAATGTGAACGATAGGAAGGCCTTACTTTAGTGTTTAAATACCCAAGGATTCACACTGCTGCATGAATTTTCGGACTCTCCACGTGCAAAACATGCCTTTTCACAAACGTGCAGCACGTCATTTAACGTTAATGCAATTTTAACGGGGAAAGCTGTTTTTGTGTTCAATATAACTTATTCATGAACAGGTTAACACTCTTTACACCTACGAAATTATTTTTTTGGAGTTTGATCAATTTCTGCAACGCACACTTTTTTTTTTGGGGCGAGTATACTTATAATTGAGTTAATCCCCTTGGTCCAGTATTATGGCTTTAATGTCTTCCGTCATCAGTCTGATACTGATTATTTTACAGCGCCTTATTGTCAACATTAAAGCCTTATGATTGTACAGATTGTTAGCTCACCTGACTGAAAGTCAGGGTGAGCTTTTCTGATCACTTTTCGTCCATCGTCCGGCGTCCGTCGTGAAGGTGGTGTTTGGGCCTTTTTCTCCCAAACCACTGGCCGCATATTAATGAAATTTCATGTGAGCAGGGGCTATGTAAGGGCATTTTGATTTTTTGTCAAATTAGGTTTCAGCTCATATTGAGCAGAGGGATGGGGCAAAAATGCTCCATTTCTTAAAAAATCTTCTTCTCAAGAACCAGCAATAGCAGAAACTTGATATTTGGTATGCAGCTTCCTTTTGAGGTGTAGACTCAAATTTGTTCAAGAGAAGTTTGTCGGGCATTATTTGCCTTCGTTATGGGAGGGGCAAAAATTTTGGCCACGCCTAAAATTTCTATTTTCAGAACTGTCAGGTCGATTTGAACCAAATTTGATATGAGGTGATAATGGGTCATAAGTAGTTGATTGATGCAAAAAAAAATTTCTCATTGCCCCGTGGGAACCTCGGGAGCTAAAAATAGGAAAAACCTTAAAACTGCCATATCTCCAAAACTACACGGCACAGGGAATTCTTATTTTGTATAAAGCTTACTTTTACCTAGTAGAATAGAGTGGTTAAAAAAAATCCCTATCGGTTTGATCACAAGGTACTTTTTTCAGGACTTTGAAAAAGTGCTGAGTCGGCACTTTTTAACACTGTAGGCAATGGGAAAAAGATTAAAAAATCTTCTTCTCCAGATCCAGCAGGCAGAATCTTTTGATATTTGGTATGCAACATTGTAGGGTGGATCTGATTCAAGTTTGTTCAAATCGGCCCCCTGGGTTCATATTTGGGCTCAGTACAGGAGCCCGATTTCAAACTTAGTGCATTTCAGGCAAATTTCTTAAAAAATCTTCTTCTCCAGATCCAGCAGGCAGAATCGTTTGATATAGGGTATCCAACATTGTGGGGTGGATCTGATTCAAGTTTGTTCAAATCGGCTCCCTGGATTCATATTTGGGCTCACTATAGAAGCCCGAATTCGATCTTAGTGCATTTCAGGCAAATTTCTTAAAAACTCTTCTTCTTCAGATCGAGCAGGCAGAATCTTTTGATATTTGGCATGCAACATTGTGGGGTGGATCTGATTCAAATTTGTTCAAATCAGCCACCTGGGTTTATATTTGGGCTCAGTATAGAAGCTCGAATTCGAACTTAGTGCATTTCAGGCAAATTTCTTAAAAAATCTTCTTCTCCAGATCCAGCAGGCAGAATCTTTTGATATTTGGTATGCAACATTGTGGGGTGGATCAGATTCAAGTTTGTTCAAATCGGCCCCCCTGGATTCATATTTGGGCTCACTATAGAAGCCCAAATTCGAACTTAGTGCATTTCAGGCAAATTTCTTAAAAAATCTTCTTCTCCAGATCCAGCAGGCAGAATCTTTTGTTATTTGTTATGCAACATTGTGGGGTGGATCTGATTCAAGTTTGTTCAAATAGGCCCTTTGGTTTTATATTTGAGCTCAGTATAGAAGCTTGAGTTCGATCTTAGAGCATTTCAGGCAAATTTCTTAAAAAATCTTCTCCAGATCCAGCAGGCAGAATCTTTTGATATTTGGTATGCAACATTGAGGGATGGATCTGATTCAAGTTTGTTCAAATCGGCCCCTTGGATTCATATTTGGGCTCACTATAGAAGCTCGAATTCGAACTTAGTGCATTTCAGGCAAATTTCTTCAAAAATCTTCTTCTCCAGATTCAGCAGGCAGAATCTTTTGATATTTGGTATGCAACATTGAGGGGTGGATCTGATTCATGTTTGTTCAAATCGTCCCCCTGGATTCATATTTGGGCTCACTATAGAAGCTCGAATTTGAACTTAGTGCATTTCAGGCAAATTTCTTAAAAAATCTTCTTCTCCAGATCCAGCAGGCAGAATGTTTTGATATTTGGTATGCAACATTGTAGGGTGGATCTGATTCAAGTTTGTTCAAATTGGCCCCCTGGATTCATATTTGGGCTCACTTTAGAAGCCCGAATTCGAACTTAGTGCATTTCAGGCAAATTTCTTAAAAAATCTTTTTCTCCAAATTCAGCAGGCAGAATCTTTTGATATTTGGTATGCAACATTGTGGGGTGGATCTGATTCAAATTTGTTCAAATCGGCTTCCTAGATTCATATTTGTGCTCACTATAGAAGCTTGATTTTGAACTTAATGCATTTCAGGCAAATTTCTTTGAAAATCTTCTTCTCAAGATCCAGCAGGCAGAATCTTTTGATATTTGGTATGCACCATGCTTAGGGGGTGAGATTCAAGTTTTTTCAAGCCAAGTACCTAGGTCCATATTTGGACTCACTGTGGGAGCTTGAATTGTAACTTAGTTCAAAATGAGGAATTTTCTTTAAAAATCTTCTCAAGATCCAGCAGGCAGAATCTGTTGATATTTGGTATGCACCATGCTTAGGGAGTGAGATTCAAGTTTGTTCAAGCCAAGTCCCTAGGTCCATATTTGGACTCACTGTGGGAGCCCGAATTATAACTTAGTTCAGTATGAGGAATATTCTTTAAAAATCTTTTTTTTTTAGATCCACTGGTCAGAATCTTTGGATATTTGGTGTAAGCTTTTCTTAGGAGGAGCAGATGCAACTTGTTGAAATCAATTCTCTGGGTTGATATTTAGGCTACCATGTCAGGTGAGTGCCCTCAGGTCCCTTGGGGCCTCTTGTTCTTTGTTATTAGGATTATAAAATTTGCGATCCAATTATCTCTTGAATGCAATTTTGATAGAACATGATTTTTTAATCATCTCTATAAATTCAAACACCCCTGAAAGTGTTTGCAAATTTTTTTTTTTATTTTGCAAAAAAATTTGCTTTTTGCCCAAAAAATTGTAAAAAAGATTTTCAGTCCAGCACCACCCCTGGTCTGTTTATACAGTTTAATGTAGGCATAGGTACATAATTGTTATTCAACTAAAGTTTTCTACTAGAATTTATCTTCCTTACTATGTGAAACATCACAAGCTTCTATGCACACTGGCTATGGCCAAACATATAGAATGTACCTTGCCTAACAAGCTAATCAGTCATGATACAACAATTGTCTTTGCACTAGGACATAGGGGATCTTTAATGAGTCATGAATTCATATGAAATTTCTGTAACGAGTTCCCTAAAATTGATCTGAGCTGAAGTTTACTGAGGCTCAGATTAATTTTAGTGAACAAGGTTCATACATTTTATGTCAAATCGCGACAAATTTGAAATTCTTTTTATCATATAATGTGTTATTTAAACTTTTAGCTAATGTACTCTCCCCTGCCTAATAATACTGCTGACACTATTATTGAATTTGGAGAAAAAAATCCCAGCAGTCACTATTATTTGGCAGTGAGGAATAGAGCGAAATATAGAATAAATAGGTACTAGTGCCGGTAATCAGATTTAAATCATGAGTAGGATAATGAGGGATCACGAGATATGGTTTTGTTGAAATATTTAGAAATTTTTTTTTAAAATAATAATTAAAATAATAAATTTTTATATCCTCTGCATTGGGTAAAGGGTTAAATCTGATTACTGACCCTAGTACCTATTTGTTTTATTTATACCATGCTTTTAATAAATAATTGACTTTGTCACTTAAAATGGAAAAAAAATGATACTTTCTATCGCAAACACATGGGTTTGTTTTGTTTACATCTGCGATGGTGGGCAGTACTTCCGGCTGCACGTGAACGCATGATTGACAGCTAGACACATCGTCAAAGTTGATTGAATTTACTGTACTTTTTCAGTCAAATTATTATTAACAATTCTTAAATTTTATTTTAAATATTTAATTGTGTGTATTTTAAACTAAAGTCATTGCACGTAGTAGATAGTACTGCAAAATGTCGTATGTTTGAATGAAATATCGTGAAGTGTGAATGTATCGAAGTTGGCAAGTTGGATCATGTCAAAGGTCAAGTTGGATGTAGTTCCTACTATGGGTGTAAATTTTTGTAATGGAATTCCCATTGAAAACATTTTAACCACAGTAGACGCTTTACACCAGTAGTGGGGTTAAAAGGTAAAATTTAACAGATAGGCTTTTCACAGGTAGTAACATAGGTGAGCATGGTATAAAATGCCATCACTATTATAAGGCTGTCTGGATCGACTACATTTAACTTGAATTTAACACTTGCCATTTGCCATTCTATTTTATTTATTATTTTGATTGTCTAGGGGATGACAGGAAGACAGTCGCAAGGCTATGTCATTCCCCACAGTATACATTTATACATCATTCAATAATTTTGTAACTTTACTCTCTCTCTCGTTTGTATTTGTATGCTGTATGCTGTGAAATAAAGATTGAATTGAATTGAATTGAATTAAGGCAGATAAGAGTAGCAACTAAAGCTGTCCAGCGCTGTTCACAAAAACCTCCGTACAATTTTTTTTATTTTTTTTTCACTTTTTGCCTCTAAAATATATTTATGCCCCCTCATTAAGATGAATTCATCAAGCTCGCTCCAATGAGGGGTCATAAGCTATGTTTTTTAGACAATAAATTAAAATATTTATCCAGGAACTGTTTTCTGCAAATGTTGTCTGCTGTTTGTATTAGGTAAACATTTGATGAAAAACAATATAAGGTTAATTCACTTCTACTTCCGAAACCAACTCACAGTGTTACCATGTCGACATTGACTTTTGACATCATTCCTGTATTAGATATGTTGTGAATGACATTTTCCTTAATGAACTATTCAATGGTGATAATGTGATAAGAGTTTGAAGGGTAAGACCATTTTTTTTTTTCAAATATTTTCTCCGGATACTCTGGCTTCCTCCACCCGTAAAACTGTCGTGGTCATTATTAGCCATTGTGCAGAAATATGTAACCTTAAACACCAATAAATAATAATATTAATAATAATTTCGTATTTTGATTGCAGCCAGGTTTAGTCATACAACATCATGCAGATAAGACTCTTAACAGCTTCTGTTCATGGCAGTCTGTGTTGGTAGGAGCAAATGGGAGACAACATGATCATGCTATACTGTTAACTGGAAAAGACATCTGTTCCTATAAGAATGAACCATGTGACACACTAGGTTAGTAAAAGTGATTCACTGTATCTCAATGTATATAAAATATATAACTTTGTCAAAAACTGCCATCATGCTCGGGAGTTTACTCCCTTCTGAGTCGCTTATTTAACCCTTTACCCAACGAATCGGCCACATCCACCCACGTAATATGCAAATTCAGCAGTTGAGAAAATATTATTTTTCAACAAATTTCAACAAAACCATATCATGTGATCCCTCATTGGAATGAGCTCATCGAGATCATTCCAATGAGGGGTCCCATGATATGGTTTTGTTGAAATTTTTGAAAAAAAATTAAAAATGATACTTAAATATAATAAATTTTGATATCGTATGCATTGGGTAAAGGGTTAAACATCCCAGTACTGCAGCGTAATTTGGTACGGCACTCCAGTGGAATTGATAGTAAAAAATGAAAGGTACTCTGAAGGGAGTAAACACTCAAGCATGATGGGAGTTTTGACAAATTTATATGTACTATTTGATGAAGAATATATATATACTACTCAAAGTTTGCTAAGCACCAAATATTTGACACATCATTGTGAAATTTGCTTGTGACATATTTGCAATATTTTTGGTGGATATGATTGAGGAATGTATTGAGATGGTCCCCAGGGTTTACATTAGCTCTCTTGCCATGCAGATTTTTGTGACAGTCATGGAAAGCATGTACCCCTTGATTTTCATGATGTTTTTGTGTACTATCTACATGTACATGACATGTGTAGTGCATTCAATCTTCATTTCAACACAAACCCTTGTGATTTAATGATTGAATATGGCAAATGCAAATGTAAGAAGACATTTGTCTGAAGCAGAAATGTGGCGGGCTGTAGGGATGGTGGAGCAGGGGGCTACCCATCGTCAGTTTGGATGAAGCCCTTGGTGTTCACCATATGGTGATCACCAGAGCCTGGGCAAGATTTCAGCAGTATGGCACACCAGTCAGATGACATGGTGGTGGCAGAGACAGGGCAACATCTGCAGCTGAAAACTGGTTTTTGATCATTCAGGCCCATAGGAATCGCTTTGCCACAGCAACCCAGCTTCGCAGTGACCTTCAAAATGCATCCGGGGTATATATTTTGACGCAGACTATCCGGGCAAGGTTACACGATGGTGGTCTCCGATCGAGAAGACTACGTATTCGCATTCTGCTGTCCCAGAACCACCACCAGGCATGATATGAATGGGCCATGGACCACGTTGGATGCACCAGAGAAGATTGGCGATCTGTCCTTTTTACAGGTGAGTCAAGGTACTGCCTAGACCACACAGATAGGCATTCTAGGGTATGGAGAAGACCAGGAGAGCGATTCCATGCAGCCAACATTGCTGAGCATGACCACTATGGTGGCAGGTCAATCATGGTCTGGGACAGCATCAGCTGGGATGGATGTACAGAGCTCGGTGTCCTTGAACGTGGTACATTGACTGCACAACGGTATATTGATGAGATCCTGAATGTCCACATCAGATTGTATGCAGGTGCAGTGGGTGATAGATTCATTCTGATGGACGATAATGGCCATCCTCATGTTGCCCATGCTGTCGGGGAGTACCGACAGAGGGAGGGGATTGAGCGTATGGACTGGCCAGCAAGATCCCCTAACCTCAATCCAATTGGACATGTCTGGAATGAGTTGCAGCTTGCAATTTCATCCCATCCAGTCCAGCCAAGAAGCGTCCAGGAGCTTGGTGCCATGCTGGTCCAAGAATGGAACAACATCCCACAAAGGACCACCAGAAACCTGATTGGGAGCATGAGAAGGTGTTGTCAAGCTGTAATTAACAGTAATGGGTCTCATACTCGATATTGAAGCCATACCAGTTCGCTCTGTCAACTTTTTGGCATATTGAAAAAATTTCCGCTTTTACCAGTAATATCCATTTTCATAGCTAAAAAATAATGTCAAACACAAATAAAATCTTAATTTCTGTACTTAAATCATTAAAGATATAATTAAATAAAAAATATATACACTTTTCATTACAATATTTCAACTAAAACGTAAAACAGGTAGTTGGATGTACTTGGTGCTTAGCAAACTTTGAGTAGTATATAACATTGTGAAATCTGCCGTCATGTGCCAGAGTTTCCTCCCTTCAGAGCAAGTTTCATTTTTGACTACTGTCAATTCTGTTAGAGTGCTGTACCAAAATATGTTTCATCACCAGGACATTAAAATTTAAAATTATGAATTATCATAATGAATTATCAGTATGACACATAGTTTTAACATCCCAGTGATGCAGCATATTTTGAAAGCCACTCTGAAGGGAGTAAACTCTCAAGTCTGAAGTCAGTTTTGATAAAGTAATAATATGTCATTCAATAAAGAATATAAAAATATATATATAACCATGTTTTGATCTGGATACAGGGTATTTTCAGGTATCATTAAACCCTCCGATTGTGGTTATTTTTCTACCCACTGTACTGAACCGGGAATAAGCCCAGGGGTGCGTGAAGTAAAATAGTGCAGAAGTATATAGGTGGCTTATTTTTCGAGAGATCATGTCTGCAGGAGAAATTGTACACAAAGTTGACACAAAGGTAACTCTGTCAATCCCATAACAAAGATGCATTAACCTTTTAACAAATTGGATGCATGCGTATGCGTAATATAAAATAATTTCAACAAAACCACATCATGTGGGCCCCGTTCCAGGAGGATGAGTCACATGATATGGTTCTATTGAAATTGTTTGAAACAGTTGAAAAAAGAAATAATTAAAGTAACAAATTTTGAAATCATGTGAATTGCGTAATGGGTTCTTTTTCTTTGTAACAACTTACATGTGCCGGCATGGCTATCATCGATGTTGTTATTACAAAGTGAGAGACTGGGCTTATTTACAAGGAGGGGACCTGAAATCAGAAAAGTTGGTATGTGGGCTTATTTTTGATTATGGTCTTGATCCCAAGTTAGTACGGTAATCGTTATGGGGTGAGCTGTTTAAAATTTTAACTTTTTAAGCAAAATCAAATAACTACTGCCTGAGGCCTGAAATGACTAAATAACAGTCCAAAAAAGATGTGGGCTATGATACATACCTTGATGCCCCCCACCCCCCACACACACACTCACACAAGTAGGTATTAATTTAAAAAAGCCCTGTATGCAGATCAATTGAAGTTGATCTGTTTCAAAATGAGTCTTTTGATACAGTGGAGCCCACTTTATTGAATATTTTGTGTTTGAATAACTTGAATATGTATTTATTGGGGTTTAATGCCACTTTTGACGACATGGTCACCTGGTGTCGAACAGTTTTATTTATTTAATCTTATTTGTTTTACAAGGATTGGCGAACGAGTTATGCAATTTATATTAATGCCTCTCCTTGGTCCAATGGCATAGGTGTGTGGGGGATGACCTTAGTAGCGACAACTTCGTGGCCTTGCTCTTCTCGATTCGGGAGCATGGTGGTTCAGTGGTAGACTGTTGGACTTCTATGCTGGAGGTCCCGAGTTCGATCCCCGTCCGGGACGACCTGCGTTGTGTCCTTGGGCAAGGCACTTTATCCTGGTTGCCTACATGGGGGCATGATGACACCGTGCACTAAGGCGTACTGCATGTCGATGGTGCACAAGAGTACTCTTGCACATGTCTTCAACCGCTGTAACCCTGCTTGAGCGGAGCTTGAACAGAGTTAGAATGTTGAGGAGCTGACAGTTGCTCGTCAATGCTCGGTGGTTCTCTCCAGGTACTCCAGCTTCCTCCACCTGTAAAGCTGTCACGGTCACGATTAGCCATTGTGCATAAGTATGTGACCTTAAACACCAATAAATAAATAAATAATGCTCTTCTCGATTACTACAAATGAATCTTTAGCCTGCACAGAGTGTGTTTCTCTCCACAAAGAGGACAGCCATTTTATGTCCCCATCCAATAGGGCGGTACACTGTGACAGCATCAACCCCACAATTGATGCTTACAGAGAGTGTTCAGACACCATGAGAACTTTCCCTGACTGGGAACCGATCCCGGGACCTCTAGCATGGCAACCAACTGTCTGTCCGACTCCTCAATGTACTGACTCCACACAAGCAGGGTTAGCATTGGCATTGGTTGAAGACAAGTGCACCATCGATGTGCAGTATTCCTTAGTACACAGCGTCACCGCTCAGGGACACAATGCAGTTACTCTTGATAGGGATCTTACTGTGGACCTTTCGATTTGAAGTCCATTGCGATAACCACTGTGCCACCACACCCCGATGTTGATTGAATACAACTTCCGAACACAAAACCATATACCATACCTACAGTACAAATTTAACCTTTTGATTACATATAAGTTATAGAGAGTAAACTCCTATTAATTGAATAAAAATGTTTGTAATATGTCAACAAATTACTCTGAAAATCTTCAAATTTGTTTTTTGATCTATTTGGCCTCAATACCTCCATGAGCTCAGTCAAACAAGATATGATAGATTAAATGCTCAGTTTATCTTTTGAATATAGGAAAGTGACCAAATCCCTGTTAATTAAATTTATTTATTTATTTATTTATTTATTTATTTATTTATTTATTTATTTATTTATTGGGGTTTAACAATACTTTCAACATTCAGGGTCACATATGTTGGACAGTTTTATGGGTGGGGGAAACTGGAGTACCTGTGAAGAACCACTAAGCAGTGGTGGACAACTGTCAGACCCCTCCATGTACTAACTCTTCACAAGCAGGGTTAGCATTGGTTTTAGGCAAGTGCACCAATGATGTATGTTCTGACTTGGTACACAGTGCCATCATGCCCCTACATGAGCAATCAGGATTAACTAGTAGAATGCAACATTTTTCTTGACCACAGATTTCATTTCATCACATCTTGCTCTGTTACATTTGATTGGATAGAACCAAGAGGCACTATCTAATCAGATTTTACTGAGCAATGTGACAATGTTCAACAAAAATTGATTCTTGCCAGGGTTAATATGAAACCACCTTCAGTCTTGTGCAGATGTTATGGTCACAGCTTATGGTTTTTAGTGAAGCCCAAATATGGGCTTCCAGCACTTTACCGGTTAAGTGCCTTACATAAGAATGTCACAGCACAGTTGACACTGGTCAAGATCAAACCATGGACCTTCCAGTTTGAAGTTCAATGTGCTAAACACTGAGCTGCCATGCTTCCTGTTAATTGTATACTCCTATTAGCTGAATAATTGGGGGCACGGTGGCGTTGCAGTAACCGGTTCTCGTCAGATCACCGAAGTTAAGCAACATCAAGCCCGGTTAGTTCTCGGATGGGTGACCGTCTGAGCGAATGATTCGGACTCCCGCGTTGTGTCCTTGGGCAAGGCACTTAACCCTGATTGCCCACATGGGGGCATGATGACGCCATGTACTAAGGCGTACTGCACGTCAATGGTGCGCATGTCCTCAACCAATCTAACCCTGCCTGTGCTGCAGTGCAGAGTTACGATGTTGGGGAGCTGGCAGCTGCTCGTCATTGCTCGGTGGTTCTCTCCGGGTACTCTGGCTTCCTCCAACTGTAAAACTGTCATGGTCATGATTAGCCATTGTGCATAAGTATGTGACCTTAAACACCAATAAATAAATAAATAAATAATACTGAATAATTTTAACTGTCAAAATAGCTATTCGATTAAAAAGATTACACTGTTATATAGGTTAGTATAATTCTGTGACATTCTGAATAGGTCATACTTTGTGACTTTTTTAGTCTTTACATAACAAATTGGTTGAATCTGCCCAGTCTGAACAAATATTTCCATTCAGCTTTTGTTATTATATTCCTATAAACAAAGTTTGAGGAAGGGGAATACTGGAGTCATTTCAACAGGTGGGCAGTTGATTGGTTGGTCTGTTGAAATTTTGTGGAGTAAACAATAAACCAGTTAAACATTTCTAATGATATTGGTTTGAAACTTGAAATACCTAATCAACATCAAGTGCAGATAGACATGCCATGAATTTTCAATGGCTCAATCAAAGTGTTGGAGTTACTCCTCTTGAATTGTAAAATTTAGTCTGTAAATCTTATGGAGACAACTACTTCTATATTTTTTAAGCTAGTTGTTGAAACTTTGTTCATATGATTTGCGTCAACTGCAAATGTGCATGATGTAAAGGTTTTGTGTCTTAATTTAATGTTTGCAAAGGTATGGTCCATGAATTCTGTAGTTGGGATAAATCTCTTGAGTCAACTACTCTTACATTTCATAAGATATTTGTCCTTGAATTCTACAGTTGTGGAAGTATGGGAAAACTTGTGGAGTGGACTATGCTTACATTTGTTAGTTGTATTGATTTGTAGATAGTGGTTTGAAACTTGATATACTTGATTTAACCCTTAACCTTTTGAACTCTAGTGGTATCTTCCATGCCAGTTCAACGGCAGCAATTAGAAGAGTTCATATTCATTATTTGGGGTAGACCAATCAATATTTTCAATGTGCAGCCTCGGGGCTGCTAGTTGAAAATATTGCTCTTTCTACCCCACACATTTAGTGAACACCCATCCTATTTAATGACGTTATGACAGATCACGTTGCTGGGCGAAAAAACGGCTTCTAGGGTTCAAAGGATTAAGTCCTCAGATTAATTTTATGTAAATAACTACTGTATATACATGTAGACAGCTGAATATGACTTAACTGGTAGAGTGCTAAATTATTTTTAGTCATCAAAATTTGTTCACAAGTCTCTGCCTTGTAGCAATTTGGGGGAGAGGCACTCTCCCACAAATTGTAACAAGAAAAAATCGTACAGACTAAATAATTTAGATTGAAAGATACTATGAAGGACATCCACAGAGTTTGAAGCCTCTGAGTTACAGTACCTGCACTGTAGAGTAAAGCCCAAATATGGTCTTCCAGCACTCATCCAGTTAACAGTGTTTCTACATCATTGCTGGCTGCCTGTACAGGCAGCCAACAATGATGTGAAAACATTGTTCAGGTTAATATATCATATCGGGGGTGCAGTGGGTCAGTAGGTAGAGTTGTTGACTGCAAGCTGGGAGGTCCTCGGTTCGATGCCCACCTGCGGCAACTCTGTTGTGTCCTTGGGCAAGACACTTCACCCCCATTGCCCATGTAGGGGCACGTTGGCGTTGTGTACTCAGGCGTACTGCACATCGATGGTGCACTTGTCTTCATCCAATGCTAACCCTGCTTGTGTGGAGTTAGTACGTTCAGGAATCTGACAGTAGCTCGACATTGGTCAGTAGTTCTCTTCAAGTACACTGGCTTCCTCCACCCGTAAAACTGTTTGACATGAGGTAACCCTGGCTGTCAAAAGTGTTGTTATGTTGCATGTTGGGGAGCCTAACAGTTACTCGCTGTTGATCGGTGTTTCTCTCTGGGTATTCTGGCTTCCTCCACCCGTAAAACTATCTGACACGAGGTGACCCTGGCTGTCAAAAGTGTCATTAAACCCCAATAAATAAATATATGAATACATCCTATCAGTAGAGTTCTAAAGGAGGAACACACTTGGGGCAATGTTTTTTCTGAGCAATATTAAAAGTGCAGTTTGCAGCTGTCTAGGGACTTGAGGGTTAATGTCAACTGCAGATGTGCATGACATAACAGTGTTTATGACTGAATTAGTCTTGACATGGATCTTTGGTTTGTTGTTTTCTGTAGGGATGAGGGGCGATAGTATCAACTGAAATATCTAATGAAAACTGATGAGTCTGGTCAATCAGATGTTTTAAATTTGAATTAAACTTGAAAACGATGTGAAATTTCTATGTGTTATTTTTGTGCAAGTTCTTTAATCATCTCTGAAAATCCATAAATTGACTCTGAAATTGTTTTGAAAGTCCTGGAATTTAATTGTTGACATTGTGTGTGTGCCCTGAGAATAAGTCACCAGCTTGGTGGAAAAAAAGCACCGGAAAGATCAGTATTTTGTGATAGTCACAGTAGTCTTGACATTGAAATAGTTAATTAAAATCAGTTTGGAAAATTGTTTCAACTCTCTTTATAATTATTTAGGTTTTGCCCCGATAGAAGGTATGTGTAACAGAGTTAGAAGCTGTACTATAAATGAAGATACTGGATTATCAACTGGATTCACTGTTACCCATGAGATGGGGCATAAGTAAGTAATCAAGACTGAAATCAGAGTTAAAAAAAAGGCCTTAAAATTTGTCCCAATTTGCGAGAAGTGGTTTTGATTCGTGCAGACACCCACTGCGAGAATCAATTTTCAGTTCTTAAATAAGTTAGAATTAAAGAGGACTGTTATATCATCATGATTGCGACCAGTACATATTCCATAGTAAAAACAAAGGCCCCACAAAGTAGATCTGTTTCTGGGGCTATTTTTTATAAAATTGCACACGAGTTGGCATTTTTTTATTTTTTTTTTTATTTTTGTAATTATTTCTTTGCCATCAAATATTCATTTGTTTTATGTTTTAGGCCTCATAATGGGTGGGGGTGTATTTCATCCCATGGGTGCAAGAATACTTTGCAATGCTAAAGCATTGGAAAGTCTTGTTGTCTCAAAGGACAGATTTATCAATTTTATTAACATGAGTAAAACATAAGACATAAACCATTTAATTTTATTTTTTTAAGTTTGCATTGGTTATAAAAAGTGAGCATGCAGCAGCCAAAAGGACTATACAGAAGGGCCTAGAGAAACAAATGTTTTAATTTTTGTTAGGCCAAACTGCATATTTATATGTTTACTAGAGTTTTCACCTTAAGGGCATAGTTCCAATTTTGGTGAGTTTTTTGTTTCACCTGTCCTATAGAACACATATGCCAACATACAGGCGTTTGGTGCTTTTGTTGATGGAAGTTCCAATATCTTGGCAGTGGTTTCTTGTGAAGTCTTAGCTGCCTGTACAGATATAATTTGTTAAATTGTTAATGCTACAAGAGCAACTAGCAGGCCGACTCATCCCAGGATGGGTAACCCTACCTGTCCAACAAAAAATTTCTAGTTGTATTGCATATCAAGGTAGATAATCAGTACTTGAATTTCTAGCTGCACTGAATCATGGAATCACACACTTCCCATTTATATAATAGATATGGTGTCAACGACAAAAATGTTGAGATACTTGCAGAGAGTGGTCATGATTAGTCATTTTGCAAAAAATATGTGACCTTAAACACCTATAAATAATAAATAATACTTGCAGAGAGCTAGGAGTTTAGTGAGATCATTTATTTCCTAAACTTTATCTAACAATCATATAGATTTTGGCCTGAAAACCCACGAGAAACGGTACGTATCACATAATGTGTTCCAATTCTGTATCATATAGATGCCTTATTCTGAATCCGTATCATATAGATGACTCATTTCCGGGAACACAACAGGCTATCATAACAGGCATATGAATGCTTTCTATATGTGTATCAGTGATCGAATCAGCTGATTGCTTACAAAACCAAACACAATTCCTTATAATTAGCGACAGAACTATTAATAGCAAATGATCCTCCCACCTCCACAATGAATAGAAACTGCACATTTAAATATTGCACACTTGTAAATTCAAGCGTATCATCATAGGAAGTGACATTTAGAGTGAATAATTTTACAATTTGCAGTGACCGCGTTACTCATTGTTTTTTAAAGTACACAACAATATTGTTCCATAAAATATGTTTTTTTTTCAACTTTTTCTTGCCCAACATTATGTCCCAAAACTGTATTAATAATTTAAGATTTGATATGTTTATGTGACAGAATTGTTAGATAAATGAATTATCATGATAATGTGCATGTCCTATGATTTACATCAGATTCTCGGTGGTGTCCAGAATGGGATCACAACTCACCGGCAAAGCTGGCTTGTTGACATCCCATTCTGGACCCCACCTCGAATCCGATACAAATCACAGGATATGCACATTATCATGATAATCTGTATATATCTCAGTCCATGAAGGAGTTGCCCTGAAATGCTCAAAAACTTATACCAATAGAAAATAGATGTTCTCTCAAAAACAGATGACATCAGAGTTCATATGCTGGAAACTGGAAAATATTGGAAAATGAACAAATTGGTTTTCAGACGCTTGAACCTCCTGGAAATCTGTGAGAGTTTTGAGGCGGGTACTAGTAAGTTCTGGGAAACAAGGCATTATTTTTGCAGTATCGATTGCATGCTGTACACATTTCAAGTGATACCGGTTCTGTTCTCTTCCAATGAAGACATTTAATTGAAAGTGTCATCATGCAGTTCAGTATTTTAAATGGAGCGCACAGATATTGAAATGTTTTAATAGCGAGGGAATCCTGCTGTCAACAAACACGCAAACAGTGCATTTTCTAACATTAGTGATTAGAGAAGCCAGAGTTTGTTGCATGGTCAGCTGGGGTAGCCGCCAATCAGCAAGTAGTCCAACCTTGAGCTATAAAATAATTTTGACAAGCAACTCTATATGTGGCAATATCGGTCTGTCTGTTTGTCTATTGGTCTGTTTGTCGGTCTATGACCAACAAGTTCTTAAATACAAAAACTATTGAAATACTGAGTGGAATGACATCACATTTTTACCATTTATTGCATTACAGGTGTGAACTTGCAGTTTTTTATGGTACATCCTTAACTCTTAAGTCCTCAGATTAATTTTATATTAATAACTAATGTATATACATGTACATGGCTGCAGATGACTTAACAGTGTTTCTGCATCATTGTTGGCTGCCTTTATAGGCAGCCAATAATGATGTAAAAACACTGTGAAGATAAATGTATCCTAACAGTTGAGTTCTCAAGGAAGAATACACTTGGGTCAACTTTTTCAGAGCAATATAAAAGGGTACAGTTTGTGGCTGTATGGGGACTTAAGGGTTATATTATTACTCGACTGTGTGGGACATACGTTTTTCTAGTGTACCCAAAGGTCATGGTCACATTGATGGGTAAATTCTCTATACTTATTGTCCAGCTAATTACTTGATAACTGCTCAGCATTTTCTTTTTCCTTGGGTATGTATATTCCCATATTTCTATTCATACTACCCTCAAGGTCACAGTGAAGGTCAGAAGTCAGATCATGGTCCTGGCTTGTCCCGATTTCTTTGTCTGAATCACAACTTTTTAACCACTGGCAACTTTTCATTTCCAGAATCCTATGCTCTGTCAAACAAGATATAATAAAAATTAATCTTTGTTGGAAAGAATGGATCACAGTGGCTTAGTGGTTATGGCATTGGACTTCAAAAAGGAAGGTTGACGGTTTGATCCCTCCCTGCCAGGGGTAACTGCGTTGTGTCCATGGACAATGCACTTAATTCTGATTGCCCACATGAGGGCGTGGGAGGGGCACAGTGGTGCTGTGTACTAAGACATACTGCACATCAATGGTGCACTTGTCTCCAAACAATGCTAACCCTGCTTGTGTGGAGTTAGTACGTTGGGGAGTCTGATAGTTGCTTGCCATTTCTCTGTGGTTCTCTCTGGGTACTCCAGCTTCCTCCACCTGTAAAACTGTCCGACACGAGGTGACCCTGGCTGTCGAAAGTGTTGTTAAACCCCTATAAATAAATAAATAAATAAATAAATAAATAAATAAATAAATAGTAGGAAAACAAGCTCTTTGTGGACATTGTAGAAAGTGGAACAGTGCTTCTTTACTGTGGTATACAAGTTCTGATATACTGGTAAAATTTTACCTTGTAACTAATGCTTGGTGTGGAAGTTTTCAAAGTGGGCTGCACAGGCATAAATGATTGACTAAACATGACTTCATGTTTTTTATGGTCATGATATAGCAACAGATGCCTAAAGTAACATTAAGCACCACTAAATACATTAATAATTTTGCAAAACAACCAAATTCGGGTTATTTATTTATTTATTTATTTATTGAGGTTTAACGACACTTTTGACAGCCAGCATCACCTCGTGTCAGGCAGTTTTACAGATGGAGGAAGCCAGAATACCTGGAGAGAACCACCGAGCAAATGCCAGACTCCTCAGTGTACTAACTCCACACATCCAGTGTTAGCATTGGTTGAAGACAAGTGCATCATCGGCATGCAGCATGCCTTAGTACACAGCACCGCCGTGCCCCCACATGGGCAATCAGAATGAAGTTCCCTGCCCAAGGACACAATGGAGTAACACCTGGTGGGGATCGAACCATAGACCTTTTAGTTTGAAGTCCCAATGCTGTAACCATTGAGAGATCACGCTTCCCAAATTCTGCTTAAATGAATATTTCTGTTAACTGAATGTTGTTCAGAAGAAAAGTTGCCATTGAATTAACAAGGTTTCAATGTGTATGCTTTAGGGGTGAAAAGTTGTGCTCGTTTGATTGGTTGACATTGTCTTTGATACACTTTTGGTCATAAAAATAAGATTATTTACATATCAAAACAATTACCGTGGAGTATGGATGTCATATTTATATCACCAATATTTATTTATTGCTGCTTAAGGTCACATACTTATGCACTGTGGCTAATCGTGACCGTGACAGTTTTACGGGTGGAGGAAGCTGGAGTACCCGGAGAGAACCACTGAGTATCGACAAGCAACTGTCAGCTCCTCAACATTCTAACTCTGTTCAAGCTCCACTCAAGCAGGGTTACAGCGGTTGAAGACCGGGATAAAGTGCCTTGCCTACGACACAACACAGGTCATCCCAGATGGGGATCAAACTCCGGGCCTCTAGCATAGAAGTCTAACAGTCTAGCACTGAGCCACCACACTCCCTCCCTATATCACCAATAAAATGAGGAATATGATGCAAGCCTGGAAATAAGCAATCTGTCATTTGCAGAATGAGGTTCCCAGAGGGTGTATTTGCTGATTCTATCCCACACAGTGGGTAACTCTTTCTCTATAGGCTTGAGACCTTGATTCAGATTGAGATTAAATAGAGGGTAAATTTAGTGATGCAACCCTGTTCTGCAGGGTAGCATCACCAAATTCACCCTCCGGGCACCTCTTTATGCCAATGACAGTCTGCTTATTTCCAGGTTTGATATGATGAACCAAGTTTCATGGATTCTGTACTGTAAAACTTTTTTATTTTATAGCTTTGACATATTCCATGAGGTGACGGTAACTATTGTATAGATTAGCAGGATATCTGATGCCACCAAGAGTGATTGTATTAATGTAATACTATTATTTACTTTATAGCTTTGGTATGTTTCATGATGGTGAAGGTAATTATTGTACAGATAAAGCAGGATATCTAATGTCACCCAGTCTGATTGGAAAAGATGGCAAGTTTCAATGGTCTGTCTGCAGTAGGGCTTACATGTTGAGATTCTTAAAGTAAGTTGCATTCTAACTGCAGTGCCCTGGAGTTTCTATGGCCATGGGAGAGATTTTTGGGGGGGTTTTTATGCCCCCAACCTCTTAAGAATAAGCGAGTCAATTATGTAAACACCTATCCATCCGTTGCCTGTCCATAAACTTGGGGTTTCCATCAATTAACTCAAAAACAAATTCACTAATCACACTCATCTCTTAGTATTACCTTAAACTTTAACAAGACATGTGAACAAATTTGACCTGTTAATTGACATCAAATCCCTGAGTCCATATTTGGGCTCTCTATGGGAGCCCAAATGTTTAAATTAGTGCAATATGAGGAATATTCTTTAAAAATCTTCTTCAGATCCACCAATCAGAATCTTTTGATATTTGGTATGCAGCATCCTTAGGGGGGTGAGATTTAAGTTTGTCCAAGCCAAGTCCCTGGGTGCGTATTTGGGCTCACTGTGGGAGCCTGAATTATAACTTATTTCAAAATGAGGAATTTTCTTTAAAAATCTTCTTCAGAAGATCCAGCAGTCGGAATGTTTTGATATTTGGTATGCAGCATCCTTAAGGCGGTGAGATTCAAGTTTGTTCAACCCAAGTCCCTGGGTTGATATATATATATGGGAGCCCAAATTATAATATAGTTCAATATGAGGAATATTCTTCAAATCTTCAAATTCTTCACATCCACCAGTCAGAATCTTTTGATATTTGGTATACAGCATCCTTAGGGAGGTGAGATATAAGTTTGTTAAAGCCAAGTCCCTGGGTTCATATTTGGGCTTTCTGTGGGAGCTCAAATTGTACCAAAATTTCTATTTTCCGAACTGAGAGGCCATTTTGAATCAAATTTGATATGAGGGCTTATTGGGTCATAAGTACCTAATTTATGCCCCCCAAATTTTTCCTATCTCCCATGGGAACCGCAGAAGCTAAAATAGAAAAAATTTCAAATGCCCATATCTCCAAAACTACATGGCACTGAGAATTTTTATTTTGTGTGAAGCTTCCTTGGGAACAGCAGAAAGGAATGGTCCAAAAAAAAATGTTTTGCCATTGGTTTTATCATGGGTACTTTTCCAGGACTTTGAAAAAATGCTGAGTCATCATTTTTTAACACTGTGAGTAATGGAAAACGTATTAAAGAATCTTCTCCCATACCACTGCTCCAAAGGCTTTCATATTTCACATATAACATCTTTGGAAGATTCATTCACATGTTTGTTGAAATCAAATCCCTGGGTCCATATTTGGGTTCTCTATTGGAGCCCAAATGTTTAATATTCTTTAAAAAACTTCTTCCGATCCACCAATCAGAATCTTTTGATATTTGGTATGCCGCATCCTTAGGGGATGAGATTCAAGTGTGTTCAAGCCAAGTCCATGGGTTCATATTTAGGCTCACTGTGGGAGCCCAAATTATAACTTAGTTCACTATGAGGAATATTCTTTAAAAATATTTTTCTTCAGATCCAGTAGTCAGAATCTTTTGATATTTGGTATACGGCATTCTAAGGGAGGTGAGATTCAAGTTTGTTCAAGCCAATCCCTGGGTTCATATTTGGGCTTCCTGTGGAAGCCTGAATTATAACTTTGTTCAGTATGAGGAATATTCTTTAAAAATCTTTTTAGCTCACCTGACTGAAACTCAGTGTGAGCTTTTGCCATCACTTGGCGTCCGTCGTCCATCATCTGTTAACTTTCGCAACTCGGTCTTCTCCCTCAAAACCACTAGCCCAAACTTAAACAAATTTGACATACAGTATATTGGAGGTATCCTCTTTCCAGTTTGTTAAAATGAACTCAGTGCACCCACTGGGGTGGGAGTGATGCCCCAAAAGCATCAGTTTCTCCTGAAATTTTCTTCTTATGAACCACCAGTCAGAATGCTATGATATTTGGTATATAAGCCATTGGAACTCAATATTCAAGTTTGTTCAAAGAAATTTTCTCGGTCAATATTTGGGCTCGCTACAGGAGGATACCTATTTTGTGCCCTGCCCAAAATTTCTATTTTCCAAACCGAGAGGCCGATTTGAACCAAATTTGCTATGAGGTATTATTCGGTCCTAAGTACTTGATTCATGCCAAAACAAATTTCCTGCTGCCCCGTGGGAACCACAGGAGCTAAAAATAGAAAAAAATTCTAACGCCCATATCTCCAAAAATGCAAGGCACTGAAACTTTTTATTTGGTGTGAAGCTTCCTTGGGACCAATAGAAAGGAATGGTGAAAAAAATCGCTATTGGTTTTGTTTTAAGGTACAGTTTCGGGACTTTGAAAAAATGCTGAGTCAGCATTATTTCTCACTGAAGGTAATAGGAAAAATGGGGAGTGCGGTGGCTCAGTTGGTAGAGGTGCAGGCTGCAAGCCGAGAGATCCTTGGGCAAGACACTTCATCTACATTGCCTGCGTCGGGGCATGCTGACGCCGTGTACTAAGGCGTACTGCACGTCGATGGTACGCATGTCTTCAACCAATCTAACCCTGCCTGTGCTGCAGTGCGGAGTTACGATGTTGGGGAGCTGGCAGCCGCTCGACGTTGCTCGGTGGTTCTCTCCGGGTACTCCGGCTTCCTCCACCCGTAAAACTGTCAAGGTCATGATTAGCCATTGTGCATAAATACTTGACCATAAACATCAATAAATAAATAAATAGGAAAAATATAAAATAATCTTTTTCTCCCCAACCACTGCTCCAAAGGTTTCATGTTTCACATATAACATCTATGGAAGATTGATTCACATGGTTGTTGAAATTTAACCCCTGGGTCCATATTTGGGCACTCTGCAGGAACCCAAATGTTCAAATTAGTGCAATATGAGGGATATTCTTTAAAAATCTTCTCCAGATCCAACAGTTAGAATCTTTTGATATTTGGTATACAGCATCCTTAAGGAAGGGAGATTCAGGTTTGTTCAAGCCAAGTCCCTGGGTTCATAGGGAGCCCATATTGTATCTTTGTTCAATATGAGGAATATTCTTTAACCCTTTACCCAACGCAGACGATACCAAAATTTATTATTTTAAATATCATTTTTTAAAATTTTTCAACAAATGTCAACAAAACCATATCATGTGACCCCTAGTTGGAACGAGCTCGACGAGCTTGTTCCAACAAGGGGTCACATGATATGGTTTTGTTGAAATTTTTTGAAAAATAATATTTTTTCAACTGCTGAATTTGGATATTACGCGGGCGGATGCAGGCGATTCATTGGGTAAAGGGTTAAAAATCTTCTTCTCCAAATCCAGCAGTCAGATTCTTTTGATATTTGGTGTACAACACCTCTGGGAGGGTTAGATTGAAGGTTGTTCAAATCAGGTCCCTGGGTTAATATTTGGGCTTTTTATTGAAGCCCAAAGTTTAACTTTGTCAAATATGAGAAAATGTCTCGAAAATTCTTCATCTTCAGGTCCACCAGTGAGAATCCTTTCATATTTGGTATGTAACATCTCTAGGGGTGTCAAATTCAAGTTTGTTCAAATCGAGTTGCTTGTTTTTGTTTTTTTTTGTTTTTTGTTTGTTTTTTTTTGGGGGGGGGGGGGGGGGGTGGTTGCTAGAGGGAACCACTGTAGTTAAAAACAAAACAAAATTTTGTTCGGTTATTGTTTTTAGCTCAACTTTGACGTAGGTCAAATTTTAGCTTATGCCGTGGCCAGTCGTCCGTCTGGCCATCCTGTCCATCAGCAATTCAATCCGGCTCGGGCTAGAGGCCGTATTTATGAACCGATCTTTACGAAACTTCTTGGGTACCTTTGTTATGACCATGGAACGAGAACGAGTGTTTTGGGGTCTGATCCGTAGTTCAAGTTGGCAGCTGGCAGCCATTTTGTACAAAATTAGGTGCAATCAGATTTTTGCGCAGAACTTCCATATGAAAGTGCTGATTTGAATAATTTTATGAGTGAATGCTTAGTACCATGGGATACATCACATATAATACGGGGTTTTTTCTCGTGCAGAATTATGCAAATTAGATGAACTTTGATTTTTTCAGTGCTACTAACACACAGTAAGTACACATGTCAATACGGCTCGGGCTGGAGTCTGTATTTATGAACCGATCTTCACGAAACATCTTGGGTACCTATGTTATTACCTTGGGACGAGAACGAGTATTTCTGGGTGCGGTCCAAAATTCAAGATGGCTGCCAGTGGCCATTTTGTACCAAAATTAGATCCAATCAGTTTTTTGTCACAACTTCTATACGGCTCGTATTTATGAACTGATCTTCACGAAACTTCTTGGGTACCTTTGTTTTCACATTCACCTTGGGTCAGGAATGAGTGTGTTTTGGGGTGCCTTTGTTATCACTGTGCTATGAGAACAAATATTTTGGGGTTCAGTCAGACCCACTCTGGAACTCAAAGATTTCTTTTCTAGTTTAGCATCTGACTGTCACCCACCTTTACAATACTTTACCTATACATTTGTTACAGGCTACGGTCAGAATTTATGTACAGACCATTACAATACTTTATATGTACCTTTGTTATCGGGTCATTACCTAGATGTTTGTCTTTGCTGTGTCACTATACATGTACAAGTCTTAACAAGTTGAGCTACAGTGTCATTGACACTTTCATTTAGTACTTCATTGAACAGAGCTTGCTAGGAACCTTTCCTAGGACCAACAGAAATGAATGGTCAAAAAAGTTGCCTTTGGTTGCGTCATAGCAAATCAAAAAATTGTTCTTGTTTCTATTCACTTACTGACACACTCTTCTCTTTTGGCAATTTGAGCCAGGTGAGCATTTCAGGCTCACTTGAGCCTCTTGTTTTTCAGATCCACCAGTCAGAATCTTTTGATATTTGGTATAAGCTTTTCTTTAGGAGGCTCAGATGCTACTTGTTCAAATCAATTCCCTGGATTGATATTTAGGCTACCATATCAGGTGAGCTCCCTCAGGCCCTCTGGGGCCTCTTGTTTCAGTAGCTTCCTAAATTACATTACACTTTCGGCACATGACGTCAGCTTGAACATCGCCTTGAAGGAACGATCAGCTGATCTTTGTTATTGTTTTGAAATGTACAGGTTTGCAGTGAAATTGGGCTGAATATTGCGTAGTAAAATGTCACGTAGCATATAATAAAAAGAAAATCTACACTATTTTACAGCGTAGATATCCTCTATAGCTTTTTTTTATACATAGATTTTTATGCTTTGTCTGATTCTATGTTCCAATGAGACTAAATCCTCGCCCTCTTGTTAGATGAGAATTTGCTTAGTTTTTTCTATGTTTATGGCTCCAGTGGCATATGTTACCATCTGACATCACCAAGTGAAAAATTTGAAGGTTGATAACAATGGGAGGAGATTCAAAGTGCATACTGCCTATAAAATCATATTTTTCGAGGCCAGTGTTCATTCTATAAATGTATACCCACAATGCACTTATAAAAAGGTCAAGGTTACTCCCATCTCAGTTCAAATCATGAACTTGTTCATGATTTAAACTGAGATGGAGTAACTTCGACCTGTATCTAAGTTATTGCTTTTTTGTTGTCCAGTAACGTTGTGGGGTACACAGGAGGTTTATTTACTAAAGTTGTTATCGTTAAAGACGCTTTGTTTATTCAAGTTGCCTTGTTCATTTCACAATGTGGGTTTGGGGCTACATGTAGGGTTTTATTGAAACATGTACGTTATTGTGATGAATTCATGATAACATGGTCTGAGGTTTGCTGCTTGGAGCATGTTCAACCTCGCAGCTTCACATATAAGTTGAACATATGTTCCGAGCCACAAACCTCAGACCATGTTACCATCAATTCATCACAATAACTAATGTTCTTTATCCTTTTCGTAGTACAGCCCAGTCATCAACGCTTTGCATCTTAGTTGACCCTAAGCTCAAGGCTGCAAACCTCCGTCCATGTTACCGTCATTTCATCAAAATGACTTGTAATGTATTTTTTTTTGTAGTACAGCCCAGTCCACATGTTTGGATGATAAACCAGAATTTGTAGCTGAGTTGAAGTTTCCTGACAAACTTCCAGGTGAACTCTATGATGCAGATGTTCAGTGTAAATGGCAGTTTGGCAAAACTGCAAAGCTCTGTCGATATGATTTTGGAAAGGTAATAAAAGGTCCATCAGTTACTTGCTGAAGTATAATTTTTCATTTTATTGTTGGAGAATGTTGTTTTTATCCACATAGAGTTATCTTGAGGGAATTTTACTTAACAGAAGGGTTTTCAATATAATACAGTGGAGCCCACTTAATTGGATATCTCTGAACTGAATAACCGTGTTATTTGAATATAATTTCCAACACAAAACAAGTGTCAGGATTTCACGGTAATGATCGTTACCGGTAGCATGTCGGTACCGTGGTCACAAAATGATGGAACCGAAATATCGTTACCCACTCAATCTGTCACTAAAGACATTGAAACATTTGTTGTTGAAAGAAATGCTCATAAGAGCTGCTCGTTGGTGACCAATCATCTCTGTGATAGAAACGAAATGCTGTTTACATCGAATACAGAAACAAGTTGAAGTGGGAAAAACACGTGTGTACCGTTTGCACACGTTAGACATTTCAACCAATAACATTCTCGGAATGAGTAAAAGTGCGGGACCCTTTTGCTGAAGTGAATGTGATTGGCTCATTCTGTAAACATCTTGACATTTTTTTCGTCAGAAACATTATCACAAGTAATTTCATTGTGTGTCTGAGAATTGTTTTAAGTATGATAAAATAACAAGCGCCTATGTTCAATATATTTTGAAAACTGAAAAGCAGTATTTTTATACTGTACCAATGACCCAGACATAGCTGGTGCTAACTCTTAAAATATAGGGCCAAACACAAATTTTGCCCCCCAATCCCCAAAATTTGCATCTAAAACTAAAGAAAACATGTCCTGAAAGGCCCTCCACACTTCGCCCCTACTGCGCATGCGCAGTGTCAAGGACGTTCCGAAATTGGCGCCATTTATCATTCTAAGTTTGGCCCTTCATCAGTTAACATCTGACTGATCTTTGTGCTTTTAAATCTCAGTTTAAATGATGCCAGACACATAAATATTAGTGAAATGGTGATTCTAAGGAGGATAGAAAAGGAGGAGAGGAAAAGAATGTGTGACAGAATATTATCAGGGCTGTAACTTAAAATTTTTTAATGAAATTATGTTAAGTTACCTATTTTCAAGGCAGCAGCCATTTTGTTGTCATTCTGATTATTTAGTTACACTGTTTTTTCAAGTGTTTTTCCTCTCTCCCTGACCTTTAAGTTCCCCCTTGCTATTCTCCCATGCTTTGGCATAGTTTCTGTAATTATTATTACTAAAATTTCTTGGGAGTTTTAGCTGAATAACAGAATGAATTCTGTTCTTTCCCCATGTTTACGTCTTCACCTACGGGTGGTTAGGCGTTGTGTTCTGCATCTACCATCTGATGTTCTGCAGTTTCTTCCCTGGAAGTCTCTGTTTTGCATCAGATGGTGTATTTTTGGTAACTGATTTCGGGCCTGGGTGCCTGGAGTCTTATTTTAGTGTTTTTACACTCATTGTTTACATTTACAACAGCCCTCTGTGTGAGGGGGGGATTTCTAAATAATAATATCTTTATGTTATTTTAATCATAACTAGATACATTATTATTGTTCGTAAGTGTTGAATAAATTGTTTAAAATATTTTTAAAATTTTTGTCCACACTTAGGCTTGGGATCCATTGGGGCTCAACGTTACTTTTCAGAAACTTGGGCTGTTCTGAAAAAATATTTTTTCAAAATATTTTGATTTCAATTATTTTTTCTATATTAATGAATCATATTATTATTATGTATTTTGATTGCCAGGGGTTAGTGCGAGTACCAGGACTTGTTTTCTTTTCACATTGAAAGGATATTGATCAATTGTTTTAAGAGGAAGTCTTCCTCTGACCTTATTATCATTCTATATGTGGTCAGTGTACTCGCATTAACTCCTGTTCTGTATCGTATGATTTCGATGACAATATGGGAAGCGTATGTCACGGTATGTTGTTGGGGATTTGGACACTCCGGTCCTTTCCCCGCAGGGTCACTCTACTTTATCAATTTCTATTTCAGACGATCAAGATTAGGGTGATGTATCTGTGATGTCTTCCAACAGTGTGCCTCCGTCGTCACAATTAATGAAGGGCTAGCGGAAAAGTGCTCATGTAATACGCCAATTGCCTAAGAGGACCCTAGTAGGTTCGATGGCCTTTGACGTCCGCTAGCTCACCCGGTGTAGCGTCCATTCACCGAATGGTTCGGCAGCCGGGTTCGTCCGTTGCGGTCTAGAAGGAATTTTGGGGTGATGCGAGCACTATAAAATTAACTTAATGCACACCCAGTGACGGCGGATCGGAGGGAGAACGGAGGAAGCCTTTTAGTCCGGTTCATAGCTCGTTCCGGTCCATCCGGACGGCAAGCGAGAGAGGCCCCTCTCTCGTTCAACAACATCTGGCCCCAGATGTTGTGGTACAAATGTGTTGTTAGAGGAGCATACGTCCGTCGCTCGGGACGCTCCGTTGTATAGGCAGTCCGCTGAGACTGCTAAGGCTTCCTCTTCTCGTCAGCGCACACGACCGCACCTTGGCTGCGTGACCGCCGATATATTACCAGCTTCGCCGATCAAGGATTCTTCGGCGACCAGGTCACACCATCCGGCAGCCAGGGATTCGAGACCGATGGACTCCGGACGTTCGCATAGGAAAAGTATGCGGGAGCCATCTGATGCGGAGCTGCCCTTGGCGAAGCAGCGATAGACTGCGCCTCCGCAGGTCTCGACGCCGGACATTCTTGTGCACATAGCACAGCTTATCGCAGCATCCCAGCAGCCGACAGAAACGGTGTCGGATCGAGAATTATCCGACAGCGCTGGGTCGGTAGCCGGGGACTCGAGGCCTGCAGACTCCGGACGTTCGCATAGGAAGTGTGCGGGAGTCAACGTACACGGAGCTTCCAGCGGCAATGCATCGTAAGTCCGCTACTGCACAGGCCTCGGGAACGGACGTGCTTTCCTTAATAGCACAGTTTATCGCAGCATCCCAGCATCAACTGAATCTGTCGCATATATTTTATCCGACGATGCTGGGTCGGGACGCTCCGCGGAAGCGGGTACGGACGTCCGAAAGTTTCATCCGGTCCGACGGGATACCGAAAGGGATTTGGTGGATTTCAAGCTTTCCCTTTCGGAACAACATATGCTGCGATGCTGGATAAGAAACTGATAGCGTCGGTGGACTTAGAAATTTTTTGGTTCGGTTCAGGGACATCGTCCCTCAGTTCCGACATAGTCCAATAATGTCACACAAACTTTCGAATTATTGAACGACGCTATATATATTATTATTTTATGCTTGCTATCCAAGCATTTCTGGTTTCTTGTTCGAAGAGTTATGGAGATGTCTTTCAAAAGTGTGCCTCTGTCGTCATAGTTAATGAGGAGTTAGCGGCAATAAGTGCTCATGGAATATGTCTATCGCTTACGGAGCAACATTCGCTAGCTCACCCGGTGTAGCGTACATTCATCGAATGGTTCGGCTGCCGGGTTCGTCCGTTGCGGTCTAGGAAGGAGATTTGGGTGATGCGAGCACTTTAATTACTTTAGTACTCACCCAGTGACGGCAGATTGAGGACAGATCGGAGGAAGCCAACAACATAGGGGACCGCATGTTGTGGTTCAGATATTTTACATTCGGAGCATATGTCCGTTGCTCGGGACGCTCCGTTATATTGACAGTCCGAGAGACTGTCTTTAATGCTTCCTCATCCTCACAGCAGGGCACACGACCGCACATTGGCTACGTGACCTCGAGTATCCGATCAGTTTCGGCATTCAGTGATTCCACAGCGAATAGGTCGCGCCATCCGGTAGCCAAGGGACACGAGGCCTATACACTCCGTTCGCTCGCATATTGGAAGTATGCACGGGGTAACGATCTCGGAGCTTCCTGCGGCAATGCATCGTAAGACCGCTGCTCCTCAGGCCTCAGTGACGGACGTGCTATCCGAGTTAGCACAGTTGTTTCGCAGCATCCCAGCAATTGACGGTTTCTCGGTCGAATCAGGAATTATCCGACGGCGCTGGGTCGGTGCGGTCCGCGGTTGCATCAAGCTACGGACGACCGAACGCTTTATAGGGTCCGACAGGATGGCGAAAGGGATTCGAAAGATTTTGAGTTTTCCCTTTAGTAGTATCGGAAGATGCCTTTCATATCTTCTGGCATTTCTTCCAGTGATTATTTTTCGGACTTCATTGCTGCGATCTTGGATAAGAGACTTATAGCGTCATTGGACTCGGATTTTTCGATCGGTACAGGGACTTTGTCCCTGACTTACCGACGCAGTCCAATATTGTCATTACAGCATGTGTTTTATTTTTCGACGCTATATATTTATATATATATACAAGCCTGCTACTAAGCATGATAGTTTAGTTTCTTGTCCGCGTGGCTCATTTCTGCCATTTTATCTTTTTTACATATAGTTTATTTTGGCAGAGCAGGGCATACCGAGAGTTCTATGCGTCTAGACGGTGTGATTAAAGACTGCATATATTCTTTTTCGCCGTTTATGTCTTTTCCAATTTCAATGTTGGGAACGACATTATGTACAGTAGACTTAACTTAGACGCTTTATTATACGTAATCCGCCTTACTGAGGCGTTATCATTACGTCTTCAAGAAAAGATTTACGGGATATTATTCTCAATGTAATTTCTTTTGAGGGCAGTAGTTTGTTCACGTATAACTCCGCCCTTCAGTGGCTGATTGGAGTTGGTTAGACGTGATGCAGCCCTAGCTACATCCACGCGTGCCGGATAAGAAACTGATAGCGTCGGTGGACTTAGAAATTTTTTGGTTCGGTTCAGGGACATCGTCCCTCAGTTCCGACATAGTCCAATAATGTCACACAAACTTTCGAATTATTGAACGACGCTATATATATTATTATTTTATGCTTGCTATCCAAGCATTTCTGGTTTCTTGTTCGAAGAGTTATGGAGATGTCTTTCAAAAGTGTGCCTCTGTCGTCATAGTTAATGAGGAGTTAGCGGCAATAAGTGCTCATGGAATATGTCTATCGCTTACGGAGCGACATTCGCTAGCTCACCCGGTGTAGCGTACATTCATCGAATGGTTCGGCTGCCGGGTTCGTCCGTTGCGGTCTAGGAAGGAGATTTGGGTGATGCGAGCACTTTAATTACTTTAGTACTCACCCAGTGACGGCAGATTGAGGACAGATCGGAGGAAGCCAACAACATAGGGGACCGCATGTTGTGGTTCAGATATTTTACATTCGGAGCATATGTCCGTTGCTCGGGACGCTCCGTTATATTGACAGTCCGAGAGACTGTCTTTAATGCTTCCTCATCCTCACAGCAGGGCACACGACCGCACATTGGCTACGTGACCTCGAGTATCCGATCAGTTTCGGCATTCAGTGATTCCACAGCGAATAGGTCGCGCCATCCGGTAGCCAAGGGACACGAGGCCTATACACTCCGTTCGCTCGCATATTGGAAGTATGCACGGGGTAACAATCTCGGAGCTTCCTGCGGCAATGCATCGTAAGACCGCTGCTCCTCAGGCCTCAGTGACGGACGTGCTATCCGAGTTAGCACAGTTGTTTCGCAGCATCCCAGCAATTGACGGTTTCTCGGTCGAATCAGGAATTATCCGACGGCGCTGGGTCGGTGCGGTCCGCGGTTGCATCAAGCTACGGACGACCGAACGCTTTATAGGGTCCGATAGGATGGCGAAAGGGATTCGAAAGATTTCGAGTTTTCCCTTTAGTAGTATCGGAAGATGCCTTTCATATCTTCTGGCATTTCTTCCAGTGATTATTTTTCGGACTTCATTGCTGCGATCTTGGATAAGAGACTTATAGCGTCATTGGACTCGGATTTTTCGATCGGTACAGGGACTTTGTCCCTGACTTACCGACGCAGTCCAATATTGTCATTACAACATGTGTTTTATTTTTCGACGCTATATATTTATATATATATACAAGCCTGCTACTAAGCATGATAGTTTAGTTTCTTGTCCGCGTGGCTCATTTCTGCCATTTTATCTTTTTTACATATAGTTTATTTTGGCAGAGCAGGGCATACCGAGAGTTCTATGCGCCTAGACGGTGTGATTAAAGACTGCATATATTCTTTTTCGCCGTTTATGTCTTTTCCAATTTCAATGTTGGGAACGACATTATGTATAGTAGACTTAACTTAGACGCTTTATTATACGTAATCCGCCTTACTGAGGCGTTATCATTACGTCTTCAAGAAAAGATTTACGGGATATTATTCTCAATGTAATTTCTTTTGAGGGCAGTAGTTTGTTCACGTATAACTCCGCCCTTCAGTGGCTGATTGGAGTTGGTTAGACGTGATGCAGCCCTAGCTACATCCACGCGTGGATAGTAGGTTAAGAACTCTCTCAGAGTCGCTTCGTTCTCGGAGGAGCTTCTCTTCGACGGCAACTTTCCGGCAATCCATGAATTGCTTGATTTATACATTCTCTTGTCTATCTAGTGTTACAAGAGATTCAGACTGGGGCAAACATTCGGTGGTTGACTCAGAGAGTGCCGCCGCAGTTGCCGGACCCGAGTGTGGCTGTTATGACGGTTGCCAGTCAAACAGATTGGGATATATACTGATCCCTACGGATTCGAAGTGCCAGGGTCTTTGGGTTCCGCAGTCTTTTAGCTATCAGTTTAACTTCCGCGGAATAATATTTTTTAGGCTTGCTTTATGTCATTGCATGAACATTATTCAGAAACTCATGCCCAAATTCCTGTCCTTTAATTCGACAGTAGTGGCGTATCTCCGGAACCAGGGAGGCACTCTTTCGTTTCCGTTATTCAATTTAATGGAAAGAATCCGTCTGTTGGTTATAGTACACCAAGTTCAGTTTTGATCCGTCATATTCTGGGTCGTCTGATTGTTTTATCGCACTCCCGTTCTCTTACGAGTCGCTTGTTGCTGTCAGAATGGACTCTCAACAAACAAGTATTCAGTCAGATTTGCTATCTATGGGAGCGCCCAATGATGTTTTATTTATGACACAGCTTGCTAATCATTTGCAGACGTATGTGTTGGCTTGTCCAGATCTCTGAGCTAATACTGTTAACGCTCTATTGATCTATAGGACGGAATGATAGGATACGCGTATCCTCCGGCGCTGTTGTTTTAGCAGGTATTGCTAAGATAAACAACCACAATACATTTCTGTTGATAGCATCTCTATCTTCACAGAGATCATGAGTAATTTACTCTCTTGTCTACTGTGGATCTTAACGTGAAATCTTCCTCTATGTGAGGATCTTTTTTCACTGGGTAAATCGTGTCATCTTTATCACAACCAGCAAGGTCGCAACCTTCATGTATTCCGTTGTGTGGTCCGTATTGCATTGTAAGCACTGTACTGGACGAGCTTTGGACGCGATTTCTTACTATAGGAGATCCTCTTCTTCGCTATTCTATGCGACTAAAGTGGAGGCTCTTCCGTCGTGGTGTAGGGATCATTATGTTCATATGGTTGATCCCCCCATACTACTCATTGCTATTTTTTAGTATACTTGTTTCACAAGATCTACTGCAGCCTGTTGTTATTTAGGTTATAGGTTTATGTTACCTCATACCTATGCACTCTACGATAGTTTACAATTGAGTCTTTTGTCTCTTTATCTAAGTCAGTTAGTAACTTTTTGATAAATAGACTTAGAATCTTTAGATTAAATTCCTATACGGATTTTAACTTCAGGTTCTTATTTAGCTAAGTAATCATTTGAACCTCTGGAAACAGTAGTTTTCAAATTCTGACCTTTTAGACAGTAATTCTGTTGATTTCTCTTTTACTGTAGAGTCAGTGAGTTTCATGCACTATCGATGGATGATTTTCACTTTCATAGTTTCGGAATCAATACTTCCGTTACTATTTAGGTTGGATTGTTGCATAAGAGTTAGGCTCCTATTATCCGGAACCTATTATTTTAAGGTCCTTCTGTCTTCGTATGGGCATAGGCCTTTACTCTTTCCGGGTACAGTTTATGTATTTATAAACAGATATCTGTTTATTACAAGGGCGTAAGCTTCTTCTGTCTTTGATGTCTAGTAGAAGGACGTTACGCTCCATTTTATTGTTAATGGATTCTATTAACTAGCGTACTGCTTATGGTATATCATTGGCTTAGCAGTTGTGCTTAAGATTTCGGCTCATGAAGTAAGAGTTCTTCTACTTCTTGGGCTTACATTAATAGTGTTGCTATTATAGATTTTTGAAGGCTGCTCATTGCGCTCAGCCATCCATTCATGAATTTTATCTCAGAAATATCGAGTCCATTTCTGGAGGCCTCTATTGTTAGGTCTATTATCTACTGCTCAGAATGTCATTCACTTAACAGTTGCTACTATAGCTAGGTAGGCTGTCTGTTTCGGCAGTGTCTCCGTTCGGCTGCCCTCTTCGCTCTGGGTTATTTGACCCAGGGCAAGAAAAAGGGGGGGGGGGGGGGAGGGTGTTCCCTTGGGTCACCTGTTTTTACTATGAAAACAAGGGGATACCTCCTCCGGAGTTAGTAATTCTGAGCTGTTATTGGGATGGTTGTTTAGTGAGAAGTTTAAGTTATAAAATTCATTCAAGTCTTAGTTTTTAAAGTATAGCTTTTGAATATTGCATATGTCAACGGACATGATTATGCAATTCTCACACACTTTTAGGAGTATAAGAGTCTCTATTCTCTAGACTTACTTTATTATTGGCTTACTTTAAAAATTATTAGTATAAGGATTATTGGATATTAATAGAGTACATGGATGTATGAAGCTCAATTTTTGGAAGGTGTTGTATCTTTCTAATTTATCATAAATAAGAAAGATACATGTAAGGCCTATTTCTTCTTTTCCCTACAGGGGATGACTCTATTTTATTTTATTGAGCGTATTCCATTTTGCTCTATGTCCTTGGCCCTCCAGCCTTTTTACTATTCAGCTATGTCTGGGTCATTGGTACAGTATAAAAATGTTAAAAAATTTATAGTAATTTATATATTTTTTATACTTACCAATGACCCAGACGGGGATGGCCCTCCCAGGAGTTGGGAACTCTTGCCTCCCCGCTGAGTACATAGCGCTTACCAGGCACTGGTTATTAGAATGATAAATGGCGCCAATTTTGGAACGTCCTTGACACTGCGCATGCGCAGTAGGGGCGAAGTGTGGAGGGCCTTTCAGGACATGTTTTCTTTAGTTTTAGATGCAAATTTTGGGGATTGGGGGGCAAAATTTGTGTTTGGCCCTATATTTTAAGAGTTAGCACCAGCTATGTCTGGGTCATTGGTAAGTATAAAAAATATATAAATTACTATAAATTTTTTAACTTTTTGAAACAAAGGTATCATGCACAGGTTTATTGGCGTTATAATATCTAAAACAATAAATATATATTAAAAAATCAACATCCCAATAACCTCTGTTTGGTATCAATCCTGCGGGGGGTAATTCCATTCACTCCGGACTGTTAATAGGAGGCCAAAACGTCTCGGGGCCGAAACGTCTCAATATCATTTCACATATAACTTACAAGTATATCAATGTATGCAGGAAGTTTTATCTAGGAGGGAAACGTGTCTGAAATCTAAAAATCTGCGAATGATATAAAATCCCTTGATTCGGAAAAACTTCAAAAAGCTTCTCATAACTGCTCACAGACGGTACCTAAATTTCGTTACCGGCGGGGGTTCCGTGTCTCTTAAACCACGGAAACGATTTTTCGGTTCCGTTGACGTCTGAAATCCTGATACTTGCAAAACCATTTACCTTATCTCCAGTACAAATTTGACCTGTTAACTGAATATAAGTTATAGAGTAAACTCCTGTTAATTGAATAAAAAATCTTCTAACCTGTAGAGAAATTACCCTGACTCTCACTAGTTTTCCTTTGTTTATAGATCTATTTGGTCTGAGTTCATCCAGTGCAGGCATTTAATCTATTATATCTTGTTTGACAGAGCTCATAGGGCTCTGTCAAACAAGATATAATAGAATAAATGCTAAGTTTATCTGTACAATACAGGAAAGTGCCACAATCCCTGTTAATTGAATCTCCTGTTAATTGAATAATTTTCATGGGCAAATTGGCTATTCAATTAACAGGCTTCCACTGTATAACACATATTGCACAAGGTTTGTATCCTTATGGCAGGTTTATGGACCAGCCAGTCAACCTGTAATGTTTATTTATTTATTAGAGTTTAGCAACACTTTCAACTGCCAGGGTCACCTCGGTCAGAGAGTTTTACAAGTGTTGGAAGACAGAGTACCCAGAGACAACCACTGAGCAGCAGTGAGGAACTGTCAGACTCCCCTATGTACTAACTCCACACAAGCAGGGTTAGCATTGGTTGAAGACAATGTATCATCAGTGTGCAGTACGTCTTAGTACATGGTGCCACCACATAACCAATCAGGATTAAGTGCCCTGCCCAAGGACACAACACAGTTACCCCTGGCAGGGAACAAACCATGGACCTTTCGGTTTGAAGTCCATTTCCATAACCACTGAACCACTGTGCTCCAATGTTTATATTAACCGTTTTGGTCAATATACACGTTACTGGTTGATGGCCCAGTCAGTAAACTTCTGTGTGGCTGACAACAACCTTGTGCAATAATTGCAAAATATTGAAATGTACTCAAAAAATTCCCATTTAAACAGTTTTGCCTTTAACCCCTTGGACTCGGATGGTATATTCCATGCCAGTTCAGAGCCATCAACTGGTAGAGTGTATATTTGTTTCTTGCGGGAATGCCTATCATTATTTTCAGTATGAAGCCGTGGGGTCTGCACATTTAAACTCTTGATTGGTCTACACCACAAATTCACTGACTTTATGAATTCAGGTCGTATCATGATCCTAGACCTGAAAAGTGTCCTTTTGGGTACAAAGGGTTAACAGTATCTTATTAACCCTTTACCTAACATAGCGGCCAAAAATGGCCAGAAAATTGACCAAAATAAGCCTACCACAGCCTAAAATATCTTTCAAATGTGTTGATAAAACCATACAAATATGGATATCATTAGAACCGGCTCGTTGAGCTGGTTCAACTGATATCCATATTTGTATGGTTTTACAAGAAAATTGTGAGAATTGTTTTTTAAAAATGTGAAATTTAATTTAATTTTTAAAACAGCACTGTTAGGTAAAGGGTTAAATCATGGAATTTTAAAATTTAAAATATAGAACGTTATCTAATTTTAAAACTTTTTCTGCAAATGTGTTATGATCTATTCCAGAACAAAAAAGAATCTCTGGATTAAGTTGTCATCCATTGAAATCTGACTGAATGCAATTTACGGGATATACCATTTTCAGCTTTATTTGTCTGCGCCTCTAGTGCTATCCTTCTACACTGGCACTTGTACCATATTGATGAATGCATTCACACATCATGACATTCTGTATATGTATTGGATGTACTGAGGCCAAAGAGGTCTATAGAGGTGGGGACGGCAGGAAGACAGTCCTTGTGACTATGCTGTCTCCCCCACAGTATAATAGAGTTCATTTTGTTTTAATACTTGTATACTATTATATTATTATGCTGCAAAATAAAGTACTCATTCATTCATAAATATAGGGAATTCAGTAGTTGTCCAGTACATCTTCAACTGATCACAGGATTTTTTAATCAACTAACAGGAAAATATTCCACAACCTTTATGCAATTGATATGTCAAATTTGTATTGAAAGTATGGTAAATGGGTTTATGTTTGTAAGTTTTATGCATCTAACAGGGTTATTATGCCCCCACTGGATTACATGCATCCATCTGTCTGTCCATCCATTAGTCTCTGTCTGTCCATCCATCTGTCCATCTGGATCCATAACTGAGTAGTAAGTGGATGGATTTCAACGAAAGTTGGTACATGGTGATGGGGTTAAGGGTCAATCTTAAGGCCTTCTGTCCATCTGGATCCATATCTTGGCAGGGAGTGGATGGATTTCAATAAAATTTGGTATGCAGCACAGTAGTACACAATGGTGGGGGTATGCACCGGGCTGTCTCCTAGCTCTAGTTCAATTAAGAAATATCCAATTATGTGCACTCCACTATTTCACATTTTTTTTGTTAAATTATGTCTGTCGATTGTCTGTGTTGAATTGGGCAAGTACCATTATATTTACTCGTTGAAGCTCTGTGTTTTAACAGCCGAGTCACATTCTGACTTCGAGATAAATGAAAAGGCACCATAATCAGCTAATTATTTTTCAGAGAGTTCTTTCTGAATGTTCTTGAAATGAGTAAATATCAAATACAGGCTATAAAGAGAAGGTCTACAAGTTTTCAAATAGATATCAGTATTGTTTCCATTGTGAGTCGAGAATACAATATTATTTCACGAGAGATGCCGCTGTCATCTAATAGTTACCTTGATCATAACTCTTAACCTGCTGAGTATTCTTACAATATTTTTCATCAAATCAAGTCACGGCTGCTGTGAAGCATCCATGACAAGATTTCATGAAAAATTCATTAAAATTTGACTTAAGATAGTGCTGGTCAAGAAGTTGGTACAATTTGTAGGTGAAGATTTGGTTATGTGTGCTAAAATTTTTATTATTTTAGTGGCCAGTGATTTACCTTCCTGGCCAGGAATATCCACCAGCAGCATGCAAGGAGTTATTGTGTATTTCATTCATATAAATGTTTTTTTTACAATTCATTGTAGACTGCCAGCAGACTTTCTGTAATAAACTGTAAGAAGCATTTGTAACCGATTACCAAACAGAATAGCAGATTACACTTCAAAAAAAAATCTTAAATAACTGGAAAAATGTTTATTTTTGCCTCTAAAACGTACCTTAATAACCCCTCATTGGAATAAGCTCAATTTCGCTCATTCCACTGAGGGATCATACACCATTTTTATGCCCCTGTGACAAATAGTCGGGGGCATATTGTTTTACCCCTGTCCATCCATCTGTCCATCCATCTGCATCTAGGGTACATTGTTTGTCCAGCTAATTCCTTTCACAGTTTTCAAGCTAGGACGTTTTTATTTCACAGGATGGTTGTACATATACGAGAGGTGTGCATATTGTCAGGATTTTGATTTGCTTCAATATTTCACAAAATTACAGGTTGTTGAACTTCGTTAATTTTTTTTAGAATTTCACTCTTTGCAGGGGCATCATATGTGTCTAACAGACCCAGCTCAGGTACGAGTAACAAATCACAATTTGGCCTTCAACCTCCTGTGTCCATGTACTGGGGGGGGGGGGGGGGGGGGGGGGAGCTTGAGTCTAATTAAGGGTAGAATTTAAAAAAGATAAATTTGAATGAAGAATTTTGTGATTAGTTTTCATTGCATGTGTCAAGGACATATGATAAAGGGCTAAGAACATGTCTGATATGTCACTGGTTAGGCCTAAACAAAATTGAAAATCTGTTTCTCAGGCCCTCCCACATGGTCCTTTTGGCTGCCGCATGCTCTCTTTTTATAACCAAAGCAAACTTAAAAAATAAAAATTAAATGGTTTATGTCTGATATTTTACCCAAGTTAATAAAATTGATAAATTTGTCCCTTGAGTGCAAGAAGGTTTCTTGCACTCAAGGGATGAAATACACCACCACCACTCATGCTATTCTGTAGATTATGAAGCCTAAAACATAAAACAAACCAAGAACATGAACTTTTTTGATAGCAAAGAAATAATTCCAAAAATAAAATTAACAAAATGCCCGCACGCAAGCATTTTTACAAAGAATGGCCTGAGAAACAGAAGATCTACTTTGTGGGGCCTTAATAATCAATTTACTATTGCAGGACATCTGTAAAGCATTATGGTGTTATAGAGGAAGTAAAAGATGCGAGACTAAATTTCTACCAGCAGCTGAAGGAACATCTTGTGGGTCTGGGATGGTAGGTAGGCAAAGGTACTTTCTTCTATATTATTATTTGCATGAGATGAGCCTAGGATTCAATATTTTATAAAACAAGTCAAAAATTCAGACTTGAGTCAAATGTGAACTGAAAAGAAATGAGATGGAGATGGATAAACGAAATAGTTTCAATCTATTTGAAACTTATACTTGAACTTCAGTTTTCAATTCAAACTGTAAATTAATTTCAAACTTCTTATTTTTCTGTTTTATCTTTCTTCTTCAGTGGTGTGTGAATGGTAAGTGCATTAAATATGGTCACAAAGGACCCAAGCCTATCCATGGAGTATGGTCAAAGTGGACACAGTGGACAGATTGTTCTAGAAGTTGTGGTGGTGGTGTCAGGATGAGAGAACGAGAATGCAATGATCCTTTGTAAGTTCTAACCTTATTAACTGGTAGAGTGCTAAATTATTTTTGGTCATCAAACTTTGTTCACATGTCTTTGCCTTGTTATAATTTATGGGAGAGTGCCTATTGTTATAATTTATGGGAGAGTGCCTATTGGCACTCTCCCATAAATTATAACTAGGCAAAGCCTTACACACTAAATAATTTCACTTCAAAGATAATATGAAGTATATCCACAGAATATGAAAACTTTAAATCTTGGTGCCTGTACTTCTGAATGAAGCTCAAATGTGGGCTTCCAGCACTCTACCAGTTAATTGGTTGAGTGCTATAACCCACTATCAAAGCTCTTTTGAAAAGTGCTGAAAACCACTATAGTGGCTTTACACTGTATTTATTACCTCATTCGCTCAGCAGTTGAAACACATAATGTTTAAACACAATTGTTTTATAACAGTTTATTGGAGAGTGCCAAGAGGCACTCTCCAATAAATTGTAATAAGACAACTATTTATGAACAAAAAGTAAAGTTAGATTAGTTTTAAGTCTTGGAATGCTATAGCTTATAATTCATGGTGTATTGTTCACATTTTCATGCATGCTTTGTATTATTTGTGTTATATTCCCCACAAACAGATTTTAACCCTTTGGTTGATCATTGGATGGGCGACCATCTGAGCGATCAATTCGGACTCCCGCGTTGTGTCCTTGGGCAAGGCACTTAACCCTGATTGTCCACGTGAGGGCACAATGATGCCGTGTACTAAGGCGTACTGCACGTCGATGGTGCACATGTCTTCAACCAATTTAACCCTGCCTGTGCTGCAGTGCGGAGTTACGATGTTGGAGCTGCTCGGGTGTTCTCTCCGGGTACTCTGGCTTTCTCCACCCGTAAAACTGTCACGGCCATGATTAGCCATTGTGCATAAGTATGTGACCTTAAACACCAATAAATAAATAAATGTAAATAATATAATTCATGGTGTATTGTTCACATTTTCATGCATGCAATATATTATTTGTTCTATTTCCCCACAAACATATTTTAACCCTTTACAGAAAACACATGATATCAAAATTTGTCATTTTAATTTTTTTTCCCCAATTTTTAAAAAAAAATTCGACAAAACCATATAATGTGACACCTTATTGGAACAAGCTCAAAGAACGCCTTCTAATGAGGGGGGTCACATGATATGGTTTTGTTGAATTTAAAAAAAAAGTTTTCAAATGCACAATTTGTATAATGTGCGGATGCAGCCGATTCATTAGGTTGGGGTTAAGCCCTCACTAGGTGGCATGCTGTTGTCTACTTGCAAAAAGTAAAAATTAGAGGTGCGATGGTGCACAAGAGTGACAGCTCGCCTCAACTTGAAAGACTGCAGTTAGCTTCAACAATGTTTCATTCATATAAACTTGTTTTGTTTCAAATTATTAGAGGGTGCCATTAATTAATAAATATATTAATAAATAAAATTGTAACAAAACAATTTTTTCATGCTCAAATATTGACAACCAAAATTAATCTACCACCTTAACGGGTAATCACCTGAACAATTATGTTGAAATACAAAACAAAAATTTCAGTATGCAAATTTTTTGCATATTTCAACTGGGAATGTAACCAATTTAGTCTTGTTTGACAGAGCTCATTGAGCTCTGTCAAACAAAATTTAATTGGTTAAATTCCTAGTTGCATTATGTGAAAAAATTGCTGCTTGAAGTTTTATATTTTCACATCAATGTGCAGTTTGTGTTAACAGCAGGAGCCTAACCAATACTGGTAATTTCTGTAGTCTTTAACCCTTTACCCAACGAATCGCCTGCATCCGCCCACTTTATATGCAAATTCAGCAGTTGAAAAAATATTATTTTTCAAAAAATTTCAACAAAACCATATCATGTGACCCCTCATTGGAACGAGCTCATTCTAACGAGGGGTCACATGACATGGTTTTGTTGAAATTTTTTTAAAAATTTGAAAAAATGATATTTAAAATAATAAATTTTGATATCGTCTGCATTGGGTAAAGGGTTAACTTGAAAAACTATCAGATAAACGACACAGCTTTTGTCAAGACATTACCAGAAACCACTTCCAAGCTACTTTGAATGTAACTTGCAGTTTTATCCAATACAAATATATTGCTAGGATTATTTAACAACTGAAAACATACATATATTTTCAGGCCTCAGTATGGTGGACGTAACTGTAAGGGAGAAACACAAGTAAATAAAATGTGCAACATCAAGGTACATAAACTTAATTATCAGTTAGTCATTACAAAATATGTGTATTTATGGAATTTCATTATGTCTATTAAAAAAAGTAATTATTGTAGCTTGTGAGTAGCAGCATTTCTAGGAAACATATTATTGTTTGTGAGATTTGAGTTTTGGAGGATTTTTACTTTGTTTTTCAAAAAAAGTATCGGTTGGCATGTTCTTTCTCCATACAACCTTTGTTACTTGTACAGAGATCATTTAACTGTGGTATTTTGGATTGTTTCTATCACTATCAACAAAATTGATTGGTTGCCTGTTTTAATGGGAATGCATAGTTAAAACCAGCATATAAAATAGCTGAGCAGTGAAGTCTATGCAATTAAGAGGACAATTCTGTAAACCAGTATTTGCAAATTCTCATTAAGCCAAAAAAAGTTAAAAATTTGTTTCTCAGGCCCTTCCGCATGGTTCTTTTGGCTGCTGCATGCTCTCTTTTTATAACCAGTGCAAACTTTAAGTAATTAAAACTAAATGGCTTATGTCTGAAATTTTACCCATGTTAATAAAATTGATAAATTTGTCCCTTGAGTGCAACAAGGCTTTGCAATGCTCCAGCATTGCAAAGTCTTTTTGCACTCTAGGGACGAAATACACTTCTTGCACTCAACGTACGCAATACACCACCACCCATGCCTTCTTGCACTCATGCTATTCTGTAGATTATGAGGCCTAAAACATAAAACAAATGAAGAAAATGAACTTTTGATGGCAAAGAAATAATATCAAAAAAACAACAACAAAAAATGGCCACTTGCTTGCAATTTTATAAAAAATGACCAGAGAAACAGAAGATCTACTTTGTGGGGCCATAGTCAATTTATATTTTTTTTAAGTTAACAGCTTGTGCCTTTAACCATATACCTAACAAATCACCCTCATCCGCCCCCGTAATTTGCAGATTGAGCAGTTGAAAAAAATAATTTTTTTTTAAATATTTCAACCAAACCATATCATGTGACCCCCATCATTGGAACAAGCTCATCAAGCTCGTTCCAATGAGGGGGTCACATGGTATGGTTTTGTTGAAATTGTTTTGAAAAATTAAAAAAAATAGTAATTAAAATAATAAAGTTTGATATTCTCTGCATTGGGTAAAGGGTTAAATTTGTTGTACTGATACAGGTGTTAATTCTTCTTGTAGGATTGTCCAGAGGGTGATGAGAACTTTTACAGTGAACAGTGTTCATCATATAACAAGCAGCCATTTAGAGGATGGTATTTAAAGTGGAAACCGCTGACAGAATACTTTGATGGTAAGAATATCCTTGTTAGATGATTCTGTCTCATTTTAGCCGAGTATGAAATATTATTTATTAGATATGATTTTATGATGTCTGAGATAATTTCAGGATTATTAATTACTCACTGTTCATTCACTCGGAATAAACTAGAAAAAAATTGTTAAGTTACAAAGAAATGTTTTGATAAGAATCAGATTAAATGGATAAACTATTAATTCAGTTCAACCACAACAAAGAGCCATGATTGTTCCTGTTACATATTGATTACTTCACAGGCGTGTATTCTTACTCGCCTATGTCATCAGACAGCGATTTTATCGAAAATGACACGCGGAAATAATAAACCACAAAGCCTTTGAGACCTACCGACAGTATACCAAAAGTATATTTTGGGTGCCAAACTTTGATACAGTGGAACCCTGTTAATTGAATAGCCACTTGGCTAATAAAAATGAAAGTGTCAATGACACTGTAGCTGAACGTGACAAACTTGAACTTGGTAAGTTATAAATGAAATGGCAAAATTGAAGATCATTGGTACCAATGTTATTTGATGAAATTTCAACATAACAGCATTGTGTGTGCACAACGTCAAGAGTAACCCATGCATTTTTAAATGTAAACTGTAAGACTGGCTAAAGGAAGAATGTTGATACACAAATGCAGTATGTTCAGAGGTTATTGTAAATGGCAAGTTTTTTCACAGAAATGAATGCTAATCAATAGCTCTTATCTAAAGGTCTTGCCTAATGAGCATACCAAGTTCAAAAACAATCCTATGATAAATGTGGCCTGTAGGCCATGTCAAAGAATGTTGATGCACAAATGCAATAAATTCAAAGATTGTTGCTAACAGCAACAGTTTTTGATGGAAATGAAAAGAAAATCGATAGCTCCTATCTTTGTCACCCTGCATAAGCATACAAAGTTTCAAAATAACCTGATAATGAATGTGCCCTCTGAGGCATGCCAAAGGAAGATGTTAATGCACAAATGCACTAAGTAGAAGGTCATTGCTTGTGGCAATGTTTTTGGGGGGGTTTTTGTGGAAATTCATAAGTACCCTGCTGAGAGTGCAAAAGGGATAAGTTGATGCACAAATGCAGTAAGTTCAAAGGCTGGTGATAACGACAATAATTTTTTATGGAAATGAAAAAAGCAATAGCTCACATCTAGAGCTCACCCCAAACACACATATCAAGCTTCAAAGTGATTCAATCATAAATGTGCCCTGAAGGGTGTGTTAAAGGGAAATATTGAGGTCTGACTAAACTAAGTTCAAAGGTCAGCGGCAATATTTTTAACAGAAATGGAAGAAAATCGACAGCTCCCAAAAAGATGTCACCCCACACAAGCACACCAAGTTTGCAAGCGATCCAATCATAAATGTGCCCTGCAGGCTGTGTCAAAGGGAAATATGGATGCTTAACTGCACTAAGTTTTTACTAAGTTCATCGAAGGTCATTGCCAGTGGTAACATTTTTTGACGGAAATCGAAGAAAATCGATAGCTCCCATCTAGAGGTAACCCCAAACAAGCATACAAAGTTTCAAACCGATCTGATCATAAATGTGCCCTGTAGGGCATGCCAACAGAATATATTGATGCCTGACTGTTCAAAGATCGTTGCCAGCAGCAACATTTTTTTACGGACGGAAATGGAAGAAAATCGATAGCTCTCATCTAGAGGTCACCCCAAACAAATATATTGATGCCTGACTGAACTAAATTCAAAGATCGTTGCCTGCGGCAACATTTTTTTATGGACAGAAATGGAAGAAAATCGATAGCTCCCATCTAGAGGTCACCCCAAACAAACATGCCACGTTTTAAAGCAATCCAATCATAAATGTGCCCTGTAGGGTGTGGTGTGCCAAAGGGAAATATTGAGGTCTGACTGAACTAAGTTCTAAGAACTTTGGCCACGGTAACATTTTTTGACGGACATGGCAGAAAATCGATAGCTCCCATCTAGAGGTCACTCCAAACAAGCATGCTAGGTTTCAAAGTAATCCGATCATAAATGTGCCCTGAAGGGTGTGCCAAAGGGAAATATTGCGGTCTGGCTAAACTAAGTTCTAAGAATGTTGGCCGCGGCAACATTTTTTGACGGAAATGGAAGAAAATTGATAGCTCCCATCTAGAGGGCACCCCAGACAAGCATGCCAGGTTTCAAAGCAATCCAATCATAAATGTGCCCTGTAGGGTGTGCCAAAGGGAAATATTGAGGTCTGACTAAACTAAGTTCTAAGAACGTTGGCCTCGGTAACATTTTTTGACAGAAATTGAAGAAAATCGATAACTCCCATCTAGAGGTCACCCCAAACAAGCATACCAAGTTTCAAAGCGATCTGATCATAAATGCGACCTGTGAGGTGTGCCAAAGGAAATTGTGTACATACGTACATATGCCGACGGACGAGAAGTGATGGCAATAGCTCAGCTTGACTTTGTCAAGTTCAGCTAAAAATTATTCAATTAACAGGAGTATTCAATCAATAGGGATTGTGTCACTTACCTGCATTCTAGAGATAAACATAGCGTTTATTCTATTATATCTTGTTTGACAGAGCTCCATGAGCTCTTGTCAAACAAGATATAATAGATTAAATGCATGTATTGGATGTACTGAAGCCAAATAGATCTAGAAACAAAGGAAAACAGGGGAGAGTCAGGGTAATTTCTCTACAGGTTACAAGATTTTTTATTCAATTAACAGAAGTTTACTTTATAACCTATATTCAATCAGCAAGTCAAATTTGTACTGGAGGTATGGCAAATGGTTTTGTGTTGGAAAATTAGATTCAATTAACACGGTTATTCAGTTAAAGAGATATCCAATTAAGTGGGTTCTACTGTACCAAATGCTGTATTTTTGGTGCCAAACAATTTTTTTAGTGCAGTTGGCAGCCAACAGCATGAACACTGGTGTAAAGTATTTATTTTATTTTATTTTTTCAGCTTCAGAACCTTGTAAGCTTTACTGTCATGCTGAAACATACAATCTACGTTTTACCATAAAACATACAGCTATAAATGGTATGGAGTGTAATGATTATGGTGCTCGGTGTGTGGAAGGAAAATGTCAGGTAAGAAGTTTGTGGAGCGTAAAATTTGAAGATTTTTTACCATAGAACAAGGTATGACCAGTAATTGAAAATAGAATATGTTTTCATTTTTGGAATTCACTCAAAAATCTGTGAGCATGGTGGCTCAGTGGTTACGGAATTGGTCCTCAAAGTGAAAGGTCCACAGTTCGATCCCAGCCAAGGGTTACAGTGTTGTGTCCTTGGGCAAGGCACTTAATCCCGATTGCCCATGTGGGGGCACAGTGTCACTGTGTACTAAGATATACTGCATTTCGATGGTGCACTGGTCTTTGACCAATGCAAGCCCTGCTGGTGTGGAGTTAGTACCTTGGGAGGTCTGTCAGTTGCTCACCATTGCTCAGTGGTTCTCTCCAGGTACTGCGGTGTAAATAACTCAAAAAATTAATAAGCTGAGTTTGAATAGTACTGGCTGGTTTTGACCATCACGTTGGGTAAAGAGTTTATTTGGATGAAATTTACACTCAAGTATGTACAGCGCATAGGGTTAGTTACCCAGTTAAAAATGAAAAATGTTTACAACCAGAAAGTGTGATTAACCCTTTGCATTACATAGGGTTAGTCACACATTCTGGTTACATAAAATTGGTAACTGCCATATCACACACTCCATGAAAATATACATGGACTAAGACCATTAAAATATATAGGGTTGTTTGGTCACATATTGTTACATAAGGTGCAGGATTCAAGGAACTAATGGAAATACTTATTCAGGATTGTGAAAATTTTGTTTAAAGTCCAAAAATGAAAACATATTCTATTTTCAATTAAGAGCTTCTTACAGGTGGAGCGACCAGATACCAGAGACTAATTACTCCTTCCCCAGTTGTCTGCTCTTTAACCCTTAAGGTCTCAAGATTAATTTTTCCAGTAATTACTACCTTATATACATATATCTTACCTCCTACAAGTATCTGGGAATTCCATTGGTTCAAAGACGTCACATGCAGACTGCATATAAAACCATATACTGCCTGTCAACATCAATATACGCTGACAGCTATGGGTAATCTCCCCTTTGTTCATTGATTATTCAAAATGGCGGCAGCCGATAAACACTTCAAGTTGAAAGATTGAGTGTTGGAAGCTCATATTTGGTCTGAAGTACAGGTTAGGCAACTTAATGGGGCTTCATATTCTGTGGATGTGTGTCATGTTACCTTCGAAATGAAACTGTTTGGTATGTATGAATTTGCCTTGTTACAATTTATGGGAGAGTGCCTGTAGGCACTCTCCCATAAATTGTAACAAGGCAAAGACACGTGAACACATTGTGAGAATTCTCTCATTTAATTTTGATCACTGTTGTTATTAGTTCTGTGCATCAATGCAGCAGTCGGTAAGATATATTCGTTACACAGTTTGTTGGTGGTCTAATATGGTATATATGGTGTCAGTTAATTCCATGTTGGACTCGAGCTTTGCTCTCATCCAATATGAAATTAACTGACACCATTTATACCATCTTAGACCACCAACAAACTGTGTAACTAATAATACACAGCTGTAGATGACTTAAGAGTGTTTCTACATTATTTTTTGCTGTCTGTACGGGTGCCAACAATGATGTGAAAAAATTGTCAAGATAAATGCAGCATACCATTTGCATTTTCAAAGGAGACAACTTTTTCAAAGCAATATAATAGCTGCAGTTTTGGGTTGTGTGTGGACCTAAGGGTCACGTAAAAGTCAGTGTTATAGAAGTCCACAGGCATCAATGACTAATGGCACAGCCCTTTATCTAAAACACCTAGAAGTGATGTGGCAAACTTTTTTCTTCAATAACAAAATATACTAAAAAGTTTGCTAAGCACCAAATATTTGACACATTATTGTGAAATTTGCTTGTGACATATTTGTGATATTTTTGGTGGATATGATTGAGGAATGTATTGAGATGGTCCCCAGTGTTTACATTAGCTCTCTTGACAGGCATACTTTTTGTGACAGTCATGGAAAGCATGTACCCCTTGATTTTCATGATGTTTTCATGTACTGTCTACATGTACATGACGTGTACGGTATTCATTCTTCATTTCAACACAAACCCTTGTGATTTAATGATTGAATATGGCAAATGCAAATGTAAGAAGACATTTGTCTGAAGCAGAAATTGGCAGGTTGTAGGGATGGTGGAGCAAGGGGCTACCCATCGTCAGGTTGGTGAAGCCCTTGGTGTTCACCATACAGTGATCACCAGAGCCTGGGCAAGATTTCAGCAGTATGACACACCAGTAAGACGGCATGGTGGTGGCAGAGACCGGGCAACATCTGCAGCTGAAGACCAGTTTTTGATCATTCGGGCCTGCAGGAACCGCTTTGCCACAGCCAGCCAGCTTCAAGTATGAGAAGGCGTTTTCAAGCTATAATTAGCAGTTATGGGTCGCATACTTGATATTGAACCCATACCTGTTCACTCCGTCAACTTTTTGGCAAATTGAAAAATTTCCTCTTTTATCAATAATATCCATTTTCCATGGTTATCTTATTCAGAGGCTAAAAAATAATGTCAAACACAAATAAAATCTTAATTTCTGTACTTTAATCATTAAGGATATAATTAAATAAAAAATATATACACTTTTCATTTCAATATTTCAACTAAAACGTAAAACAGGTAGTTAGATATTCTTGGTGCTTAGCAAACTTTGATTAGTATATCTTATTCTTTGTTTCATCTTGAAAACATATCTTCTGGGACCCCCTCCCCTCCCCCCCCCCCTCCATTGGAATGAGCTAGATACAGTGAATAGTTGTAAGATATGTTTTGGGAACAAAAATTTCAAAAGAAACAAAATATGAATTTGACCTCTGTGTGCAGTTGGTTAATCTCTCATTTGGAAAGTTGTATTTTCCATTGCTGAATTCATTTAGAACCAGCATTTCTTGAAGCATTATATGCCGCTTGTGTGGGACACTAAATCTCAAACTGTATATTTTTCCTAAGGTATTTTCTTATGATTTACTGGAGATTGCCAAATAGATACTTCAATATATTGCAAGAAAATTATTCTTATGAACAAAGAAGTTTATTTTTTTTTAAATATTGCAAAAATGTTGGCTTTGTGTACTTTTTAGCTCACCGAAGGGAGCTTAACTTATCTCCGGCCGTCCATCGTCGTGAACATTTTTCAAACGACTTCTCACAAACCACTGGTCCGATTTTCATGAAACTTCATGTGGATGTTCATTACTATATGGCAATTCATGTTTGTTGAAATGAAATGGCCACGTCCCACGGTGGCTCTGTATGGGGCATAACTCTGATAGCACCGTATGACTTATAGAAAAATTATTAAAAAATCTTCTTCTCCAGAACCAGTGGGCAGAATCTTTTGATACTTGGTATGCAGCATCTTGGTATGGGTCTGATTCAAGTTTGTTCAAATCAGCCCCCTGGATTCATATTTGGGCTCACTATAAAAGCCCGAATTCGGACTTGCATTTCAGGCAAATTTCTTAAAAAATCTTCTTCCCCAGATCCAGCAGGCAAAATCTTTTGATATTTGGTATGCAACATTGTGGGGTGGATCTGATTCAAGTTTGTTCAAATCGGCCCCATGGGTTCACATTGGGCTCAGTATAGAAGCCCGAATTCGAACTTGGTGCATTTCAGGCAAATTTCTTAAAAAATCTTCTTCTCCAGATCCAGCAGGCAGAATCTTTTGATATTTGGTATGCAACATTGTGGGGTGGATCTGATTCAAGTTTGTTCAAATCAGCCCCCTGGATTCATATTTGGGCTCCGTATAGAAGCCTGAATTCGAACTTAGTGCATTTCAGGCAAATTTCTTAAAAAATCTTCTTCTCCAGATCCAACAGGCAGAATCTTTTGATATTTGGTATGCAACATTGTGGGGTGGATCTGATTCCAGTTTGTTCAAATCGGCCACCTGGATTCATATTTGGGCTCACTATAAAAGCTTGAATTCGAACTTAATGCATTTCAGGCAAATTTCTTCAAAAATCTTCTTCTCCAGATCCAGCAGGCAGAATCTTTTGATATTTGGTATGCAACATTGTGGGGGGGATCTGATTCAAGTTTGTTCAAATCGGCCCCCTGGGTTCATATTTGGGCTCAGTATAGGAGCCGAAATTTGAACTCAATGCATTTCAGGCAAATTTCTTTAAAAATCTTCTTCTCAAGATCCAGCAGGCAGAATCTTTTGATATTGGGTATGCAGCATGCTTAAGGGGGTGAGATTAAAGTTTGTTCAAGCCAAGTCCCTGGGTTCATATTTGGGCTCACTGTGGTAGCCCGAATTATAACTTAGTTGAAAATGAGGAATTTTCTTTAAAAATCTTCTTCTTCAGATCCAGCAGTCAGAATGTTTTGATATTTGGTATGCAGCATCCTTAGGGGGGTAAGATTCAAGTTTGTTTAAGCCATGTCCCTAGTTCCAAATTTGTCTCTCATGACTTCATTCCTTGGTAGTGTTGATGAACCATGTCTAACTGAATGTGACCCCAAATACTTCTTTGAACCACTTTGTTTGAATCACTTTGCCCGGTGAGCGATTAAGGCCCATTGGGGCCTCTTGTTCTTCTAGCTGAAAGCTTGGCACTTTTAATTGAAAGCCATAAACATTCATAAAACATGAATTTCTATGCGTGTTGGTATTGATAAGTATCACAGTGTATTGTAGCTGTATTTTTTTAAGACTATGACCAGGCAAATGAAACTTGTTTCAAGTGTCTTACTGTATAGGATTTGAGAGATGTAATATTGAAATACTGGGTTCAGTTCAAACATATAACACATACATGTTGGCTTCATTTCGTCACTTGATGTACACAAAGAATTTTTATCTCCTGCCACATATTTGTGGTAAGGAAAGAGCATTTCCGTGAGTTTGCACACCACGGAGAAACTGCCTGCAAGCACAGTCACAACTGTACATTCTTGTAGCAAAGCATCATACCCACTGCCCATAGTCCAATCAATTTGTGTAACAGGTGGTTCTGCACACGGCACCTGTCTTCCACTATTCCATTCACTTGTTCCCCTGGGAATTCCTGGAGTGATACCATCGCATTTTGTCCACAACTGTAGTAACCTGCAGACGACCCCCAAAAGTGCCAACTGGAGGACCTATCAGATACGTCAATCCAATCACAACAGCCTGTGACATTCACCTGCTACAATGCCTTTGTAAAACAAAGCTTCTTCCCACCACCACCCCCGACACTACCAGAAGATCACCAAACACATGGGGCCTACAGTTTGGTCATAGGGGGCCTGACATTTCACTTTTCCTCCCACTCAGTCTCCTAGTGGGCATGTCCAGTGCAGGACAGATGTCTGCTTGGTAGCGTACACACCATCCCATTTGCCAGGCACACAGGATGGCAGGTATGGTTCCAGACCGGCCTTTGCCACCAGGGCACGTTGTGGCTGTCACACACATTTTGGCAGCCTGTAGCATCAGCTGATAGGCCCCTATGTCTTTGCCCAGTTTCTAATACAGTCTAACATGTGTACCTCACAAATCATTTTGCAACAGTGAATCTTAGATGCATGTTTCATATCAATAAAATGCAGCAACCTCATTATGGCTTTGTTCTCTGTGGTGTGTAAATGAGTGGATATTGGAATTGGTTCTGTCCATCTTGCTGTAATGTATATCTGTTAGTCATACATCACACCCCATCTTTGTCATCACTCTTTACTACTACTTTTACACTACTTTTGGGTGACAAGATCAGTGTTGGGTTCACAAATCAATCTCATCAGGTTATTTCTTCCAGAGTTACTGCTCTTTGTTTTTTTTTAAACCCAATTGCTTAAAATATATACCAAGGATTTGTCATTTTCAAATTTCATGTTTAGCTTGAAATATATTCATAAATCAGCCTCACTGGTTTGTTTCCATCAGAATTGCACTATTTTATAAAATTGTCATTACACTATTTGGAGAACCATTTAGCGATTCATTTTCAAATTTCGTGGATAAGATTTTTTCGATGTTGTGGCGAAAGTCGTAGATGTTATGGCGAAAGTCACTGCCCCTTGTGGGTTGTCATTTTTAAAGGAAAATTCCCTAAACTATGAGAAGGTTCCAGTCCTTTGTTACATCTGTCTTCACATGTAGACATGGACTGATATGAATTGTAATGTTGCTATTTCTTATCAACCTACCTTATAATTGTTTACTACAGGCTTGCACTACAGTGGAAGACACTAACTCAGAAAATATACTCTCTATTTGATCTTTCCCAAAGGATTTGGGAAAGAAAAGTGGTGCAAACGCACCAAGAAAAAATATGCCAAAACTGGGTTGAGTGCTACCAGCACACACCCAGTAGGGGACACTCTTCTCTTAGTACAGATCCATGGCTTTCGGTACCCGTGCGCAGGCAGTAACTAATGAATCATTCTTTTTTTGTCTGCCTGCATGGTGAGACATCCATTTGCATTCAGAAACAGTGATAATTCAACTCGTTGATAATGGTTACGTGTGACTGGAATTATGGATCTGAGGATCTTGTAATAACAGAACTATGTTTTATATATTCTCGTTATTATTTTCAACCACATTTTCATCGTATTTTATATATTCCCCGTGTTTGTGCGCGACTTTCGTGTACCGTGCGGTTCAGACTTAAAATTTTTTGTTTCATAAATTTATGTTATCCTTTTGGATTTTATTATTATCATTGGAGTTAGGTGTCAATGGGGGGCTGTATGGACAGGATTCTCCTCTCTGTTGAGGGCAGACTTTCTGTTTTTAGCTTAGCTTGACATAGTCAAGATAAGCTATTGCCATCACGCGTGCGGAAGTCTGTTAGTCTGTGAGTCTGTTCACATTTTCCTTTAGCACGGGCTACACCCTGCAGTTCTCATCTGATAGTCACGAAATTTCATATGCAGGTTTGGGGTCATGTCTAGATGAGAACGTCCCCTTTTGATCGCGATCGGGCAACCGGTATGGCTGCCCGAGCCCAAAACCATTAGCACAGTCTACAGGTCGTATTTATGAAGGGATTTCATTGTAACCTGGTAGGATGCCTCTGTATAATACCTAGATGAGAACGTCCCCTTTTGGGCATGATCTATCAACTGTGATGGCTGCCCAAGCCCGAAACCCAAAAACTTTTAGCACAGTCTGCAGGTCATGTTTAATATGGAGGGATTTCATTGTAACTTGGTAGGATGACTCCTTATGATGTCTAGATGAGAATTTCCCCATTTGGGCATGATCTGCCAACCGTGACGACTTCCCGAGCCCAAAACCCGAAAACCTTTAGCACAGTCTACAGGTCATATTTATTGAGGAATTTCATTTAACTTGGTGGGTTGCCTTCATATAATGTCTAGATGAGAAAGTCCCCTTTTGGACATGATTGGGCAACTGTGACGGCTACAGGGGCCAGAAGCCCGAAAACCTTTAGCACAGTCTACAGGTTATATTTATGAAGGGATTTCACTGTAACTTGGTAGGATGACTCCAAATAATGTCTAGATGACAACGTCCCATTCTGATCACGATCATTCAGCCTTGATGGGTGCCCAAGCCCAAAAACCTTTATCATAGGCAAAAGGTTATATTTATGGAAGGATTTCATTGTAACTTGTTAGGTTGACTCCATATAATGCCTAGATGATGACATCCCCCTTTTGGTTGTGATTGGTAAACTGTGATGGCTACAGGTGCCCGAAGCCCGAAAATCTTGAGCACAGTCTACAGGTCATATTTATGAAGGGATTTCATTGTAACTTCGTAGGATCACTCCAGATGATGCTCAGATGAGATTGTCCCCTAAGGTTGCGATCATTCAACCATGATGGCTGCCCAAGCCCGAAGCCCGAAAACCTTTACCACAGTCTACAGGTCATATTTATGAAGGGATTTCATTGTAACTTGGTAGGTTGACTTCATAAAATGTCGAGATGAGAATGTCCCCTTTTGGACACGATTGGGCAACTGTGATGGCTACAGGGGCCCAAAGCCCGAAAACCTTTAGAACAGTCTACAGGTCATAATTATGAAGGGATTTCATTGTAGCATGGTAGGATGACTCCAAATAATGTCTAGATGAGAACGTCCCCTTTTGGTCATGATCATTCAGCCTTTATGGTTGCACGAGCCCAAAGACCTTTAGCATAGTCTATAGGTCATATTTATGGAAGGATTTCAGTGTAACTTGTTAGGTTGACTCCATATAATGCCTAGATGATGACATCCCCTTTTGGTCGTGATTGGTCAACTGTGATGGCTACAGGTGCCCGAAGCCCGAAAATCTTGAGCACAGTCTACAGGTCATATTTATGAAGGGATTTCATTGTAACTTTGTAGGTTTGACTTCATATAATGTCTAGATGAGAATGTCCCTTTTTGGACACGATTGGGCAACTGTGACAGCTACAGGGGCCCGAAGCCCGAAAACCTTTAGAACAGTCTACAGGTCATAATTATGAAGGGATTTCATTGTAGCTTGCTAGGATGACTCCAAATAATGTCTAGATGAGAACATCCCCTTTTGGTTGCGATCATTTAGCCTTGATGGCTGCCCGAGCCCAAAAACCTTTAGCATGTCTGTAGGTCGTATTTATGGAAGGATTTCATTGTACTTGTTAGGTTGACTCCATATAATGCCTAGATGATGACATCCCCTTTTGGTCGTGGTTGGTCAACTGCGATGGCTACAGATGCCCGAAGCCCGAAAATCTTGAGCACAGTCTACAGGTCATATTTATGAAGGGATTTCATTGTAACTTGGTAGGTTGACTTCATAAAATGTCGAGATGAGAATGTCCCCTTTTGGACACGATTGGGCAACTGTGATGGCTACAGGGGCCCAAAGCCCGAAAACCTTTAGAACAGTCTACAGGTCATAATTATGAAGGGATTTCATTGTAGCATGGTAGGATGACTCCAAATAATGTCTAGATGAGAACGTCCCCTTTTGGTCATGATCATTCAGCCTTTATGGTTGCACGAGCCCAAAGACCTTTAGCATAGTCTATAGGTCATATTTATGGAAGGATTTCAGTGTAACTTGTTAGGTTGACTCCATATAATGCCTAGATGATGACATCCCCTTTTGGTCGTGATTGGTCAACTGTGATGGCTACAGGTGCCCGAAGCCCGAAAATCTTGAGCACAGTCTACAGGTCATATTTATGAAGGGATTTCATTGTAACTTTGTAGGTTTGACTTCATATAATGTCTAGATGAGAATGTCCCTTTTTGGACACGATTGGGCAACTGTGACAGCTACAGGGGCCCGAAGCCCGAAAACCTTTAGAACAGTCTACAGGTCATAATTATGAAGGGATTTCATTGTAGCTTGCTAGGATGACTCCAAATAATGTCTAGATGAGAACATCCCCTTTTGGTTGCGATCATTTAGCCTTGATGGCTGCCCGAGCCCAAAAACCTTTAGCATGTCTGTAGGTCGTATTTATGGAAGGATTTCATTGTACTTGTTAGGTTGACTCCATATAATGCCTAGATGATGACATCCCCTTTTGGTCGTGGTTGGTCAACTGCGATGGCTACAGATGCCCGAAGCCCGAAAATCTTGAGCACAGTCTACAGGTCATATTTATGAAGGGATTTCATTGTAACTTCGTAGGATCACTCCAGATGATGTCCAGATGAGAATGTCCCCTTTTGGTTGCGATCATTCAACCATGATGCCTGCCCAAGCCTAAAGCCCGAAAACCTTTAGCACAGTCTTCAGGTCATATTTATGAAGGGATTTCATTGTATCTTGGTAGGTTGACTTCATATAATGTCTAGTTGAGAACAGCCCCTTTTGGACACCATTAGGCAACTATGACTATTAGCATAGTCTACAGGTCATATTTATGAAGGGATTTCATTGTACTTTAGTAGGATGACTCCAAATAATGTCTAAATGAGAACATTCCCTTTTGGTCGTGATCATTCAGCCTTGATGGCTGCCCGAGCCCCAAACCCCAAAACCTTTAGTGCCTTCGACTGTGCGAGTCGGTACTGGTGGTTGAAGCATTTACAGCTTTGGACTCTGAGCTGAGTTCCAAGGCTATGAGGACTTCGTTCCTCACCAGGGCTGACACTTTTTTGCCTCCAGTGCATTATCGTTCCTACAGTTCCGCCAATCCGTCAGTCTGCCAGACTTTGTCTTGGATCAGGACTCCACCTCCCTCCGGCTTTCCAAGCCCAAGTCGGCCGTTATTCCTATGACGACTCTGGAGTCCATGTTGGGCTTATCGAGAGAGATGCTGGGCATGCTTCCTCTCTCAGATCACGTCGTGTCTGCTTTAGCTGCTTACCTGCCTCCAGATAAGTTTGACAACATACAGGCTCCTTTGTGTGTGCTTTCCAAGGTGCTCATGCATCTTACTCGCATGCCTGTAACACGGCTAACTTGGAATTACTTCACCGGGAAGCTGTGTTGGAACAAGCCATTCCCTTCCTGAGGGAGAGCGCAATGCTCTTCGATCTGCTTCTTTCGCAGGTCCACGACTATTCCATAGTTACGTGGCGACGGTCCAGGATGATGTCCTACGTCATTCCAAAGAACAGCTGCTGCTTCGTCAGCTTGATCAGACTTCTGTTGGAGGCAGGGGCCGTCCAAAGCCTAACAAGCACCCTTCTGCTTCCTCTGCGAAGCCAAGGGCTGATCCTCCTGCCGCCACTTCTACTTCTTACTCATGGGGTAAGGGTAAGCATCAGCAGGCTAGAGGGAGTACTCCGGATTCTTCATATAGTAGAGGAGGTGGTTTCTCCTCTGGCGGGCCTCGCCGGGGCTCGAAATGAAGCTCCTCACCTCGATTCGTCCCAGGTTGGAGGAAGGATATCAGAGTTTGCAGCTCATTGGGCCACAATCACATCCGATCCTTGGGTGTTAGATGTTGTTCGGTCCGGGCTGTGGATATCCTTCCGGAGGCACCCCACACTGTTGAGAGTGCCTCTTCCAACACAAGTTCCTTTAGACGTTACACATCAGGAACTTTTGATCATGGAGATACACAATCTCCTGTCAAAGGGGGCGATCGAGGTCGTCAAGAACATTCATTCAGTGGGATTTTATTCCCACCTATTCTTGGTGCCGAAGAAGGACGGCTGACTCCGACCGGTTATCGATCTGAGTATCCTGAACCAGTATATCATTGCTCCCAAGTTCAGCATAGAGACTTTCAGGTCAGTTCGCTGCTCCATTCACCAGGGAGATTTTGCTTCCAGCATCGACCTGCGAGATGCTTACTGTCACGTTCTGATTCATTGGACATCGTGGAAGTATCTCAGGTTTGCATTCATGGGGCAAGTTTACCAGTTCAAGGCCATGCCCTTCGACCTCAGCCTGGCTCCTTGGGCCTTCATCCGACTGATGTCGCATGTGATAGCCGTCCATCGCACACAGTCCAGGGTGACTACTTTGGCATATCTAGACGATATCCTCCAGAGGCATTCCAATGCTGCCTTTCTGGAGTCAAATGTTGACACACTGTTGAGCCTGCTCATGTCTCTAGGGTTCAGAGTCAACGAGGAGAAGTCGGACCTGGTCACTTCTCAGACGTTTCGTCATCTGGGGATGGACTTTCGTTCTCAGCTGAATACGGTGGCGGTTCCCCGGGCAAGGGCAGTGATTCTCTCAGCTTTTGCCATGACTCTTTCCCAGTCCACATCCGCGACAGCATGGGGTATTCTCCGGCTACTTGGTCTCTGCGGTTCGGTGATGGATTTCATTCCTCTAGGTCAGCTGCATGTCAGACCTCTCCAACACTTTCTGCTCAGTTGTTGGAGGCCGATTGTCGATCCTATGGATCTGGTGCTTCAGTTACCAGAGTGTCTTCATCGTTGGACTTACCCACGTCCGATCGTGTTCTGACGGCAAATGCCAGCGATCTCGGATGGGGTGCGATGTTGGATCCTCTAGGTCTTCCCTTCACGGGCATGGGACCCGGATCAAGCAGCTCTTCACATCAACCAGAAGGAGAGCTTCTTGCTCTTCTTCTGAGTTTCCGGCAGTGGATCCCCCACCTTTCGAATCGCCAGGTCCTTTTGTTGAACGACAATTTGACAGTGGTTGCTTTCATTCGGAACCAGGGCGGCAAGCACTCGGTTCCCATGTACGAATTGGCTCGGGATCAGCTCAGGATGTCAATGCCGGAGTGGTGGTTCGTCACATTCCCGGTCGTCTGAACGTCCTAGCTGACTACCTGTCCCGACGGGGAAGGGTCATTTCCACCGAGTGGATGCTCCACAGGGCGGTGTTCCAGTTGCTTTGCGATCTATGGGGTCATCCCCACATCGATCTCTTTCCGACTTGTTGGAACTATCAGGTGGATACTTTCGTGTCCCCGTGTCCAGATCCTCTGGCTTTCATGGATGCTATGTCACTCGATTGGTATGGTCTTGTCGGCTATGCCTTCCCGCCGGTTCTGATTCTGCCTCAGGTTCTAGCCAAGATACGAACCTGTCACCTCAACAGGTGAGGATCAATCTGCTCTGCTCTCTGTTGGCGGCGGTTCCATCACGTTTCCCTCTGCGTCACGCCCTTCTTTGCCAAGGTCATCCGAGGAGGAGGACCCAACCCCATTGTGCCTTCACGCATATCTTTTGTCAGGTTCTGTCTCCTCCGTAGAGGTTTTTCGAGATGAGCAGTGGAGTGTATTTCTTCTTCAAGGAGGCACTCCAATGGTTTAGCCTATGCGGCTAAGTGGAAGGTCTTCTGTCGATGTTGTGCCGATCACTCTGTTGATTAGGCCAATCCTTCGATAACACAGATTGCAGAGTTTTTGGTATATCTGTTTGATTCTCTGGGTCTCCAGCCTGTTACCATTAATGAGTACAGGTCCATGCTTTCGGAGACCTTTTCGTATGTGCGACAACGTCGTATCGGCACTAATCCATACCTCTCTAAGCTTGTCTGGCACTTTTCTTTGAAAAGGCCTTGGACATTGCAGCTTACCCCAAGATAGAATCTTTCTTGGGTACTGCTTTGCTTGGGGGAGGGGGGAGGGGGGGGGCAGCATTCGAACCTCTATCCCAGGTAGGTATGCATTTTCTCACATACAAGACTGCTTTTGCCTCAGCCAGATGGGTTAGTGAGCTTCACGCCCTCTCAGTTGATCCGGCCTTTTTTCAGGAGCTCTCCCAACAGTGTTACATTTACCACTGATTGTTCCTTTCTGGCCAAGAATCAGATACCAGAATGACTCCACCTCCTATCTGTATCAGGGCTCTTCCTTCTGTTGAGGATAATCACCCTTTGCTCTGTCTGGTTTGTGCACTTCGCGTTTATCTCAATCAGACGCAATTCATTAGGAAAGGCAGGAAACGTTTTTTTTCTGTCTCTTATTCCTGGTCGACAGAAGATCTCTCCTCAATCCATTTCTCGATGGATTTGTCTTGCTATTCGCGTGGCTTACGCTCGTCTAGTGACTGACAATTGTTTTACGAATCGTATTTCTGCCCACAACGTGCGTGCATTGTCTACCTATTGGACTTATGCTAAGTCTGTCAAGTTGTTGGATGTTATGCAGGTAGCCTACTGGAGAAATGCTTCTATTTTCTCCACCTTCTATCTGCATCAGTTGCAGGAGCAGTAGGAGGACCTTTTTGCATTGGGCCCTCCTTCTTCTGCTCAGGCTGTTGTCTATCCTAGCCATTAGGCTTCTTACAAGGTCAGTTCCAGCTCTGTGCTGTTACTGTCCTTTCTGTCTGTGCGTCGCACAGAACCATACGCCTTATCTCTCATTGTCTTTTACTAATGATTGTGATGCAATGGTTTGAAGGCCTAGGGACCTCTTCCTCTGTCCACAGTTCCAGTGCATTTGGGTTATGTGGGGGTTGGTTATGTGATTCCCTCCATCCTATTGTCTATGCAGCCTGTAGTAAACAATTGTAAGGTAGGCTGATAAGAAATTTAAATTTTATAGTAAATTTCCTTTCTTATACCTACCACAATTGTTTTCATGGAGGCCCTCCCGTCTTCTTATTCGGGTAAGAATCCTTCCTCCCCGCTGATCACATAACCCCAATGTTGGTGGATTCAAAAGAATGATTCATTAGTTACTGCCTGCGCACTAGTCCCGGAACCTGTGGATCTGTACTAGGAGAAGAGCGTCCCCTACTGGGTGTGTGCCGGTAGCACTCGACCCAGTTTTGGCTTATTTTTTCTTGGTGCTTTTACACCACTTTTCTTCAAAATAGAGAGTATATTTTCTGAGTTAAGGTCTTCCACTGTAGTGCAAGCCTGTAGTAAACAATTGTGGTAGGTATAATAAGAAAGGAAATTTACTATAAAATTTAAATTTTTTCAAACTTAAGTCATCATTTTTAAAGGAAATTCCCTAAACTATGTCAAGCACTTGGTTTCAGTCATGTGGTGTTACATCTGCCTCCACGTGTTGACAAGGACTGATATAAATTGCAACATTGCCATTGTTCAAACTTGAATAATGTAGATACACATTGATTTTTTAATTTGGAGAAAAATTCAAAATTCAAAAGAGTTTAACCCTCAAGGGCCTAATTCCAACTTTGATAACTTTTCAATGCAAAGGAACAGGTGCCCTAACATGCATTGTTTGGGAAAACTCAAAACTTGTTTTCTAAGTACTTTGTCAGTTGTTCCTAGACTTGACCAGAAACAACTGCAAACCACTGGAGGTAGACTTTCAAAGTACAACGAAAATGTATAACAATCTTAGGCCCCTAAGGGTTAAACAACTGCTGTTGATATTTTTTTCAGAAAGTTGGGTGTGATTGGGTTATAAATTCTGATGCACAATTAGATATTTGTGGAGTCTGTAGTGGTGATAATTCAACATGTCAGCTTGTACGTGGAAAATATACAGAACAACCTCGTCTACAAAGTAAGTTATTGCAACATTTTAGAACTAAATGTATTTAATCTAAACGTTTCAAAAATGTGTTACAAACAGTATCAACAGCATATCATAAGCTAAATAAAAAACTTTCAAGAACAAACTTCAATTTTAGGGCACTTGAATTATTCTTAATGTTGAATATTGTATGATTATTGAGTTTCCTTGCGGTTGATACAAGAAATTATCAATCCGAGAAAAGTAATATTCACCAAGGCCGTTAGCCGAGGTGAATATTACTTTTAAGGGGTTGATTATTCCTTATATCAACCTCAAGGAAACTCAATTATGGTTTTATTATTATGACAGAAAAAATTATTTTTAAATTTCTTGCTTTATGACATTTTTTTTTAGAAAAACAGCCTATTCATATGCAACAAAATTAATTTAATTTTAACATATATATTTAAGAAGCAGTGTGCATTAACTTTTTGTTCATGTTGTAGTTAATTGTTATATTTAAAAAGTTCCTAAACATTGGAACAGGGAAATTAAAGGAAGTAGCAAGTTGGAAATACCACTTTTAATTTTATTACAAACAGGTATTTGGAATCATTATATCAACCTACATGCACTATTTTTAGACAACAATGACAGAGCAGTGAAATATCAACTTGATTTTGATGAAAATTGAAAGATCAGCAATACTGGAGTAAATCAACACTTCTGACAAGTGTTTTAGCCAATCAAATTACCAGATTTTTTCTGTCATATAATAAAGTCTAGTTAGCAACCCAATAGAATGTAAACACATAGTGTGGGGTTAAATATTTTTCTTTTCTTGGGTCACATTTGTTCATCTGTTGCAGTGATCTCTATATAACAGGATTGCCGGACTTCTGGGTACTCCGGCTTCCTCCACCCATAAAACTGTCACCGACACGATATGACCATGGCTGTTAAAGTGTCGTTAAACCTTAATAAATAAATAAATAAATAAGATTGCTGGACTGCTCATTGATCGCATATAGAAAAGTGTCTCCACCACCACCACCATGGGGGCAGAAGTTGTTATAAATATATATAGAGAAATCGCTTGACTGGACTGGTTACGTGAAATAATTCATTAGAGGTGAGGGACGTACAAACATGAGTGCGCAAATGTGCACGAGTGTTTTACAATATAGTCCCTCACCTCGAATGAATTATTTCATGTAACCAGTCCAATCAAGCGATTACTCTGTTTATTACTTTTCATTATTAACGGTAATTATAATATTTAACCCTGTACCTAAAGTAACGGCCAAAACCGGCCAGCGCTATTCTAAAAAATTGCCAATTAATTTTCATTATTTTTTCATTTTTTGTCTCTAAAACATAGGTTATAACCCCTCATTGGAACGAGCTCATTGAGCTCGTTTCAATGAGGGGTTATAACCTATGTTCTTGAGACAAAAAATGAAAATAATAGTTAGTCAAGAATTTTTTTTTGCAAGTGTCGTCTGCTTTTCATGTTAGGTAAAGGGTTAAAAAAAACAATGAAGTCCCCATTATACCCATGGCAAAGCATCTTCGTTTGCGCGCATGGATACATGACTCAATTGTTGATTGCATAATTCACTTGTTAAGTTATCGTTTATTATCAAACCCGGAAATCCCAGTAAATCACACTTTGGAAAGTAATAAACAATGATATACAATTAAAATTTTCTTGAAGATTTTCAATATGAAGATGCCCTGAAGTCTGTAATTGCTTTCTAAAGAATATACTTTAATGTAGATGAAATGTGAATATGTTGATGATGTGCACATCTTTTTCATGGCAATACGAATTGATTATCTATCCACAAAAATTACCATTCAAATTTAAGAATTTTGTCAATTTTCACTGAAAGCATAGCTTATGAGCTAGTTACATTGAGGAATCATAAGCAAACTTTTTGAGGGAAAAAATTAAATTTCTTACTTGTTTGAGAATCTTTTTTTGCAAGTGTCATCTGCTAGTCATGTCAAGTAAAGAGTTATGAATCCCTTATAATGACTATTCTAAAGAAGACCCTTATTTCTAGGGAAAGTGGTTTCAGAGCCTGTTAACAAAATAAAAAGCACATTTGTATTCAAGACAATTATTTTTTTTCAGCCTATTTCCCAATAGCTGTGATACCTAAAAATGCTCGTGCTATCAAAATCCATGAAATGGTTATCTCTCAAATATATTTTGCTGTGAGGAATGTGTATGGGCAGTATTATCTGAATGGTGACAGAAAAATAACATGGCCTGGAGTATATGTACTTGGTGGAGCAAAATTTTATTATAGAAGACCTTATAATAAAGTGGAAACTCTGGAATCTAATGGACCACTAACGGAAGACATAGTTTTGGAGGTTAGAAAGTAGTTTGTTAATTGTTGGGCCATCACATATTAGAAACCACACTAGTCTAATAAAGGGTTACTTGAACTCTTTTAAGGTGACACTTTCAGAAACTTTTGGCCCCCAAAAATGTTTTGATTCTCAGGCAATCCCTCACTGAAATTGAACCCCCTCATTTGATGTGTTTATTCCCTTGCAGTGTACTCAAAACTTCTTAACGTTTTTTGATTGATGTATTTAACTGAAGTCTGAAGCGAATAAATAAAGACAGTTTATATCCTGCAGCTTTGCAGTTGTTTCTAGGCAAGTTTTGGCTGCCTATACAGGCAGCCAAAACTTGCCTAGAAACAACTGCCAAGTCACTTGAAATATAACCCAGAGAGTTGGGACACCTATTCTTTTGCAGTAAAACGTCTCAGTGTTGGATTATGTCCTTGAGGGTTAAAATAAAATGAGTTAATTTGTCTTCTAATGTACTTTTTGGTCGAGTTGTGTTAACAACCGAGACCTATTGTCTGGCAACGGTTGGTGGGTGTCCGGGCATCCTCGCAGTGTTAGTGCAATAACTTGAACAAACGATCTCTGATTCGGAGAATATTTACCAAACAGGTCTTTTGCAATAATCTTTCAAGTGAGTTCAAAAGCTGACCCGGCCTGATTTTTTGTTACAGAGTTGTGGGCCTTAATTAGCCAATTTTTATTGCGAATTTTTAGGTCATTAGCACAATAACATTCTCCGATTTGACTAATATTTGCCATAGAGGTCTTCTGCAATAATATCTCAAGCGGGTTCGAAAACTGGCCCGGCCCAATTTTTCATTACAGAGTTTATGAGCCTTAATTATTTTTTTTGAATTCTGATCTTATTAGCATTATAACAAGACCTATTGTCTGGCAGCCTCAGATATTTTATGGATGAGAACCTGTCGGCGAGAAAACATGTCTTGCATGTATGCAGGGCTTCATTCTATCATCTCCGAAATATCAGCAGGGTGCGGGGCGTGGTTGATGGGGCAACAGCTAAACAGCTTGTCCATGCCTCCATTACAAGTCGCATAGACTATTGCAACTCTCTCCTAACAGAGCATCATTGACAAAATTGCCACAATACAAAAATGTTCAGCACGTGTAATTACTATGAAAAAACGTTCCGGCCACATTACACCTATTCTTAAAAATCTGCACTGGCTGCCTCGGAGGGAACGCATTGAATTCAAAATTCTCATATTAACTTGGAAATGCTTAAATGGCGAGGCCCCACCGTATCTGTCCACTTTGGTTTCACGTTACGAACCCGGTAGATCACTACGTTCAAAAACGTCACACAATCTTGTCCATGTACCAGGTGACCTCGCAACAGCTGGCGATCGGGCCTTTTCGGTAGCTGCTCCATTCCTTTGGAACCTGCTTCCGAGTGTGCTGAAAGCATCCCAGAGTCTCCCATCTTTCCGATCAGCTCTCAAATCACATTTGTTCCAGCGGTATATAACTTACGATGAAGACCGCTGATTGTGATTCATCCGCTTGGAGCCTGTCAGTGAAATAGGAAATGAAGAGTGATATATATATATAAAGTATTTTTATGTGTACCCATACTATGTATGGTACACATAATGCCGGCATCCGGGGTGGTCATCCATCGTTCGTCCATCCTTTGTCCGTCCGTCTGTCCGTCCGGCGTCCATATCCATTTCTTTGGCATTTGATAACTTGAAAAATATTGCTTGGATTGTCAAGTTACTTTATATTTGTATTCAGGTTACTGATGTGCCGAGCTGTATAGTTTTTGGTGTAAATCTGTTATTTTGATCCTGAGATATTAACCCTTTATCCTTCAAATTGAAAATTCCTCCAATCCCTTTGGCGTTCGATAACTTGAAAAATATTGCTTGGATTGTCAAGTTACTTTATATTTGTGTTCAGGTTACTGATGTGCCAAGCTGTATAGTTTTTGGTGTAAATCTGATAATTTAATCCTGAGATATTAACCCTTTATCCTTCAAATTGAAAATTCCTCCTATCCCTTTGGTATTCGATAACTTGAAAAATATTGCTTGGATTGTCAAATTACTTTATATTTGTGTTCAGGTTACTGATGTGCCGAGCTGTATAGTTTTTGGTGTAAATCTGATAATTTGATCCTGAGATATTAACCCTTTATCCTTCAAATTGAAAATTCCTCCAATCCCTTTGGCATGAGATAACTCAAAAAATATCAATCCGATTGTCATGTTACTTTATATATTTATTCAGGTTACTGATGTGCTGTGCTGTATAGTTTTTTATGTAAATCTGATAATTTTATCCGGAGATATTAACCCTTTATCCATCAAATTAGACACTCCTCCAATCCATTTCTATATGTTCCCATACCATGTATGGTGTACATAATGTCGGCACCCGTGGTGGCCCTCCATCATACAGCTTTCTACTAGTTGCGCGTCTGGGTTCACATCTGACGATTTCATCGGCCTATTTTTTTTGTGTTAAGCCCAAGAGCGCTATGAGGATTTTCGCTTTAAATTACATTTATTATTATTATTATTATTATTATTATTATTATAACTTGAAACAAGGGTTTCAGATTTGACAACCACCATATGATTGATAACTGGGTTATTGATTACAAAAACACACCTTATAAGTGACTGTTTCCAATTGTGTGTAAGACTTTGAAAGTAAAAGGAATTCCCTTTCACGTAATTTGGAACCATCTGAGGGTTAAACTGTTTATCAGTCATAAGATTGTTGCCTTTAGGTTGGCAATTTCTATCGATGACTATTTTATTTGCATCTTTAGTTATGCTCTTTAGACTTTAGTTTCTGAGTTCCTTCGTTTTAAATATTAACCCTTTACCCAACGAATCGTAATATGCAAATTCAGCAGTTGAAAAAATATCATTTTTAAAAAATTTTTAACAAAACCATATCATGTGACCCCTCGTTGGAACGAGATTGTTGAGCTCGTTCCAACAAGGGGCACATGATATGGTAGGTTTTGTTGACATTTTTTGAAAAATTTGAAAAAATGATATTTAAAATAATAAATTTTGATATCGTCTGCATTAGGTAAAGGGTTAAAGGCCAGTTTCTGAATCACTCAATTTTGTAGTAATATTGAAAGAAAGACGCTGCAAGGCAATATAAAAAACATCCATTGGGGTGGAGGGGGAGCAGTTTCCATGAAAGATTGCCTGAGAATCAAACAAAAATTTTTTTATTTGGCCTTATTTCATGAAATTCTTTCACTGTTCTGGCGATGTGTTATGTAAATCACTATTAGAAAGAACTCGGAGGTTGCCATTTCCAACAGTGTTTATATCACAGCAATCCTTTCACCCTTAACTGGTAGAGTGCTGAATTATTTTTGATCACCAAAATTTGTTCACATGTCTTTGCCTTGTTACAATTTATGGGAGAGTATGGGCACTCTCCCATAAATTATAACAAGGAAAATTCATACACATAAAATAATTTCACTTAAAAGATAATACGAAGCATATCCACTGAATATGTAGCCTTTAAGTTATGGTACATATACACTTCAGAGTAAAGCCCAAATATGGGCTTCCAGCACTCTACCAGTTAAAGGCCTTGAGAGTTTTCAACATTTTTTCTACACTTTGACCTTGAACATCCCGTGGCTTTGCAGTTGTTTCTAAGCAATTGTTGGCTGCCTGCATAGGCAGCCACCACTTGTCTAGAAACAATGGCTAAGGTTGTTAGAATGTAACTTTCAAGTGCACCCAAAGACAGTATGCAGGGTACCTGTTTTGTTGCTGTAAAAAGCAGTTGAAGTTTGAATTCAGCCTTTAAGGTTAACAGTGTCAAAGAATACTAATTCTTTTATGAAGTAGATCATAGCTCTTCAAAACTTAGCAAATAATACTAAATGAAATTTGAGTAAAATTTAATGGTATTTGTCTAACTGCTGTTAATCTAGGCAAATGAAAAATCAGTTGCCTTAATTCTTTTGGGGTGAATGATAGGAGAACAACACAAGTGTTTGTCCAATTTGTGAAATGAAATGTACGTAGAACTTTAGTGATAGATTGGAAAAGGTTAAAAATGGTCTCTGCTTGAATTAGACACATTTATTTATATATTTATTGGTGTTTAAGGTCACATACTTATGCACAATGGCTAATCGTGACCATGACGGTTTTACGGGTGGAGGAAGCCGGAGTACCCAGAAAGAACAACCAAGCATCAACAAGCAGCTGTCAGCTCCTCAACATTCTAACTCTGATCAAGTTCCGCTGAAGCAGGGTTACAGCGGTTGAAGACATGTGCACCATCAACGTGCAGTACGCCTTAGTACGTGGCATCATCATGCCCCCATGTATGTAACCACGATAAAGTGCCTTGCCCAAGCACACAAAGCAAGCTGTCCCATACAGGGATCAAACTCGGGACCTCTAGCATATTCCAACAGTCTACTGTCTACCACTGAGCCACCACGCTCCCGAATTAGACACATCATGTTGGATGAAAATATGATCTAGCAATGTGACATGTACAGCATTGGTGACAAATAGGTTACTCAATCCATCTTAACCCTTAAAAAACTTGTTTCCTGGCAATAAGTTTTCATTTTATTTAACACGTGGAAAACTTTTGTTTTATGAATATTGATTTTGGTAAATATTTACCCAAGAGATTTTAAATTATATTTCAGATTCTAGTACAAGACAGAAATCCTGGTGTTGAATATCAATATACCATTCCAAGACCTAAAAAAGTTCACATGAATATTTCTCATCCTCCTTTTACTTTTAATACAACTTTATCATCGTATTCAAGAACACCAAGAATACTAATGACCACAACAACCACGACCACTGCCGCACCATATGTTCATACTTGGAATGTTAGTGAAACTAAATGTAGTGCAGTATGTGCAGGAGGTATAATAATTATCAGTATTTTGTAAAATGGTGTTGACCCAATGTCAAATTCGTTGATTATGAAAGGTTTTAACATTTTAACTTGCTGAGTATATTTCAGATATTTTCCATCAAATCTAGTCATGGCTGTTAGGAAGCAGACATGACTAGATTTGATGAAAAATTCAGTCTTTCAATTTTTAGGCGAGCTGTAACTCTTGCACACCATCGCACCTGCAATTTTTACTTTTTGCGAGTAGACAACAGTGTGACTTGGTTCTGCCTACCCTACAAATTCTGCAGTAGAAAAAATATTTTTCATATATTTTATACTTGTGTTGGGGTGTGGGGTGGTGGGAGGGGGGCATGATGTAGCAATAAATGCTGAAAATGACCTTAAATACTAAGAGTAAATATTAATGGAATTGAACAACATAAATATAATAGACTGAATACACTTGACATTAAGTTATCCTAATGTTAACCCTTTACCTAATGAATCATCTGCATTCTCCTTCGAAATGTTTAAAATAGTTGGTAAAAATATATTTTTATAAAAATTCCAACAAAACCGTATCATGTGACCCCCTCATTGGAACATGCTCATTGAGCTTGTTCCAATGACACAATTTTGTTTTTTATGAATTGGTGGAAAAAATTAAAACAACAAATTTTGATTTCATGTGTTTTCTGCTAAGAGTAAAATCTGTTTATGGGAAATAGACCAAATAATACAATGTATGTTCAAAATTGTGAACAATACACCATGAATTTTAAGCTGGAGCATTCTAAGACTTTAACTCCTCAGTTGCTGCTGGTGGATATTCCTGCCCAGGACAGTATTTCTCTTGCCACTGAAATATATATAATTTAATCAAATTTCCCCCTGTAAATTGAATGGATTATTGCACCAGTGATTTCTTGAGTTAAATTTGTATGAATTTTTCATCATCTTTTATGAAAAATATCTTGAAAATTCTCATCGGGTTAAGAGTTAAACTAATCAAACTTCACTTTCCGCGAATTGGTACATAAACAACATAATTCACCAAGCTTCAAAGGCCAGTAATACTACTCACTGTCTTTTCACTCATGCATTCCGTGGAGAATCATCTGATTGATTTATGATCATAACATTGAAGTTACATTTCATGTATTATACCAAACTCGAATAAATTTGATTATTGCTGCAAAAAGCTTATTCGAAAAATAAGGTAATTTTGGGATCCCTACTTACTGTACTTAAGTGGAGTGGATGGTGTTCTGATGTTCCTTGAAGTTTTTCTTGAAAACATTTTTCCGATGCTGGGACTAAACAATAGCGCACTTCACTTCAAATGGTAGCAAGTAGCCTGCCTACCATTTTTAAAATCGAAAAACTAAAAATTAAATTTTTAATCTAAATGCGACACAAAATATCATTGGAGAAAAAATCTATTAAATTTACAGGGAGAAAATTTGATTAAATGTTCCCAAATTATACTTATTTCAGTGACAAGAGAAAGCCTGTGCTGGACAGGAATATCTGCCATCAGCATCAAGTTGTTAACACTGTTCTGTAAGATTATGGAATCCATTTACATTAACCTTCAACTAACATGCCATTCATACTTGCAAAGTGCTATTCTAAAAAATCCTTTTTCAAATTTTATTATTTTCTGAACTTTTGCCCCCAAACTATAACTTATGACTATTTATTAGAATGGGCTCATCAAGCTCATTCCAATGAGGCTTCATAAGCTATGTTTTTGAAGCAAAAAAAAATGTTTGTATAAGTGTCACTACTAGTGTTTTTAGATAATATACCTTTATGAAGCAAAAAAAAAAAAATGTTTGTATAAGTGTCACTACTAGTGTTTTTAGATAAAGGGTAATGTACCTTTATGAAGCAAAAAAAAATGTTTGTATAAGTGTCACAACTAGTATTTTCAGATAAAGGGTAAAGTACCTTTATCTACAAATTAGTAAAGGCTTTTCACAACCAGGCTAGCATGATGTCATACACAGGGTCTCCACAGGTACTTGAATTCAAGGAATGGCCTTGAATTTGATAAGGGTTATCCAATGCCTTGAAATTCTGGAAGATGGGCAAGGGGGCCACCAAAAACCTTCAATATTCACAAAATAAAAATGCCAAGACATGGCAGGCATGTAATGCAAACTGTATGGTTTTATATGCCATACTAGTAGTTTGTGAAGGCATTGTTCTAACTAGGGCCCTCTGGCCATTACCTCCTCCTCCCACTTCCTTTGAAAGGAAGTGGGGGTAGGGGTAATGACCAAAGAGTCCTAGTTATGATTAAAGAAGGTGAGACTTTGAAAATCCTTGAATTTGGCTATTGTCGGGATTTGAAAAATGATACTTATAGCCTGTTATTATGAAAAAATCTGTTCAGTATCTTTGGTATGCATAAATAATTTTTTTTGACTTATTACTATGTTATTAGCAGTGTTCAAATACAAATCAGATTTGATTTTGCTGTTACTTATTTGCATTCTTCATGGGATGAAGTCCTTGGTTGATGGATACCAATTTGTAGTGTCTTTTTCATAACTCCAGTACACATTTTTATTATATGTTAAATGATAGAGTATTGAAAAAATTGCGGAAAGATAGAAATCATATCCCCCACTGTGACTATATAGAAATTTTAACTTTCTCTGTATCAATCAAAATGGCTGCTTTCAAAGTATCCCTTCAAGGTGAGTACAAGTAAAATTATCACTGGCAATGATCAATTTGTTCTAAAAACATATAATGAAAAGAAAATCTAGTGTTTTTGAGTGGATACTGATCATTTCCAGCAATAATTCAACACATATTCACCTTGAATTGATGCATGAAACCTGCCAGCTGAATCAGATCGCAAGACGCTACCTGTTCTGAGTATCGATCAGATCACTTCTGCGTATCAATGCGCATCAGCTGTTTACTTTCATGCATCAATTCAAGGTTGAAATGAGTTGAATTATCGATAGGAATGATCAAATTCTTATAAAAAACGTATAATAAAAAGAAAATCTAGTGTTTTCACTCGTGACCGCGACAAATCGTTATTTTTGTCCGTGCAAGCGCTCGCAAAAAATAAACATTTGTCTCTCTCACTCATGAGATAATTTTCGGTATCCACTCAAAAACACTAGATATCCTCTACTTATCTCCCAATATGGAAGGGATATAGAAAAGAGTTCCATCTGTCTGTCCATCCCTCTGCATGCCCATCCATCCATCAGGAAGTTTTTGTCCATGCAACCATCATGAAGTTTGATTAGGCAATAGCTTGAACAATGGTTATCAGATTTCAGTTAATAAAAAATATCTTGAAAATACTCGGTGGGTTAGAAGTTAATTTGTACGAAGGAATTTCTCTCACTGTATTTTGCTTATGATTGTGACATTGAAGTTTTATTCAATACTGATGGTGGTATTGAAGTCCTCACTCCTTCCATCTCATTGCAGTTACAAAAATGTCATGCAAACATGAGAATTTTCCTGCAGAAATCCCAATATTTGCTGAAATATTTTCATCTTTTGATTGTTGTCCAGCAGTAGTAGTCAAAATACAGATGCTGATAAAATCATCCAAAGCAGCACATTTTATTCAATGTTGCAGAGCCTGAGACTCAAATTCCAGCCTTTAACTGTTAACCTGCTGAGTATTTTTTTAAAATGTTTTACATCAAATATAGTCATGGCTTCTGTGATGGGACAAATTCTCACTGGATTCTCTCATTCCTCCAGGGAAATCAAACCTTTTTAAGAAATTTTAATTGTTTTTATTCTTATAACTCCATCTCATTTTTCTTATATCTTTCTGATCACCAGGTTGATTTACACAGTATTCATTGCTCTAGATGTACTGTCCTTGCTACTTCTTTCACTGTCGGTAACATTTAACATTTTCATGACTTCAATTGCCCAATGTAACTCTTTATTGCCACGATATAGCCTTCACTGCTAATGTGGCATTTACTCTTTCAACATGAGAGGCCGCTTTTCCAATCCAGGAACACAATACGTCATAATTTCATTAAGTACGATGGCTACTAAGTGAACGTGTGTGGTAGAACAATTAATATTTTCAACGTGCAGCTCCACGTTGAAAATATTAATTGCTCTACCCCCAAATAATGGATATGGATTCTTCCAATTTCTGCCATTTAACTGGCATGGAAGATACCACCAGTGTTGAAAGGGTTAAGCATCAATAAATCAGTAATGCACACAATATCAAATTTTTGTATTTTAATTTTATTTTTTTTCAATTTAAAAAATTTCCACAAAACAATTTGTAACACCTCATTGGAATGAGCTTAATGAGCTCAGTCCAATGAGGGGGTCACATGATATACGTTTTGTTGAAATTTGTTGGAAAATTTGGATTTTTTTTAGACTGCCGAATTTGTAAATTCTGCAGACAGATGCAGCCTACTCAATAGGTAGAGGGTTTAGCATACAATTTATCATCAGGATATTAGAGTAACAGGAAATTAATCGAAGTCTGATTAACTGAATATTCTTGTTAACGAACACTGGCAAACTTGATATCCAGTGCACAGGATTTCCCATATCAACTCAAAAGGCCTAGTTCTGACTTTAGTCAATTTTTATTACCTTAGAACAGGTGCCTTAACCCTTTACCTAACGAAACGCCTACATCCCTCGAGTAATTTTTAAATTGAGCTGTTGAAAAAAATTAATTTTTCAAAATATTTCAACAAAACTATATCATGTGACCCCTCATTGGAACAAGCTTATAGAGCTCGTTCCAATGAGGGATCACATGACATGGCTTTGTTGAGATTTTTTGGAAAAATTAAAAAAAATAGTAATTAAAATAATAAATTTTAATATTCTTTATGTTGAGTAAAGGGTTAATATGCAGTCTTTGGGAAATTTAAAGGTACATTTTAAGTACATTGGAAGGGGGCATGGTGGTGTCGCGGTAACTGGTTCTCATCAGATCACCGAAGTTAAGCAACGTTGGGCGCGGTTAGTAGATGGATGGGTGACCATTTCAGTGACTGATTCGTGCTCTCGCATTGTGTCATTGGGCAAGGCACTTAACCCCAATTGCCTACATGGGGGCACGATGACGCTGGGTACTAAGGCATACTGCACTTCCAAGTCTGGAAATAAGCAATCTGTCATTTTCAGAATGAGGTCCTCAGAGGGGGAATTTGCTGATGTAATCCCATGCAGTGGGGCAATTTATCCTCTTGGTATCTCTTTCTGTTTAGGCCTGAGACCTTGATTCAGGTTGAGGTTCACAAAGGGTAAATTTAGAGATGCTACCCTGCTGTGCAGGGTAGCATCACCAAATTCACTCTCTGGGGACTTCATTCTGCAGATGACAGTCTGCTTATTTCCAGGCTTGCACGTCGATGGTGCGCATGTCTTCAACAAATCCAACCCTGCCTGTGCCACGGTGCAGAGTTCAGAGTTGCGATGTTGAAGAGCTGACAGCTGCTCGTCGTTGCTCAGTGGTTCTCTTTGGGTACTCCGGCTTCCTCCACCCATAAAACTATCACGGTCACAATTAGCCATTATGCATAAGTGTGTGACCTTAAACACCAGTAAATAAATAAATAAGTACATTGGAAGTAGTTTCTAGACTAGTTTCTGGACTGCCTATATAAGGTAGCTAAGGCTTGTCTCGACACTGCAAAAAGTCACAGAGCATAAACTGTTGAATGAAGCAAAAATGAAGGAAAAGTTTCTTTTTTTCAGAAGAATACAACTAGACTATATTTATGTTTATTCAGGTAAGAAAACAATGTCAGTGGTTTGTTTGAGAAATTACAAAGATGAAGTGAATTCAGCATACTGTGATAGATCCAAAGTGCCAGTAGAAGGAGTATTTACCTGTAATGAACAGCCTTGTAAACCCAGGTGAGTTGCTTGCAGTGTCTTGCCTGGGGAGAGGGATCTTCCCTCAAAAATAGTCAACACACACACACACTCCTCTTCCCACTACATATAATTACTGTATTAAATTTGAACCCTTTACCTAATGTAACTGCTGTAACTGGTCAGAGCCAGGAACATACCACTGTGAAGTAACATCAGGTATTATTATACTCCGGATGAAACTGAGCCAAGGGGTCAGCCGCATGGGTGACTAGGGCAAAGAAGTCGCCTTGTCATTCCTAAAGTCGCCTTGGCTTACATTGGGTGTGAAATTCAAGTCGTCCTCCAAAAATTCCTTGGGAGACATAGCTGTTTTTGCATTTCTTATGTTTTATATTTCCAAATAGGAATGCTACTACATTCTGACATTCATAAAAAAATAAACCTGTTTGCGGTTGCTGTTAAAATCAATCATACACCTCTGAAAATAGCCCAAGCTATCCCAATTTATTTCTCAAGAGTTGTAATGGCCAAATGTCTGCGCTTTCTCCACCTGTGCCCTTTTGCCACAAAGCAATTTTGCCACCAAGTGATTTTGCCACCTATGGTGTGATAGAAGGGGAGGGGGGGGGGGGAGGGGGGGGCACAACAGACAAAAAGACAGAACAGTGGTTATATTTTGGAAAATATTAAATAGTATAAATATATTAGATCTCAAATTTTATGTACAGTAGTATAATTAAAAGATATAAGATACATTTTATTTACTGTTATTATACCCCACGCAATGAAGTTGCAGGGGTATAATGTTTTTGACTGGTCCGTCCGTCAGTCCATCAGTCTGTCAGTCCGTCAGTCTGTCAGTCCATCAGTCAGTCCTACTTGTTTTCCGGACTTTTTTTCTACACGCTTCCGGATATTGAGCTGATTTTTGGTATGTCAGTCTAACATGGTGTCCTACAGATCAAGTTCACATTTTGTTCCGCTCCACTGATTTTTATCAAAATTACGGCCCTTGGTCTCTGAAAAATTCATCAAAATTACAGTTTTCTGGACTTTTTTTCTACACACTTCCAGATATTGAGCTGATTTTTGGTATGTCAGTCTAACATGGTGGCCTACAGATCAAGTTTACATTTTGTTCCGCTCCACTGATTTTTACCAAAATTACGGCCCTTGGACTCTGAAAAATTCATCAGTTATTGGTTATTGATGTTTAAGGTCACATATTTATGCACAATGGCTAATCATGACCGTGGCAGTTTTATGGGTGGAGGAAGCCGTAGTACCCGGAGAGAACCACCGAGCAACGACGAGCAGCTGCCAGCTCCCCAACATCATAACTCCGCACTGCAGCACGGACAGGGTTAGATTGGTTGAAGACATGCGTACCATCGACGTGCAGTACGCCTTAGTACACGGCGTCATCGTGCCCCCACGCGGGCAATGGAGATGAAGTGTCTTGCCCAGGGACACAACATGGTTGCCGCAGGTGGGGTTTGAACTGAGGACCTCTCGGCTTGCAGCCTGCACCTCTACCTACTGAGCCACCGCGCACCCCGAAAAATTCATCAAAATTACAGTTTTCCGAACTTTTTTTCTACACGCTTCCAGATATTGAGCTGATTTTTGGTATGTTAGTCTGACATGGTGGCCTACAGATCAAGTTTGCATTTTGTTCCGCTCCACTGATTTTTACCAAAATTATGGCCCCATAGACTTTGAAAAGTTCATCAAAATTACAGTTTTGCAGACTTTTTTCCTACACGCTTTCAGATATTATCGAAATTACGACCATTTTAGTATGTGAGTCTACCACAATGACTTACAGATCAAGTTTGCGTTTCGTTCTGCTCGTCTGATTTTTGCGGAAATTACGGGCCCTGGACTCTGAAAAATATAAGTAACAGATTTCTGGGTCATTTTTCTAAAAATTACAGTTTTCCGGACTTTTTTTCTACACGCTTCCAGTTATTATCTAAATTACGGCCATTTTAGTATGTGAATCTACCACAATGACTTACAGATGAAGTTCGCGTTTCGTTCTGCTCGGCTGAAAAACTTAGTTCAAGTTATGGGCAAATTAGATAGACCTCCTACTGTAATTGTTGGTGACTTAACTCCTTGACTGCTGCTGGCGGATATTACTGCCAGGATAGGATTTTGTATATCACAGAAATAAGCAAAATTTGAGTATATTTAGACCAATTTTCTCTCTGTAAATTGAATGGATTTTTTTCATCAATGATCTCTTATGTCAAATTTAGATTAATTTTTTATCAAATCTAGTCATGGCTGCTTCACAGCAGCCATGACTAGATTTGGTGAAAAATATCTTGAAAATACTCAGCGGGTTAAGTGTTAAATGTCAATACTTTGAAAGAACCAAGCAACGTATTAGTAAAAACATTGTCTCCAAAGTGTTAAAGCCAAGTTATTTGCTCACCGACTTACATTTCTGGCTCCTGTATTGACCATGTGTACATAAAAAAAGACATGGCTTGTGACACAAGAATAATCCCGGTTCCATATTCCCAGCATGCAGTTATTCAAGTGAGGATTAGAATATGAAGCGACTTCGAATTTGTTCTTGAAGTAAAACAATAATCTATTTCATTTTTTGTGTATAAACACTGTTATTTGGGATAGCAATTCTAAATCTGACACCTTTTTTTTATAAACAAGCATACACTAAAGTAATTTTATCAGCAAAGACCTAGTATGACCTTATATTATTTACAATGTGTGTTGGAAAGATCAAATTGGATTTAAAAAGGTTGGTATCATTAAATCTTAACATGGCTCCATATTTCAATTAAAATTAATTCTGCTTAAATTCCTTCAGTACCGTTGAAACTACAGAACACTGTTTTCTGCAGTATTCCTAGAATCTATGTTTATTTTTAAAAAATGATTAGAGCTTGAAATATTGGGTGGTGCGCACTCACTAAGGTTATATATTTATGATTACAATTAATTAACTAATTAAATCAATTTAAATGTCTTGGTAAATGTCCTTTGGGGGCAAAAATCTTGGCACATTCATGCAGGAAAGAGCTTGTGGAAAGCTAGCTCTTGTTATATTCAGCCCATAGCAGCATCAGTTCCTGTATTTCCCTGGTTTCTTTCCTGTGCTGAGGAAAATACCTTCCTTCATAGTTTATATACGTTGTCTTTTTTGAATAGGCTCGCTGAAAATAGATTAAGAAACATTGAGTGTGAGACAAAGGCTAAATCTAACAATATCTAGTGGAAGTTATGTTAATTTATAAATTGTATGTTTAATATAATAAATAGAAAACAGTTATTTTCATCAGTTTGTTTATGCAAGGAATATTACTTAGGGTAATGAAAATGCTGGGTGGCAAAATCGCCAGGTGGCAAAAGGGCCGAGTGACGAAAATGCTGGGTGGCAAAATTGCCAGATGGTGGAAATGCTGGATACTGTAATGGCCTATTCTGGTGTTTAAAGAATTCGCCCTACCTGTTAGTAACCAGCACAAAAATGGCTTTTTAAAAATAGGATGTCCATTCTGACTTGCCAGGCTGTGATTATAAATCATAAATATTATGATGGATAAGAATGGCAGGTCTCCTTAGCACCAATTGCACGTATCGATGTGGGATGGTCGCTAGAAACTGTCATTTTTCTGTATAGTCTTTTGATGTAATTACCCAGTGCAGAAGGGAAGGGAGACAACTGAAATATTTTGTCAGTTACATCAGAAATAAATTAACTCAAATTGTTTAACAAAGGATATTGAAACCTTTTTTTAACTACACCTTTCAATTTAATTAAGACATTCAGAAACCATGGTAGGCCCAACTTCTGAATTTAAAATTTTTTTTTAATACTTTAAATATTTAAAAAAAAAAAAAAATTCTGTGATGAATAACACTCCCACAATATGTAGTGATAAATTTCACTTTCACTGCTCTTGGGCAAATTTAAAATCAACTTGAGTGCTTTGGAAGACTAAATGCATAGCTTTGTTTTTAGTTAATAAAACTTACTTTTAAGTGGTCAGCTAATATTCACCACTACCACCTTGCTATAATATATGTCTGGTTGAACACCATATGAATGAATGAGGACTCCCCTTAACTCTTTCCCTACCAGTGATGGCAATAGTTACCATGCTTTGAATTACACATGGTCCCAAGTAAATAACGTGAATGGTTGAGAACTTTAAAATTTGAAATGTACTGCCTGGAGGCAGCAGATTTCAAATTTTAGCTTGCTCATGTGTCAGTCAATCTACTAATCTACTTCATAATGCTATTAAGAATAATAGCAGAAAATAAGCAGACTGTCATCTACAAAATGAGGTTCCCAGAGGGTGAATTTAGTAATGCTACCCTGCACAGCAGGGTAGCATCACTAAATTTACCCTCTGTGAACCTCAATCTGAATCAGGGTCTCACAATTAAACAGAAAGAGGTACCCAGAGAATAAATTGGCCCATTGTATGGGATAGCATCATCAAATTCACCCTTCTGTGGACCTCATTCTGCAAACGTCAGACTGCTTATTTTCAGGCCTGTATAGCCGTCACTTATTTAATCTTTTACCAAACACACAGGATCCCAAAAATTATTATTTTGATTTTTTTTTTTTTAATTTTTCAAAAAATTTCAACAAAACCATATCATGTGACCCCCTCATTGAAACAAGCTTGATTAGCTCATTTCAATGAAGGGGACACATGATATGGTCTTGTTGAAATTTTTTGAAAAATATTGGGGGGTTTTCAACTGCTTGATTTGTAAATTACATGGGCAGATGGTCCCAATTCATTAGATAAACGGTTAACTCTTTACGTAACATAATGTTGAAAACTGACCAGTGCTATTCACAAAAATTGCCATTCAAATTTTATAGCCACATTAAATATAGGTATTCTTGTGTCTATTCGACCCTTCATTCATGTGTGTGTACGTTCCATCCTGACCTTTTATCTGCAAATAGCCTCACACTTTCCATCGGATACTTAATAGTTGAGTTGTGGTTGAATTCAAACTCGACTGATAGTTTACTGAAGACAGTCAGTGTAAACTATTGGTTTCTGGGTGTTAACTCAAGTTCTATTCAGCACAGGTCCCCCAAATTTTACAGGGTGGTACCATCAGAGGAGGGGAAGAACCCTATCGATTTTCAGGCTTTGTTGACCAAACGTAACGGTCACTATTGCTGAAGATCGAACTTTTTGGTTTCCAGGAGATAACTTCACTTCTGTTTATCACAGCTCAACCAAAGTTACAGAAAGTAATTGTAGATAGACAGTTAAAAACTCTGTTGATTTTGGATATGGTAGCTGCAAGGTCAAAGGTCATGAGCTTGTTACTATAAATAGAACTTAGTAGAAAATTGGATTTTGGGCTATAACTTTTGTTTTATGTCACACGTTCACCAGATTTATAGATTAGGTATGGGAGTGAAAGAATCATTTAATTATGTTGTCTTCAATCAAAAAGTCAATGTTCACGGGGCTGTTACTATAATGGAAATTGGTAAAACAATGGTTTCTGAGCAATAATTTTTGTTCTGCATTATGCTGGACCACAAAACTTACACAGTTGGTACTCTCTTGAGAGGAGGAGAACCTTATGCCTCTGACCTCTGAAGGAGGATTCGGGGGTATCTAATGAAGCCATCTGTCTATCCACCTGTCTGTCTGTCCATCCATCCATCTGTCCGAACAAACATTTTGCATTGTAATTTCAAAGCCATCGCTGAGATTTGTATCTCCTTTGGTATGCTGATAGACCTGCATGGGGGAACGGATATGCACGAGGAACAGGTTCTGTCCAATCATTTTTCCAAGAGTTATAGCCCTTTTTTGACTTAGAAAATTTTGCTATTTTCACTCTTTCCACTTAGAAGATTTTTCTGCCCCATAATACCTTCAAGGCTACTTTGAACTTGCGTACGTGTCAGGGGCATTGGCCCATGCTTTGCGTTGCCCATGTTGATTTTGAGATTGTTCAATCAGTGGTCAACATCATTTTTACTAAAAATAGTACTTTTGGGTTTTCAGAAATGGCACTGTTACTACAAATCTAACTTTAAAAAAAAATATTTTCCTGTTTGTCCTTCCACCTGTCCATCTATCTGTACAAACATTTTGCATTGTAATTTCAAAACCATCGCTCGGATTTGGATCTCCTGTGGTATGCTGATAGACCTGCATGGGGGAACGGATATGCACAAGGAATGGGTTCCATCCAATAATTTTTCCAAGAGTTATGGCCCTTTTTTGAAATGCCTTCAAGGCTACTTTGAACTTGCATACGGGTGAGGGGCATTGGCCCACAATTTCCATTGCAATTGTTGATTTTGAGATTGTTTTATCAGTGGTCAATGTCATTGTTACTAAAAAAAGTACTTTTGGGTTTTCAGGAATGGGTACTATTATTACAAATTTAACTTGAAAAAAAAAAAAATTTCTTGTCTGTCCGTCCATCCATCCGTCTGTCCATACAAACTTTTTGCATTGTAATTTCAAAGCCATTGCTCGGATTTGGATCTCCTTTGGTATGCTGATAGACTTGCATGGGGGAACAGATATGCACCATGAATGGGTTCCATCCAATAATTTTTCCAAGTGTTCTGGTCCTTTTTCGACTTAGAAAATTTTCTATTTTTACTCTGTCCACAATACCTTCAAGGCTACTTTAAACTTGGGGTACGGGTCGGCATTGGCCCACGTGTGGAGTTGCCCTTGTTGATTTTAAGATTGTTCAATCTGTGGTCAATGTCATTGTTACTAAAATAGTACTTTTTGGTTTTCAGGAATGGTACTGTTACTACAAATCTAACTTTTAAAAAAATTATTTTCCTTACTCAACTGTGAATCTGTCGTCAACTCGTTGGATTTTTTATATTTTGTATCATGAATAACTGTGATGTGCACTTGAGCATATAGTTATGCCTTGTTGCTATGTTTTTCTGGAGTTATTGCCCTTTTTCACTTAGATGATTGAATAAGTCCCTCTCAAACTTTTATCCACAACTAGTCTTACACTTTCTGTTGGATATTTTTTATATTTCGTATGATGAATAACCATGGTATGAATTTGCATATATCGTTACAACATGTTGCTGCACCTTTTTAGCTTAACTTGACAAAGTCAAGATAAGTTATTGCCATCACATGTGCGGAAGTCTGTGAGTCTGTAGGTCTGTTCACATTTTCTTTAGCACAGTCTACACCCATAGTTCTTGTCCGATCACCACTAAATTTCATGTGCGGGTTCAAGGTCATGTCCAGAGGAGAACGAACCATTTTGGTCGTGATTGGTCAACCATGATGGCTGAGTGGGTTTGAAACCCTAAAACCTTTAGCACAGTCTTTAGTACTGTCATATTCATGAAGGGATTTCATTGTAACTTGGTAGGATGAATCGGTATGATATCTAGATGAGACTGTCTTATTTTGTTCGCGATCAGTCAATCATGACTAATGGATGGGCACGTGGCCTAGATTGTTTTAGCAAAGTCTACAAGTCATATTCCTTTAGCAAAGTCTACGAGTCATATTTATGAAGGGATTTCATTGTAACTTGGTAGAATGACTCATTTTGGAATGATTTTACTGTAACTTGGTAATATCGTTGTGCCATGTTGTTGCATATTATTTTTCAAAAGTTATTATCCTTGTTCACTTACATTATTGAACAGGACCATGTGGAATTTTTATCCAGATTTAACATTTATTTAACAGATCTATCTCAAACTTTCATCTGCAACTATAGTCGCACACTTTCCATCGGATATTTTTTTTATATTTTGTATGTTGAATAACCGTGAAGAACTTGTGCATATCGTTACACCATAAGTTCTGTTTTACTGGTAACATAGGACCCAGTCACCAATCCTTAGGGTGGAAGTCTCCTAAAATGGGCAACATGGATAAATTTGATTGACTACACTTTACTTTTTGTAAAACCCTTCTTAAAAGTCCTTTCTGTTCATGCCAAGTGGTTGTAGCATTCTTAAAGTGAATATCCTGTGTATTTCCTTGGGCAGCGCTGTTCCATCGTATTAGGTCCCTCAGGGTCTGAGTATAATACCTGTATAATGTGGTAGCATAGATCAGATACTGTGTGATTGTTTTGATTAAAGTGTATGGCGACAGGAGTGTCCTGCTTGTGCTTGATATCTGCTAGGTGTTCTCGTATATGGGTGTGAAATTGGCGTTTCATTTCCCCAACTGTTTACCGCATTGATTTTATCTCCATGCTGCGGTCACAATTAGCCATTGTGCAGAAGCATGTGACATTAAAGACCCCCCCCCCAAAAAATAACTGAAAGAGTGTCAAATTTATTTTCAAGGGTGATTTGTACAATGAGTTTTTTTTTTCAAGGATACCACACCCATACAAAAGCAGGCCTGAAAATAAGCAGTCTGACATTTGCAGAATGAGATCCCCAGAGGGTGAATTTGATGATGCTATCCCATACAGTGGGCCAATTTATCCTCTGGGTACCTCTTTCTGTTTAGTTTTGAGACCCTGATTCAGATTGAGGTTCACAGAGGGTAAATTTAGTGATGCTACCCATGAGCAGGGTAGCATCACTAAATTCACCCTCTGGGGTCCTCATTTTGCAGATGACAGTCCGCTTATTTTCTGGCTTGAACAAAAGGAGCCCTATTTTAGCAATATTTTGTTCATAAACAATTCTGTCGTTACAGTTTATTGGAGAGTGCCTGTTGGCACTCTCCTAAAAATTGTAACACAATTTTATACACTGGGTAAACATTTTTTGTGCATTGGCTGCTGGGCAAACAAGCTAATAAATACAGTGTAAATCCACTAAAGTGGCTTTCAGCACATTTCAATAGAGCCATGATAGTGGCTTCTAGCACTCAACCAGTTAACACCTATGGCATTGTTTTCAATATCCAACAAAACAGCATTTCCTCTGTTTGTGAAGTTACACATCAAGTAGGGCTCTGCGATTACTTGAATTTCGAGTCGAATCTCAAGTCAGAATGCAAAATTGACTCAACTTGTCTCCTATTCGTGGATGTACTTTTTCTCGAGTCGATTCGGTCCCAATAAATGACAAGAGTTTTCATTGTGAGTTCTTTTTTTAAACGAAGCAATAATCCAGTTTGACCACGAAAGAAATAGGAAAATATCCTACAAAACCCTATTCATATCACTGTTAAATGATACAAACACGATTTACTAATGCCTTAGTAAAGTTAGCATTATACATAAGTCATAACAGGATTCTAAACGGTTGTTCCTCACATGATTTATGCGATGAAAGAACATTAAATCCATCTCTGTTGAGAAGAAATTGGATCATCTGTTTTTATAAGAATCAACTCGAAAAATGACTCTACTCGCAAGTTTTAAACTAGAATCAAATTGAGAATCGACTCGAACTAAAATATCTGACTCGCCGGGCCCTAACATCAAGCTCCTATCATTATTCAAGAATAGATTATGATACTCAAGAATTTGATCATTAAAACCATCAAAGAAGTAAATATATGAAATGGTGGCGTTTATTAAATCAGTGGAACAATTGTTTGTGAATTCATACTTGAAAGACTTTTAATAAACCTTTACAGATGGGTTCCAGGCAAATGGTTTTCATGTTCTAAGACTTGTGGAGGTGGAAAACAAAAAAGAAAAGTTTATTGCAAACAAAAGATATCAAATCACAAAGACAGAAAAGTGAAAAAGATGCATTGCAAGCACCTACAGAAACCACCTCGGAAGCAGCTTTGTAATCCTCATGCATGTCCATCTGCCTGGTATGTTGGGAAATGGACAAAGGTAGGCAAGGATAGCTAACAAAATTCAGAAATATATTTTCAGAAAACAAATTTGAGCCTCCATGTAGATTTTGATATGTACAGGTAGATTTAATATCAATTCTTTACCTTACACATTTGTGGAATGCACGAAATACTTTCCACAAAAACCTATATTCAGATTATTTCTTTTCTTTCAAATCTTAGCTTTTGACCCCTATAATTGATTCACACAGAATTCATTCCAATAAGGCCCCACAAAGTAAATCTTCTGTTTCTCTGGCCATTTTTAGTAAAATTGCATGCGAGTGGGTGGTTTTATTTTTTATTTTTTTGTAATTATTTCTTTGCCATCAGAATCTCATGGTTTGTTTTATGTTTTAGGCCTCATAATCTACAGAATAGCGTAGGTGGTGTATTTCATCCCTTGAGTGCAACAAGGCTTTGCAATGCTTTAGCATTGCAAAGTCTTGTTGCACTCAAGAGACAAATTTATCAATTTTATTAACTTGGGTAAAATATCAGACATAAACCATTTAATTTTTTAAGTTTGCATTGGTTATAAAAAGAGAGCATGCAGAAGCCAAAAGGACGATGTGGGGGGGGGGGGGGCTGAGAAACAGATTTTTAACTTTTTTAGGCCTAAGCTGTGGTTTGGACGCAAAATATCAACTCTACTGGTTACATATGGTTAGACAGGAATACAGTGGAGCCTACTTAATTGGATATCTCTTAACGGAATAACCAAGTTAATTGAATATATTTTCCCAACACTAAACCATTTACAGTAAAAATATCACCTGTTAATTGAATAGTGGAACTTCTGTTAATTGAATAAAAATCTTGTAACCTTTTGAGAAATTATCCTGACTCTCCTCAGTTTTCCTTTGTTGAAAGACCTATTTGACCTCAGTACATCCAATACAGGCATTTAATCTATTGTATCTTGTTTGACTGAGCTCATGCCATGAGCTCTGTCAAACAAGATATAATAAAATAAATGCTAAGTTTATTTCTAGAATACAGGACAGTGATACAGCCCCTGTTAATTGAAAACTCATGTAACTGAATAATTTTCATTGGCAAAGTGGCTATTCAGTTAACAGGGTTCCACTGTACTATGATACTAGCAGTTTGATTTGTTGTAGATAAAAGGTCAGTAACATACTGATGACAACCTAAAGAGAGGGTCTCTATTGATTCTTATTATGCCAGTAATTGTTATTGACCAGTCAGCTTCAATATCTAGTGACCGTATATGAGACTGTGTATCATCGAGCTGACCGTATATAGAGCTTATATACGGTCAGTTCTGACATTTTGTTGTTGACATCCATCGCTCAATTCGATGTTTTTCCTAATTTCATGTGTTCAACGAACAACAAATAATTTTGCATGTCTGTCTGTTGAGCAACGTACAACTATAATATGTTTCTTCCAGTCTTTGAGAAATTTTAATAAACGAATGTAAATAAATACAATAAATAAACAACTAAAACAACATGTATAGAACTGCCGAGTCGTAAACATTAATATCACCATTAACAACAAATAGTGAATGAAACTGTTCCCACTTACCTTCTTGAAAGAATTGTTAATCCATTTACTCCAGTTGTTTTATTTTTCCAGTACTTAACACTGAATTAAAGTTGTGAATTGTTAATATAAATTCGTGTTTATTGAGAAGAAAACTCCGTTGTTTCAGCAGCTACTACTAGCGTGACCATTCACATGACGTAAAACCGGGAAATTCCCTGATTGTGATAACAGAACATTTGCGCTAGGAATCTGGGTACACTTATGGTTGTGTCTCTTTCAAAGGACTGGCATAATAAATACATCATGGGGCTTTCAGTTGGCGGATATGGTGTGATATAAGGCTCAGCAAGATCAATATTAGGCTTCGGCCTCGCCTAATATTGATCTCACTTCGCCTTATATCACACCATATCTGCCCACTGAAAGCCCCATAACTTATAGTAATTTCATATGAAATTGCTGTATCAAGTTCACTAAAATAGATCTGAGCCTAGGTTTACCGAGGTTCAGAAATTTTATATCAAATCGTGATAAATTTGAGATTCTTTTTATCACATAATGTATAATTTCATCTTTTAGCTAGCATAATTACTGAAGTTGGCCAGCGCTGTTCACAAAAATCACCATCAAAATTTTAGTATTATTTTCTTCAATTTTTGCCTCAAATTCATAGCTTGTGACCCCTCATTGGAACAAGCTCATCGAGCTCATTACAATGGGGGCCATAAGCTATGTTTTGAGACAAAAAAATTAAAATATTTACTTATTCAGGAAAGGTTTTCTACAAAGGTTGTCACCTATTTGTTTTTGGTAGACAGTTAATGAAAAATAAGAGAAGATTAATTCAATTTTATTTACGAAACTCGCATTACCATGTCGACGTTGATTTTTGACGGCATTCTTCTATTAGATGCATTGTGAACAATATTTTCCATAATGAGCTAGTTGGTGGTGATTATGTAATAGAACACCTTTTTAAAATATAAACTGCTAAATAGGTGAGGATAATTTTTTTTATCAACTTTTTCAGCTCTACCCAACAGGAAATACTCTTAAATAATTAAAAAAAAAAAAAAAATGTTATGTTCATTGGGACAAGCTTGATAAACTCACTATAATGAGAGGTCATAAGCTATGTAACAGAGGGAAAATTTGAATGGCTGTTTGAATAACTCTGGTTGGATATTACAGTGAAACCCTGTTAATTGAATAGCCACTTTGCCAATGAAAATTATTCAATTATCAGGGGTATTCAGTTAACGGGTTGTGTCACTTTCCTGTATTCTAAATATAAACTTAGCATTTATTTTATTATATCTTGTTTGACAGAGCTCTATGAGCTCTGTCAAACAAGATATAATAGATTAAATGCCCATATTGCATGAACTAAGGTCAAATGGGTCGAAGCTTGAGGTTCGAAGCTTGAGGTTCACCGGCAGATGTTCTGCCACCAAAGAAATACAACTAATAAGATCATCAAAAAGGCAAAGAGGGAGTACTACAATTCTCTTATAGAGGAGTCATCTAATACAAGGGTGCTGTTCTCGCTAACCAATAGTCTTTTTGGTAAAGAACAAAAAGTCATTCTCCCAGATCATCTAAATACTGAAAAAATTCTGGAAAAATTCAGCAATTATTTCATAACAAAAATTAAAGTAATTCTGGATATTTTTCCATCATGTGAACCACCAGAGTTTGATCATCTTGACATATAAAGTGATTTTTCTAATTTTCACTCTGTCTCAGAAGACGACATTCGAAAAATGATTTTATCATCATCCAATAAATCCAATGATCTAGATCAAATTCCAACATTCCTTTTAAAAGAGACAATTGATTATCCTCTGCCAGCCATAACATCTATTACATCTGCATCCCTACATGAGGGATTTGTTCCAAACCCATTGAAAAAAACACTTGTTACGCCACTCATCAAGAAACCATCTCTTGATCCCGACAACCTGAAGAATTATTGACCAGTATCGAACCTCTCTTTCCTGTCTAAATTGTTAGAAAGGGTTGTTGCTTTACAACTCAAAAATCATCTACATGAAAATGATCTTTTAGAGCCCTTCCAGTCTGCATATAAAGCCATCCACAGTACAGAAACAGCCTTTCTGCGAGTCAACAATGACATTGTTAAATCAGTGTCTGAGGGTAAGGCTGTACTGCTTGTTCTCTTGGATTTGTCAGCAGCATTCGACACAGTCGACCATGGAATTCTCATGCAGACACTGATACAGCATGGCATATGTGGAACTGTCTTATCATGGTTTGCATAATATCTAGAAGGTCGCAGTCATCAAATATATATCAATAAGATCGGTTCAGAAAGCAGGACGTTAAAGAGTGGTGTTCCTCAGGGCTCAGTTCTTGGACCACTCTTGTTTACTCTATACACTTCTTCTCTGGGTCGCCTTCTTAAAAAGCATGACATATCATATCATCTGTACGCAGACGACACCCAACTGTACATCACATTCAACCCATCTGTTCCAAGTGACTCATTCACCGCAGTCAGTATCTTGTGCGGGAATGGATGATAGACTTTAAACTGAAAATGAATGACTCTAAAACTGAATTCTTAGTGATATCCAGGGTTCGCATGCCTACACCCCTTGTTACATTAATTCTGGTTGGAAACAACATCACTATGAAAAGTGAATCGGCCAGGAATATTGGACTGATTATGAACTCAAATTTAAAACTAGACATTCATATCAATAAAATATGTAAAAAATGCTACTGGCAGCTTCGTAATGTTGGAAGACTGCGACCTTATCTTAACCAGTCAGCACTTGAAAAACTTGTGCACTCCTTCATCACCTCACAACTAGACTATTGTAATTCAGCGTTAGTGGTGCTGTCCCAGTGCCTGATTCAGAAGCTTCAAAAAGTTCAGAATACTGCTGCTAGGATAATTACTGGTACCAAATGCTCTGAACACATAACACCTGTTTTAAGACAACTACATTGGCTTCCAGTTAAACAGAGAATTGATTTCAAAATATTGATCTTGGTATTCAAATATATCCACAAACTGGCTCCAGTTTACCTGCAAGAGCTCCTCACTGTATATAAACCATCATGCAGTCTCAGATCTAAAAACCAAATTCAACTAGTTGTACCTTTTAGCAGATCTAATCAGGCTCATGATCGTGTGTTCTCCAACGTGGGTCCCAGACTGTGGAATTCCCTGCCAAATAGTGTCAGAATTTCAGAAACTCTCGATGTCTTCAAAAGAAATCGTAAAACTTTCCTATTCACTGAAGCATTCTCCTGAACCTCTGTAAGAGGCAACCAAAACAGATGTGACTCTTTATTTCAGAAAAGTGTATTTGTATTCTGTCAAGTGTTTTAGAGCACTATTTGTGGTTTTACTCTCTAGAAAATAAATTATTGAAAACTGGGGAGAGTCAGGGTAATTTCTCATCAGGTTACAAGATTTTTTATTGAATTAACAGGAGTTTACTCTATAACCTATAATCAATTAACAGGTGAAATTTGTACTGGAGGTATGGTAAATGGTTTTGTGTTGGGAAATTATATTCAGTTAACAGGGTTATTTAGTTAAGAGATATCCAGTTAAGTGGTCTCCACTGTTCCAGTACATAAGTAAAGGGTTAACATTTGACTTGGAAATACTTCTGTCAAGATCAGCCCATAGGAGAACTCTGTCTGGCCAGAACATTTGAGATCAAACACCAGACACAAAAAATGTTGAAACAGGAAGTGCTTTACAATCTCACAAAAAGTGGAGTACTGTCTCATATATATATCTTTCTGAGAAACTCAAACAATTAATTGCTATTTTTGAACCCCAAGATTCATAGTTTCTGATATTACATACTTCCAATTGCTCCGTTTCAAGTTTGGTAATACTCATTGAATTATGTAGTATTTTTGTGCCATGAGAGTTAACTGTCAGCAAATTCAAGTTAGCATTGCTTTTGTGGGGTTATGTGTAAATATGGCTTGCTTTTCTGTAAATATTGAATTGTTTGCTTCTGCATTAAGATGAAAAATGTTTTGCTTTCACAGGAACATGTGTTTTATTGTTGAATCAAACATCTTCAACTGCTTCAATAATAGGATCTATTTGATAATGAAATAAAGCCTGGTAAGCTTTGCTTTTTTCACTTGGGAACCCCAGGAAATGGAGCCATGTTTGAGAACTGTGGGAAATAAACTTGGTTGTTTAATAACCCCAAAATTATATGCAAGTCCTCTACAGTAGGTGCACAAGTTTAAACCATTAATTAAATGGAGGCTTTCTAATGAATTGTGATTTCATACAAAATTTCTGTACCAAGTTCGCTAAAATCAATCTGAGGTTTACCTCCACTCAGATCGATTTTAGTGAATGAGGTTCAGAAATTTCAAATTAAATCGTTACGAATTTCAGATTCTTTTTATCACATAATGTGTAATTTAACCTTTTACCCAACATAACAACTAAAACTGGCCAGTACTATTCGCAAAAATCGCCAAACAAATTTTATTATTATTTGGTTAGCGATGGGCAACGTCACGACAAAATCGCTTTCCCCATTCTGCACAATGCTAAATTATCGAAATTTAACTGACGATTATTTTAGGATAAATGTTCTCAATATCTTTATTTTTGGGCTCATTTCATCAATTGACTATGGACTTAACATTTCACGTTGACAAAATTTCAGTTCAACTCGTTTTGACAACATGAAAATACTTTGAAGTGAGTAATGGCTGCGCCCTTTTGTTTATTTTGAAAGCTGCCATTTTGAATTTTTAATAAACTCGTGATTTCTTGCTTGGACCAATTGGTTTGCATCATTGGCTGACCTATTAACAGAATCATGGGAATAACCTATAATATACGTCATCCTATGTATCTAACCTTTGTAATGACATTTTGAATAAATTGATTAACTGAAGAATATTTTGAGATTTACTGTCGGAAAGGTACGGGGAATTTGCCTGTTTTCGTGCAAAAATTGACTTCCGCGTTCTATGGAACATAATTTAACCGCATAATTCACTTAGACTCAGACATTTTTTTAGTTCTACATAATTCTGAGATAGTCGGCTGCTCGGGAAACTTTAAATTTAGTTGCCGAACCGATGCGACGATAGCCTTCAACAGCTTGCTTTATCGGTCACGTGTACTCAATTTGTAAACAAAACGCACATGTTGATGGGACGTTCATAAACTTGCAATGTAATCAGAGTTTTCAGTGCCAGAACATTACCTTTTTCTGAAAAAAACATTTTATTTCAGCATATTTAATTTTATTTAATACTCATTTGGTTTCAAATAATTATTTGTCTCTATAAATTTTTAATTTTAACAAAATTATTCACATTAAAATTGGTCAAGGAATTTGTTTCTCTTTGCAAATTTGGGTGGTGCTACAGACTACAGTCAACATTGAATTTGACATCTGCTTGTTTTGCCACACCAGTTCGTCCCCTGAGTTCCAATGTGTTATATGTACCAGGGGGAACAAGTTGCCTCGATATTCAGGGTTTCTGAATACTAAACACACAGATATTAATTTTTATTTATTTATTTATTAGAGTTTAACAGCCACGGTCACATATTGTGTCGGTGACAGTTTTACAGGTGGGGGAGCCAGATACAGAGTACCCAGAGAGAACCACTGAGCAGCTGCCAACTCCCCAACATCGTAACTCCACATTGCAGCACAGGCAGGGTTTGATTGGTTGAATATATGCGCACCACCGACGTGCAGTATGCCTTAGTACATGGTGTCATCATGCCCCCATGTGGACAATCGGGGTGAAGTGTCTTGCCCAAGGACACAACGTAGAAGTCTGAATTGATTGCTCAGACAGTCAGCCATCCAAGGACTAACTGGACTCGACATTGCTCAGCTTTGGTGATCTGACGAGAACCGGTTACCGCAATGCCACTGCACCCCAATATTAATTTCAAATCAAATTTTTAAATTAATTTACACTCAACTGGTAAACAAAAAAATGCCTGATCCTACCAATTTAGAAATTGTTGAACTATTATGAAAAGAAAGGCACTGGAGACACTGTCAGAGTGATCATCATTAGGACACCGATGAAAAACACTCCATATATGTGCAAACAAAATTTAAAAAAATTATGTACGTGTAAATTATAATACCCTATTTTTAAAAAAGGGTACAGCTCAGTGCATGCAATATGCAATCTTGCCTCTGTTACCAGTGGGAGTTCATGCATAAACAACTAATAAAAAAACTTGATAAAAACAACTAATAAAGAATTTAATAAAATGTGTAATCTCAGTGTAAACTCACCATCTGTTATCAGTGGGAGTTCTTGGATTAAATAACTGATAAAGAATTTAATAAAATGTGAAAACTGTTGAATCAAAACATGTGAAATTACCTCTGTTACCAGTGGGAGTTCTTGCATAAAACAACTGATAAAAGACTAAATAAAATGTGAAACAGTGTAAATCTTGGGACATGCAAACTCACCACCTGTTACCAGAGGGAGTTAATTTAAAAATTAAAAGTATACATGGACATGTGTTGTGGTGAAACTGCATCAGTGAACCAAACATTATGTTCACAACTAAAATAATTACATTCTCGTGATGATCACCCTGACATGTTTTTAATTTCTCTGGTCACAAGTGGTATTCATTACGCTGTATTGCCATCTGGTAATAATTTTGGTGTGTCACTGTGTGTGTGTTCAATAGCTGTCTAGGCTGACTGTGTTGAGACTTATGAATTAGTAAACTACCTTTTTACTGAAATTTCACTAATGACCGTGGACCCAGGACAGTTCAACACCTTATTGGAGGCTGGGGGCATGGTGGCATTGCAGTAACCGGTTCCTGTCAGATCACAAAAGCTGAGCAATGTCGAGTCCAGTTAGTCCTTGGATGGGTGACCATCTGAGCGATCAATTCAGACTTCTGCATTATCTCCTTGGGCAAGGCACTTCACCCCCGATTGTCCACATGGGGGCACGATGACACAGTGTACTAAGGCATACTGCACGACTTCAACCAATCTAACCCTGCCTGTGAAGCAGTGTGGAGTTACGATGTTGGGGAGCTGGCAGCTGCTCGTTGGTTCTCTCCCGGTACTCCAACTTCATCCACTCGTAAAACTGTCACTGACACAACATGACCTTGGCTGTTAATGTGTCGTTAAACCCTAATAAATAATAATAATATTGGAGGCTATTAATATTGTCATTTTTTTGCATGGGGGTAGGGTTTATGAATCTAAATTTTGCTGATATTTTACATCTGGCAGGAGAACAGTGTTCTGTAAATTATTTGATTTTGAAAAATATTTTCAATTGCCAAATGACATTACCATATAAATATATACTGAAATTCTTATCTCTGTTGAGATTCATTCTGTACTTTAACACAAAAGAGGGAAGAAGCTGGGCTTTCAAAAGATTTCTTAGATAGCTGATTTACATGTAGTGATCAAGGACATTGATGACCTTCTCACACTGTGTAGCAAGAATACTGCTTATGTTTGGCAAATTGTGAGAATGTCGAACGCTAGGGCCTACTTCAACACTATTCATTTAAGGGTTTGGTTACACCCTCCAATAAAAGGGGAGGGCTTGCTACAAATAAATGATCTAGTTTATCAGACTATTATTTTCTTTCAAGACTCAAATGCTACTTAGTATTATAACTTAACTGGCATTTCAATTCGGACTGAGGCCGTACATAGATTCACGCCAATCATTTTTACAGAAATTGTCTGAGTTAACGTAACTTCAATAAATGATCGGATATAAAGGGTCATAACTCCTGAACCAGTGGGCCAAATTACAAATTCTTTTTAATTTTGTGTTCAGAATGAAGTGCTCTTTACACTGACATATAACTGGATATATGTGAGTAACATCAGTAAGCCAGTGAGGGCTATACCTAAGCATATCATGTATTGGGCTTTTCGACATCCAGACTTGCAGAAAATTTTGAAAATCTTGAAAATTGAAATCACCATAACTTTTGAAGTACTAGGTGTATTAACAATTCTTTCAGATTTGTATTCAGGATGAAATTCCCTAAAAAATGATATATGACATGATATATATGAATGAATTTGAAAATTTTCATGTCTCATCACTAATTTGGTACTTTTGCCTTGAAAATAAACCTTATGGCCCCTCATTAGAATGAGCTAATCAAAAGTTCATTCCAGGGGTCATAACCATTTTGTTTCCAAGGCAAAAAATGAAAATGTTTAATTATACAGGACATGTTTTGTTTTTTTTGCATTTTTCGTCTATTTTGTATTAGATAAACAGTTAATGAAATATATAAAAGAAGATGTATTCAGTTCTCCTTTATAAACCAACTCACAACATTATGATGTCAAAGTTGACTTCTGACATCATTCCCATATTAGACGTGTTGTGAATGATATTTTCCATCATGAATTATTTCATGGTAATCAGGTGATAAACTGAGATTTAAACTTATACTGCAGTACAATACAGCCACAGATGCAGAAACTAACCTTATTGTGACTGCAATACAACAACTTTATTCATTGGAGTTTAGGGCTAGTCATGATATGTTTGAAATTCTCTGTCGACGTTTAAGATGATAGTACCGTATGTAGATACAATACATGGGAGTGTGGATTACCACTAAAACACCCATGGAGTGGAGTTTCCACCCAAGCAATAACTGATTGTCTGCAAAAAAATCATAAGAATGACAAGCAAAGTTTCATCCAGTGGACCTCCGGGTTAAGGCATTACCCAATGAATCGGCCACATCTGCCCATGTAATATGCAAATTCAGCAGCTGAAAAAATATTATTTTTCGAAATATTTCAACAAAACCATATCATGTGACCTCTCTTTGGAACAAGTTTGTCGAGCTCGTTCCATTGAGCAGTCACATGATATGGTTTTGTTGGAAATTTTTTGAAAAATTAAAAAAAAAAGATCTTTAAAACCATAAATTTTGATATCATCTGCGTTGGGTAAAGGCTTAAGCCCGGAGATCCATTGACAGAAGCTTTCCTTGTCATTCATATGAATTATCAGACGAATCTACAGTTACTGTATAGAGAGAAATTTCACTCCATAGGTGTTTTATTAATAATCCACTCTCTATGTGCTGTACATGCATACTTGTTTTTTTCAAACCTAGTTTGTTTTTTTTTACATGTGCTATACCCTTCATGAGCTGAGAGGTTCTCGGTTCGAATCCCACCTGCAGCAACCGCGTTGTGTCCTTCGGCAAGATACTTCATCTCATTGCCCACGTGGTGGCATGGTGATGTTGTGTACTAAGGTGTACTGCACATCGATGGTGCACCTGTCTTCAACCAATGCTGACCCTGCTTGTGTGGAGTTAGTATGTTGAGGAGCTGACAGTTGTTTGCCATTGCTCAGTGGTTCTCTCCTGGTCCTCCGGCTTCCTTCACCCGTAAAACTGTTGTGGTGATGATTAGCCATTGTGCAGAAATATGTGACCTTAAATAAATACCCTTCATGTGAATTTGATAAGTTTTATGCATTCTCTTGAAAATCTGGGGAAAAAATGTCTTGAATTTAAAAAAAAACACAAGCCCTTGAAAAGTCTTGAATTTAAAATATGTGCTTTGAAAATTCTTGAAAACAGCAAATAAATGTTGGGAAATATGTTCATCGATTGTCCGGGAAGATGTAGCAAATCACTCTGAGTGTAATCTGTGTTAGTACGAGTAGCTTTGAAAAGTCTTGAATCCTGTTTTTTTCTGTCATGAAAAATATTGAATTAGCATTGAAAATAGTCTTGAATTAAAAGTCATTGGATTTGCCACCCAGAAGAGTTTGTTTACATAAGTAATTTTCCATTTAGGATTTTATTTTAGACATCTGAACTATTTTTTACATTTTAACTGGTTGAGTGCTAGAAGCCACTATGAAGGCTCTTAAATAAAATGAGGGTACCAGTGCAAAAGCCAACATTTTCCTTGCTTGTATTCCATATTTAGTCAAATGCAAATAATATTTTGTTTACACAAATTTGTTCTATTACAAATTATTGGAGAGTGCCAGTTGGCACTTTCCAATAATTTGTAATAAAACAAATTTTGATGAACAAATTCAGTCCACCAAAAATAATCTCACCCTCAACCAGTCAATGAAGAATGGCAGTTAAGACTTTTCCTTGAACAGTTATGAGTGAACCCTTTATGAAGAGCTTAAATTCTAAATTTATGACAAAGTTCAGAAGCCACTAAAATGGCTTCTAGATTTTTTTTTAACTGAGCCCAGATGCAGGCTTTAAGCACTGAAACAGTTGATAAATGAATTGTGACGCTGTGTTTTGTGAATTGTTACAGTTTGTTTGTGGATGCATGGAGAGTACATGTGTTTTATAATTGGGGTGGTATTTTATTGCAGAATCTCATGTTGGCTGCTGCTGACAGCTTAGCTTGCATTTGAGGTGGTTCTTCTTACTGCACTGAAATCAAATAAATTGCTCAACCGTAGGAACCTAGGACATGAAGGTTTGAGCTGATCTTTCATGGTAGACAGGTTCATCCTTTACTCAATCCAAATAGCGGTCAGACCTTGCAAAAAACCTTCTTGAATGAGTAAAAATTTTCATATTTTGTCTCAAAACATAGCTTTTGACCTCTCATTGGAACAAGCTTGTTCAAATGAGGTGTCATAAGCTATGTTTTTGAGACAATAATTTTTATTATAAGTATTTTTGTGAATAATGTTGGCCATTTTTGGCTATTACCAAGTGTACAGGGATAACTTCACTGATGATACAGGACTTGATTGGAAAATAGCACATGAGATGTGGAACTTGACTTACTGACTGTGGAAACCATGGGATGTGGAAAAGTACTTGTTGACTGGAGTAAAACAAGCAAATTATGTTTCGCTGGTAAAATAGGATCCAGTAAACACTACTTAGTCCTCTAAAGTGGGCAGCATGGGTATAAACAATTGGCAGAACTTGGCTTTATACTGGTGTTGGGGGTCATGATATAGCAATAGATGCTTAAAGTGACCTTAAGTTATAATAAAGAGAAAATATTAATGGAATTCAACAACATAAACATAATAGATTGTATACACTTGACTTAAGTCATTCTGATTTTAACCCTTTACTTAACGATTTGCCCCATTCTGTCCGCATAATTTGCAAATTAAGTAGTTGGATGAAAATATATTTTCAAAAAAATTCAACAATTCCATATCATGTGACCTCTCAATGGAACAAGCTTGTTCAGCTCGTCCCAATGAGGGGTCACATGATATGGTTTTGTTGAAATTTCTATTAAAAACTTTGAAAAAACAATAATTAAAATAAAAAAACTTGATATTCCGTGCATTTGGTAAAGGGTTAAAAAAAAGCCATTGATGCTACAAAAGCTTTTGAACTTTATTTACAGCACTGTTAGATTATGTGATACTTTGCGGCATAATCAATACCTATCCTTAATTGTTAGCCAAGTAGAAACTCAACTAAGAAAATTTTCAGTTATTGTACCATGAAGTCTACCCGGTGTCTCATAAATAACAGATTTACTTATTGGGTCCTCAACTTTAGACTGGATTTATATTTTACAAGGAGGGTTTGGGTCGATTCATTTGACAAGTGTGCATTGTGAAAAATTCAGAATAGGATGGGAGTGCATCAAATCAATATTCTGCAATTAATGTCAGCTGACAGTGCATCGAGACAGTATCAGAATTTGGGAAAGGTTATGTGGGATGCTGTTGTATTAACACCACATTAGTTATAACAAAAATGTATTCATGATTAACACTCAGTTTTTGCCAGAAAATTCTGAGGATAAAGACACAAGATTTTCAACAAATGCTCCACAAAGTGATTCAAACTGCCCAGTTTTATGTGTAAAAATACCTTTAATATACCTCAATATTTTGCATTTTTTTCCCTGTGCGAATCCTTGGCAGTGAAGCAGTGCTTATTTACTGTGGTAAACCAGCTCTGTTTTACTTATAAAATAGGACCCGTTGCTGGTAAAATAGTACCTGGTAACCAAGGCCTGAGGTGGAAGTCCTCAAAAGTAGGCAACATGGGGATAGATGATTGGCTGGTCTTGACTTTATATCCATGTTGCTGTCACGATTAGGTATTGTGAAAAAATATGTGACCTTAAACACCAATAAAAAAATAAAAGAAATTTGTATCTTTTTCTTCTGATATCTAACTTAACACAAATCACTGAATTTTATGCTGAGCTGCTATTTTCATCAGATTACAAAAATATCCTGTCCATCTTCATCGGAAAGAATTTTGAGGCTTATTCTGATAGACACCAGATTTATTTGGGAAATCACAAAAAACTGATATTCAGATGTTAAAATGAAACAGTATTCTCTTAAATCCATGGACACTATTCAAGAGCTTCCACTTTGTCATATCCTGTATGTCTATTACTGTGGAACACACTTAAATTGATATCTCTTAATTGAATAATCCTGTTAAGTGAATATAATTTCCAAACACAAAAGCATTTACCATAGCTTCAGTACAGATTTGACCTGTTAATTGCATACAGGTTGTAGAGGAGACTCCTGTTAATTGAATAAAAAATCTTATAATGTTGAGAATTTACCCTAACGATCAATAAGATCCCCTTGTTTATAGACCTATTTGACCTCAGTTCATCCAATACAGGCATTTAAATCTGTTATGTATTGTTTGACAGAGCTCCATGAGCTCTGTCAAACCAAATATAATAGAATAAATGAACAATTTATCCCTAGAATACAGAAAAGGGACCAAATCCCTGTTACCTGAATACTCCATTAAATTGAATTATTTTGACTGACACTGCTGTTGGCGGTCTTCTAGTCGAGAAGATGCTGAGAAGCTACAGCCAGAATAATTCAACATTTTTTTCTGGAAGGCTTCCTTATGATTAAACAATGGAGCACATGTTCTGAGGCCCAAAGTTTGTCAGAGGTTGACGTGGGGCTTCAAAGAGTTCAGTTAGCTCAGGAATGTTCTTTTTGAATTCTTGAATCATAAATCATAGGTTTTCTTATTGAAAGTTGCAGGATTACCCTGCTATTCTTATCATGAATTATTCTAGAATTTTCATGAATAATATTCCAGAATAAATTCACTAAAATTCCAGAATATTCTAGGTTGTTAATTGGCACCTAGAATATCCATTAATAATATAGGCACCAATATAACCAAAGTATTCTAGGACTTTTTTGAATATTCCCGAGTTGGAATAACCTAGAATTTAATGCATGATATTGCAGGATACCATGTATGAATCAATATTTTCAAACTTGCAGGCGAAAGTTTGATTTATGCCAGCCATTATTCTTTAGAAAGCTTTACCCTATTTAATGGAAAGCCGTACCGAAATATATTTTCTGTTGACAAAATACTTAAAATGATATCTGTGAAAAGGTATAAGTATGGAGTAAAGAAAGGAAATAAAATATTCATACTTGAATTTTATAAAAATAGTTTAATACAGAGTAAAAAATGAGAATGAAATATTGGCATATAAAAGTAATTTTTTAAAAAAATATTGTAGGGCATTTGTAAGTTTGTTGTCCTTTAAACTTAAATATGCATTATCAAATTTTCATAAATTCTGTTCCAAGTTGCAAAAATTGAGTTAACTGGTAGAGTGCCAGAAGGCACTATCATGGTTCTATTGAAAAGTGCTGAAGACACTTTAGTGGCGTTACACTGAATGCATACGCTTGATATCTGCACAGCAGTAGAAGAAAAAAGTTTTGATATAAAATTGTTTGGTTGCAGTTTATTGGAGAGTGCCAATAGCACTCTCCAATAAATTGCAACCAAACAATTTTATATCAAAACTTTTTTCTTTTTCTATTGGCACTCTCCATTACATTGTAATCAAAAAATTATTTATGAACAATAACTTGCTAAATTAAGGCTGCTCTTGCTAGTAGCATGGTATCTTTGAAAAAATACTCTTGTTTCAAATCACCTTTAAAAAATAATTGAACACTCTAACAGTTAACAGTATTTGAGGCAATGTTTCTACTACATGTACATACAAATCTATAGCACAGGGTTTCCACTAGGGTAAAAATGTTGGGGCCGGTAATTTGGGGAAAATAAGGCAACCAAGAGTTGTTTGGCCTGTGGTAGGAAAATTTTTAATTCTGGGGTCCCAAGACCCCTATTTCATTGCATCTGAAGGATATTTTGACGTTTTTCACAGTGATTTTTATGTAGGTTTTCACATTCTGAGAGACAGTAATTGCGGAAGAATAAGGACCAATGAGGAGAAATTCAGGTGAAATATCATTTGTACAGATTATTGTACTTACCGACAATACCAGTACATGGTGGCATGGATGACCCAGTTCAACAACGATTGCGTGTATGGGGATGTCAACAACCGTTATATGTTGCAACAGTTTACTCAGAAGCGATCACGCAGAAATCAAAAACCATGCAGTTGTGATGTTAGTCAGTGATTGACTTGAAGTTTGCCTATGCTCTCATACACTGTCGCACAACCCGCACTTGGTCTTTGCAAACTCGGAGAGTGTCATTGCTTGATCTGTGACTGACATTCATGTATAATTTTACAATGCGTTTCCTGCTCCTGTTTGGTGTAACCTGTGATCATTACCGTTGAATGCATTGCGTTGGTAGCATGAGAGTTTTATTTCACGTTTTCCCCGATGTCAGACTTCTTGTCGCAATTTATATCAACTATGGAATGCTGAGTTAGGAGAATTTAGGGTGAGCGAAATGGGGCTGTTTAGGGGATCCTTGGTCACCCTAGTGGAAATCCTGCTATAGCAACACTAAAATTGTTTGCATAACATACAGCTTTATTCTCAGAATTCTCTTGTACAAAATCCTTGTTAACTCACCAGTAAATAATAGTAGTTTTTCATTCATCAAGTTTATCATAGAGTTTTAATCTATTTAGTGTTCAGCAACTTGTGGAGAAGCTTCTCAACTTCGAAAAGTTGTGTGTCGCAATAAAAGTAATAAAGGTTATCGCAAAGTGCCTGACAGTATGTGCAATCCTAACAAAAGACCTAATGCAAATAGACCATGTAAACGCCAGTCATGCTCACACAAAAAATCATATAACTGGCTTGTTACACCATGGGAGGCAGTAAGTTGCTTGGTTTCTTTATAAGCATGTTAACAGTTTTTATTTGCTGCTATATTACTAATGGCCTTGTGTGTGTCTTGATTCGAATTAGAGTGATTGGTGATGGGGATGCATTTCTGTGTGGAAGATAGTTACTGTGTAAAATATTTTTAGTTTTTATTTAAACCCTTTTCCTATCACACACAATATCAAAATTTATTATTTTCAATATGACTTTTTCAGTATTTACAAAACGTTCGACAAAACCATATCATGTGACCTCCTCATTTAAATGAGCTCATTCCAATGAGGGGTCATATGATATGGGTTTGTTGAAATTTTTTTAAAAATAATACCATTTTAAGGTGCTATATAAGTAATGAAAAGTTAGCTTGAAATAAAGTGACGGGTCATTTTCGATGTCATCAAAAATCTAAAGAAAATGATAATTTGTGACTTTTTTGTTGTTCATCTGTATTTATGAGCAATTCTTGCAATTTTGAATACCAAAAAATGAAAAATTATAGCATTTTTTTTTTTATATATTTGATGACATCAGAAATAACATGTTGCCTATTTTCAAGCTAAATTTCCCATCACTTATATTGCACCTTAACTGCTCTATTTGGATATTACGCAGGCAGCTGATTCGTTAGGTAAAGGGTCAAACACAAGTAGAGTAGAACTTATCTACTTTTGTAGACTCTCTGTTTCTTCAGTACAGTGGATCTCACTTATTTTGATATTGCCTCATGGAATAACCCTCTTTTTGCATATAATTTTTAAACACCAATCAATTTACCATTCCTTTTGTTCAGCTTTGCCCTGTTATAGTCTTAAGAGTAAATCCTATTAATTGAATCCAAAAATATTTTCCGGCCGATTCCGATGCCAATTATGATTGTAATTGAGCATACTTGTGGTAATTGTGTACCAGTCGCGATTGTTAGTAGTGTGCACTTGGGCGGTATATGTGGCTCTCACTTAGAACCACGTGTACCACCCAAGTGTGCACAACTGGTAATTTTACTGCCACCTGATTCAGTGGAGTTCAATCTTCACATTTCCGGTATGGACTAACGATTGCCACAAGTACGCTAAATTGTAAGCGATACATGTGGTTTTACTTGTATAACCTGTAAGGGGGTGTCTAGAGAGATTAAGAATACACATTGTGTTTTTTTCTCAATTTTATATTGAATGGTATCATTAACATCATTTTACATTAACAACTGAACAATTGCAGAAGATAATAAAATGCAGTTTATGAATCATCACAAAATGCTTGGCAAACAATCAGTTGAACCGATGTTTCACGACTAATTGCTTTTGTCATCCAATTGCCCACAATCGGTTGACTGTGGTGGCCGGTTTCAATCATCAGTAGAGCACTAATATTTTCCAAACATTCTACTAACAACCATTATTCTCAATACTTCAGTGATACCAATTTATTCTGTTATGCTGTTATGCCTTGTTTGAGAGAGTTCAGTGAGCTATGCCAAACAAGATTTAATAGAATTAATGCTCACTTGGTCATCAGAATAAAGTAAAAGTTCAAAATTTTGGGTAATTGAATTTTTGTTATTCGATTGATCAGGGGCATATTGATCAGGGGCACAGTGGTTCCAGCATTGAACTTCAAACCACAAGGTCCAAGGTTCGATTCCCACCAGGGGTAACTGTGTTGTGTCCTTGGGCAAGGCACTTAATCTTGATTGCTCACTTGGGGGCACGGTGGCACTGTGTACTGAGGCGTACGGCACATCGATGGTGCCCCTGTCTTCGACCAATGCTAACCGTGCTTGTGTGAAGTTGGTATGTTGGGGAGTCTTACTGTTGCTCGCCATTGCTCGGTGGTTTTCTCCAGGTACTCCAGCTTCCTCCACCTGTAAAACTGTCCGACACGAGGACACTGGCTGTCGAAAGTGTCATTAAAGTCCAATAAATTAATAAATAAATTGGATTGATCATTATTTGAAAAATGTCTGTTCAGTTAACAGGGTTCTGGCATGGACTATTCTTTGACCTCTGTTTTTGTATAGTGAACTTCAAGCCATTTTATATTTATTAGTTTGTGTGAAACACACAGACTATTGTTTTTGTGTGGTTTCTTTTTCTTTTTCTTCTTATTCTCCTGTCTTCCATGCGCTTCCTTGTCCGCATGATAACTTAACAACAAATTTTCCTATCTTGTTGATTTTTAGTATACTGATAGACAGTCACAAGTACTCCGCCACCTTTGTTTTTCAGATCCCTGGGGCATTAGGGCTCCCATAGGGGTGTTTTGAAAGTGGGTCATGCCCATATCACAGGCATGGTATGACCTACGGACGGACCTGGGACCGACACCAAATGAGTTAACACTTGATGGAGGTTCAAAATATAGGTCAAGGTCACTGAGGTCACCCAGGGGTCAATGAGTGCATTTCTCAGACTTACCAGAAATCACATTTTTTTATCCCACCTCCCAATCCCAAAGTTCATACATGCATTTTTACAATCAAAAAGGTGGGTGTGGCCAAATTTTTGAAAGTGGGTCATGCTCCAAAGTTCATAAATGCATTTTTTCACTCAAAAAACTTGGTGTGGCCAACAAAAATTTTGAAAGTGTGTCATGCTCATATCTCAAGCATAGTATGCCACATGTACTTTGGACCAACACTAAATGTGTCGAAACTGAATGGAGGTTCAAATTATGGGTCATGGTCACTGAGGTCACCCAGGAGTCATTGATTGCATTTTTCAGAATTGCTGCAATCACATTTTTTGGCCCCCAGTGCATTCCCGAAGTTCATACGTGCATTTTTACATGAAAAATAATAAAAAATATCCATTGCTGATTCCTTTATGTAACACATTTAATGGCATGCACAGAAGTTATTTCCAGTTTCTTGAAAAAAATTATCTGAATCCTGTATGAAAATCTTCAAATGCTGTTTACAAAGACCTATTTCTATTCTTTAAAGATATTTTAGTCTGGAAAATAAGTCTCCATAAATTCTTTTTTTTATATAATTTAGTTCTTATGCTTTCACCATCTTCACACAGACTTCCGAATTTACTGGTTGCAGTAAATTCTGTTTCTCTAGTTATAATATATAAGTTCAGGTGCAGGCCTGAAAATAAGCAGTCGGACATTTGCAGAATGAGGTTCCCAGAGAGTGAATTTGATGATGCTATCCCATACAGTGGGCCTTTTTATCCTCTGGGTAGCTCTTGCTGTTTAGTTTTGAGATCCTGATTCAGATTAAGGTTCACAAAGGGTAAATTTAGTGATGCTACAGGGTAGAATCACTAAATTCACCCTCTGGGGACCTCATTTTGCAGATGACAGTCTGCTTATATTCTGGCTTGTTCAGGTGCAATAACTGGCAATCATGTGATAAACATTGTTTACAGCATGGATTACCATTCACCCAACTCAATACCTATCCCAGTTTTTACATGTTTCAAGTGCTTATCCAATTTTGTTCACCATAAGTGACTGTTTTGTTATAAATGTATTGGAGACCACCTATGAGCTCTCTCCAACAAATTTTATCAGATCAATTATCGAAAAAATAATATTTCCAACTGAATATGAAACTTATCTGAAGAACATAATTCTTTTATCCTGGCACGAGTAGTTCTCTGCTGGCGAGCACATTGGCTCAGTGGTGGACTGTTGGACTTTTATGCTATAGGTACCGAGTTCGATCCCCATCCAGGACGACCCACGTTGTGTCCTTGGACAAGGCACTTTATCCTGGTTGCCTACATGGTGGCACGATGACACCATGTACTAAGGCATACTGCACATTGATGGTGCACATGTCTTCAACCACTGTAACCCTGCTTGAGCGGAGCTTGAACAGTTAGAATGTTGAGGAGCTGACAGTTGCTTGTTGATGCTCGGTGGTTCTCTCCGAGTACTCCGGCTTTCTCCACCCGTAAAACTGTCACAGTCACGATTAGCCATTGTGCATAAGTATGTGACCTAAAACACCAATAAATAAATAAATAATAAATAAATAGTAGTTCTCTGCTGTTTGTTTCTTGGGACTTCTTGTTTAAAGTGTCCATTAAAAAATTGTAATAGATGGAAGCTACTGAAAATTAATACATGATGTCAAAAGTATTTGTTCCATCAGTTCACCCTACAGGCGGCACCTCTCAACTGATCTGTTTGAAATTTTATATGTAGCTTTGTTATTTATTTATTTATTTATTTATTAGGGTTTAACGACACTTTAACAGCCAAGTTCATATTGTGTTGGTGACAGTTTTACGGGTGGAGGAAGCCGGAGTACCCGGAGAGAACCACTGAGCAACTACGAGCAGCTGCCAGCACCCCAAAGCTTTGGTGTGATGTCTAGATGAGAGCTATTGAACTTTTCTGAATTTTGTTGAAAAACATGACCACCAGTGGCCATCTGGTATTTGGCATGTAAATTGTCAACAATTCATTAGCACACTCTATAGGCCACATCTCTCACCCGATCTTCTGATTTCATATGAAGCTTTGGTGTGATGTCTTTTCTGTAGAAACCTGAGTAAATGACTTGGCATTACTGGAACTTTCCATTCAGTTCAGTCTTTTCTTGGTCAAGTTGAGGTGCAGAGTCAGTGACACTTTCATTTAATATTACCGACAGATTTTATTGACTGTACAAATTTCTTAGAATGGCAATTTTTTTTAGCTTGGTTAATACTAAGAACCAGGGCTGGGAGGAGTTAAAACTTTCCTTAACACGTTAACGTGTTAAATAATTCTGCGTTAACGAGTTAAATGACGTTAAATATTAAAATGAACAAAATTTTAATAACTTCAGCCATTTTTAGCTCACCTGACTGAACGAACGTCAGGGTGAGCTTTTCTGATCACTTTTTGTCTGTCGTCCGTCGTGAAGGTGGTGTTTGGGTCATTTTCTCCCAAGCCACTGGCTGCAGTTCAATGAAAATTCACATGAGTAGCGGTTATATAGGGGCATTTGGGTTTTTCTTCAAATTGGGTTTCTGCTCATATTGTGGAGGCAGGGGTGGGGGGGAGGGGGGGCGTCCAAAATGCACAAAATTTTTTAGAATCTTCTTCTCATGAATCAGCTGTAGCAGAGACTTGATATTTGGTATGCAGCTTCCATTTGAGGTGTGGTCTGCTGCGGTGTCTGGTTGTGTAGACGTGGGGGTATCGGCCTCTGACTTCAACTCGGCGAAGTTGGAAGTGGCTGCCGGCCGGACCCTCTACTGCGGTCACTGCGCCGTCGAGCACCACAGTTGTCATTGGATTCGGATGTTCTTAGTGGGACACTATGATCTCCGTGGCATTTCTGTCCACTCATTCTGGCCACACGACCAGTTTTGGGGGACCAACGTCTTTTGTGCAGCCTGGACCTTCTGCCCTGCAAAGGTCCGCAGTGACGCAGAGGTCCACGTGACTCTCATGAGTTCCCGCTATGTTGATCCTCGGGGTGTGTCACACCCCTATACACATCTGCCTTCAGACGTTTTGGCTGTCACCCGTCGTCCCACGTCAAGTGTTTTGGAGGATCGTGACCCTTCGCTGCTTAAGAGGGTCAGAGGTGAAGCCACTTTGCCAGTTCGTTCCCCTGTCAAACCGGCCAGTACGGGCAGTGAGCTTAGGGAGGCCCTCTCCTTACTCACTCAGGTTCTGTCAAAGAGCCTTCCTGTTGCTTCCAGCGAGGCAGCGAGTGGTTTCCAGGCGCCGCCTCCCGAGATTGGAAACAGGCCACTTTCTGATCCCCCTGGTGTTCCGACACCATGGGAGGCGTCGGCTGGTTTGCCCACGATGGGCTATGTGTCTTCCGACTCAGGGGAAGAGTCAGACATGCTTGATGTCGAGAGCCAGCAGTCTTCAGACTTGGGGACAGCTCTTGATTTCGTGTTTGGGTTCCTTCCAGATCTCAAACAATCTAACCAGTCGACAGTGTCAGCCAGGCTGCAATCATCGGTTGCGCGCCAACAGCCTATGGAGCAACCCGCTTCTGGGCGTCTTCGACCGTGCCAGTCAGTACAGTTGGTTGAAGCATTTTCAGCCTTGGACTCTAAGCTAAGTTCCAAGGCTATGAAGGCTCCGTTCTTCACCAGGGTTGACACCTTTTTGTCTCCGGCGCGTTATCGTTCCTACGATTCCGCCAATCCGTCGGTCTACCAGACTTTGACGGTTTGGGATCAGGACTCCAATTCCCTCGGGCTTTCCAAGTCCAAGTCTGCCGTCATTCCTATGATGACCTGGAGTCCACATTGGGCTTATCGAGAGAGATGCTTGGTATGCATTCTCTCTCCGATCACGTCGTCTCAGCTTTAGCTGCTTTCTGCCCCCAGATAAGTTTGATGAGGTACTGGCTCCTTTGCGTGTGCTGTCCAAGGCGCTCATGCATCTTACTCACATGCCTGTAACACTGCTAATCTGGAATTAGTTCAAGGGGACTCTGTGCTGGACACAGGCCAATCCCTTCCTGAGGAGCATTGCGCTACTCTTCGATCTGCTTCTTTGGCAGGTCCGCAACTTTTCCATGGTTCTGTGTTGATAATCCGGGATAACGTCCTACATCATTCCAATGATCAGCTGCTGTTTCTTCAGCTTGATCAGCCTTCTAGGGTAGGCACGGACCGTTCCAAGCCTAACAAGTACCCTCTGCTTCCTCTGCGAAGCAAAGGGGCTGATCCTTCTGCTTCCGCTTCTACTTCTTACTCAAGGGGTAAGGGTAAGCATCGGCAGTCTTGAGGGAAGTCCCAGGATTCTTCATTCAGTAGAGGAGGTGTTTTCTCCTCTCGCGAGCCTCGTCGGGGTTCAAAATGAAGGTCCTCACCTCGACTCGTCCCAGGTTGGAGGAAGGATAGCAGAGTTCTCAGACCATTGGGCCACCATCACATCCGATCCTTGGGTGTTAGATGTTGTTTGGTCCGGACTGCGAATATCCTTCCGAAGGCACCCCACTCTGTCCAGGGTGCCTCTTCCAACCACAGTTCCTTCAGACATTTCACGTCGGGAACTTTTGTCCACCGAGATAGACAATCTCCTGACAAAGGGGGCAATTAAGGTCATCAAGAACATTAGGTCAGTGGGTTTCTATTCCCGCCTGTTCTTGGTGCCGAAGAAGGACGGCCGACTCCGACCAGTTATCGATCTGAGTTTCCTGAACCAGTCTATCATTGCTCCCAAGTTCAGCATGGAGACTCAGGTCGGTCCTCCGTTCAATTCACCAGGAAGATTTTGCTTCCAGCTTCGACCTGCGAGACGCTTACTTTCACGTTTCGATACATTGGGCGTTACGGAAGTATCTCAGGTTCGTTTTTCTGGGGCGAGTTTACCAGTTCAAGGCCATGCCTTTCGGCCTCAACCTGTTTCCTTGGGCCTTCACCAGACTGATGTCGCATGTGATAGCTTTCCATCGCACACAGTCCAGGGTGACTACTTCGGCATATCTGGATGATATCCTCCAGGGGCATTCCAATGCTGCCTTTCTGGAGTCGGATGTCGACACTCTGTTGAGCTTGCTCACGTCGCTAGGTTTCAGAGTCAACGAGGAGAAGTCAGACCTGGTCCCTTCTCAGTCGTTTTATCATCTGGGTATGGCTTTCCGCACACAATTCAATTTGTTGGCGGTTCCCCAGGCCAAGACTGTGATTCTCTCAGCTTTTGCTCTAACTCTGTCCCAGTCCACATCCACGACGGCTCGGAGTATTCTCCGGCTAATCGGTCTCTGCTGTTCGGTGACGGATCTCATTCCTCTAGGTCGGCTGCATGTCAGACCTCTCCAACACTTTCTGCTCAGTCGTTGGAGGCCGAATGTAGATTTTCTGGATCTGGTGCTTCAGTTTCCAGAATATCTTTATCCTCACCTTCTCCTCTGGGCGGATGTCCAGTGGCTTTCGCAGGGTGTTCCGTTGGACATACCCACGTCCGATCGCGTTCTGACGGCAGATGCCAGCGATCTCGGATGGGGTGCGACGTTGGATCCTCTGGGTCTTTCCATTCACGGGATGTGGGACCAGGATCATGCAGCTCTACACATCAACCAGAAGGAGCTTCTTGCTCTTCTTCTGAGTTTCAGGCAGTGGATCCCTCACCTGTCGAAGTGCCAGGTCCTTCTGTTGTCCGACCATTCGACGGTGGTTGCTTACATTCGGAACCAGGGCAGCACGCACTCTGTTCCAATGTACGAATTGGCTCAGGATCTTTTACTGCTTGCTCAGGATGTCCACGCCGGGGTGGCTGTTCGTCATATTCCCAGTCGTCTGAACGTCCTAGCCGACTCATTGTCCCGTCGGGGCAGGGTCATTTCCACCAGGTGGATGCTCCACATGGCGGGTTCCATCAATCTCTTGCGACACATTGGAACCATCCGGTGGACACTTTTGTGTCCCCGTGTCCAGATGGTTTGGCTTTCGCCGTGGATGCTCTGGCCCTCCTTTGGGGTGGTCTTGTCGGCTACGCCTTCCTACTGGTTCCGATTCCGCCTCAGGTTCTCACCCAGATATGAACCTGCAGTCGTCGAATCCTTTCGATCACACCCGTCGCCTCGGTGGGTGTGGATCAATCTGCTCCGCTCTCTGTTAGCGGCGGTTCCGGCATGTCTCCCTCTACCTCGCGACTTTCCTTGCCAAAGGCGCCCGAGGAGGTTTTTCGTTGACCCGACTTCATTGTGCCTTCGCACATGTCTTTTATCGGGTCCTGTCTCCTCCGCAGTGGTTTTTTCGAGACACGCAGTGGAGTTGCTTTTCTTCTTCAAGGAGGCATTCACTCCACTGGTTTAGCCTCTGTGGCTAAGTGGAAGGTTCTTCTGTCAATGGTGTGCGATCACTCTGTTGCTTCTGTCACTCCTTCAATCACACTGCTTGCGGAGTTTCTGGTATATGTTTGTTTCTGGGGGTCTCCAGCAATGGGTTCATGTCCATGCTTCGGAGACATTTTTTCATATGTGATACCCCATTGTTTCGACACTCATCCTTGCCTCTCCAAGCTTGTTCAGCTCTTTTCCTTGAAAAGGCCTAGAACTTTGCAGTTTCCTCCAAGATGGTCACTTTCTTTGGCGCTGCTCTGCTTGGGGGTGGGGGCGTTCACGCCTTTATCCTGGATGAATATGCGTTCTCTCACATGCCAGATCTCTCCTGCATCCATTTTTGATGGATTTGTCTTGCTTTTCGTGCAGCTTCCGCTCATCTAGCTACTGGTGATTGTATTACCAATTGTTTTTTCTGCCACGAGGTTCGTGCATTGTCTTCCTCTTTTAATAACTCTGTCATGTTGTCGGATGACAGATTTTATTCTGGCAGCCTTCTGGAGAAATGCTACATTCTCCTTTTATCTGCGACAGTTGCAGGAGCCGACAGAGAACCTTGGGGCCCTCTTTCTTCGGCTCAGGCTGTTGTCTATCCCAGCCTTTCAGCTTTTTTCGGGGTCAGTTCCAGCTTTGTGCTGTTACTGCCCTTTCTGTCTGTGCGTCGCACTTCACCATATGCCTCATCTTTCGTTGTCTTTTCTAATGTTTGTGATGCTATGGTTTGATAGGCCTAGGGATCTCTTCCTCTGTCCACGGTCCCAGTGCTATTGAGTTATGTGTGGGTTGGTTATGTGATTCCCTCCAGCCTTTTGTCTATTCAGCCTGTAGTAAACAATTGAGGTAGGTTGATAAGAAGTATAAATTTTATAGTAAGTTTCCTTTCTTATTATACCTACCGAAATTGTTTACTCCCGTCTTCTTATTCGGGTAAGAATCCTTCCTCCCCACTGATCACATAACTCCTGTGTTGTTCGGAATCAAAAGAATGACGAATTGACGCATTGCACACTGTTTTACGGAAGTCGTGGATTTGTACTATGGAAGAGCGTCCCATACTGGGTGTGTGCCGATGGCGCTCGACCCAGTTTGGGCTTATTTTTTTGTGGTGTTTTTACACCACTTTTCTTTCCCAAATTTTGGGAAGATTAAAATAGAGAGTATTTTATCTGAGTTAGGTTCTTCCACTGTAGTGCAAGCCTGTAGTAAACAATTTCGGTAGGTATAATAAGAAAGGAAATTTACTATAAAATTTATACTTCTTAGGGGGGGAATATGCAGCTTATTCAAGTCAAGTCCCTGATTTGATATTTAGACTACCATGTCAGTTGAGCGCTCTCAGGCCCCTGGGGCCTCTTGTTATTACGTACAGTTCGTCTCTTGAGTTCCAGTGTGTTCTACACATAGAACACATTGGAACTCAGGGGATGAGTAGTTAATATAGTTCTTGCAGGTTATCGTAAATTCTAACATTCAGCGATGTTTTCATTTAAGAATACAACCATTGCGGCCGTATCCATAGAGAGAGACATCCGCTGTTGCTCAAATACCAGTCCTTACATGGAAAATAGGCATTTGGATGAAGCTAATATTGCTGTATCGCCAAATATCGGCTGGCCAACTTTGCCAATGCTGGTAGGAGAGCTTCATGGTCTCTCCACCAAATCAATGGGTCGTCTATAATTGATGGACATCTAAATTATTCGTGTTCTTCAATTTCGTCGAATGGCGTAAAATTTGACGTCATCGGCCCTCGCGATCTGGCTTGGATAAACACAAGATAACGATGCAATGCTACATGTTATACAATTATAATCTTCAAAGTTAAACGTTATTAACTTGGTTAAATTTTTTTAACATTGTTAAAATAATTTAACACGTTAACGTTTGAAACGTTAACTGTTCCCAGCCCTGCTAAGAATAAACTATTCTGAATATGAAGCCAGAGTGGTTGAAACAGTTGACCAGATTTGGTGTGAATATTATTAAACAGTGAAAGAACTGATGTGTAAATTTTCTAACTGTGAACATCAGAAACGGTTGGCCAGATTTGGAGTGAATATTAGACATTTATTGAACTGGTGAAAATGTAAAAACTGTGTACATCAGAAACAGTTGGTCAGATTTGGTGTGAATATTATTGAACAGTTAAACAACTGATTTTTAAATGTTATAACTGTGTACATCAAAATCGCAAATGTTTACATGTTATTTTTTTTTTCATTCATGACTCAATAAAAGTTAACCATATGCCACTAATGTCGAAATTTCTAAAAGGAAATTTTTTCAAATAATGCAACTAGGAATTTAACTCTTAACCTGCTGAGTATTTTCAAGATATTTTTATACGCCCGTTTTAAAAAAAACGGTTGTATTATGTTATAGCATTGGCGTCTGTCCAGAATTGTTTTCCGGACTTTTTTTTTGTTATGGATGGACATATTGAGAAAATTTTTGGTATACAGCTTTGTTATGGATACTTACAGATCAAGTTCGAATTTTGTTCCAATCAGTTGATTTTTGGTGGAGTTACTGCCCTTGAACTTAGTTACCGTTTTCCAGACTTTTTTTCGTTATGGATTGACATATTGGAAAAAATTTTGTATATAGCTTTGTTATGGATACTTACAGATCAAGTTCTAATTTCATTCCACTTGGTTGATTTTTGGTGGAGTTACTGCCCTTGAACTTAGAATTTTTAGAGTTTTCCGGATTTTTTTTTCATTTTCCGGACTTTTTTTTCATTATAGTTGGACATTTAGAGAAAATGTTTGGTATATAGCTTTGTTGTGGATACTTACAGATCAAGTTTGAATTTCATTCCACTTTGTTGATTTTTGGTGGAGTTATTGCCCTTGAACTTAGAATTTTTACCATTTTCCAGACTTTTTTGTTTGCCCGCATAATGTTTTATAATTTCTGGAAGTACGGCGTATTATGCACCATCGAACGGTGTCCTCTGGTTCATCAAATCTAGTCATGGCTGCTGTGAGGCAGCCATGACTAGATTTGATGAAGAATTCATCTGAATTTAAGTTTGGAAAAATCCATTCAGTTCAAAAGGGGAAAATCTGGTTAAACGTGCCCAAATGATACATATTTTAATGTCAAGAAAAATCCTGTCCTTGGCAGGAATATCCACAAGTGGCATGGAAGGAGTTAATCAATTCATTCTTATTTGACAGTGTTCATTGAGCCAGTGTCATATTAACCCATGGCTGGGCCCCTAGGTGAGGCAGCCATGACTAGATTTGATGAAGAATTCATCTGAATTTAAGTTTGGAAAAATCCATTCAGTTCAAAAGGGGAAAATCTGGTTAAACGTGCCCAAATGATACATATTTTAATGTCAAGAAAAATCCTGTCCTTGGCAGGAATATCCACAAGTGGCATGCAAGGAGTTAATCAATTCATTCTTATTTGACAGTGTTCATTGAGCCAGTGTCATATTAACCCATGGCTGGGCCCCTAGGATTTTAGGTACTTCAGGATGGGGCCCCCTCGGCACTTCAATCTTTCACCCCACTACAGATGACAGCCTGGCCGGCTGACCCTGATACAGTAGACACTATGCCGCAATACATAGCCCTATATCCATTTTGCGGATCTCCTGACTCTCCTGAAGAATTCTACTCACAACTTGACATATTATTTAAATAAGCATTAAAATAATATAGTGTATATAAATATGTATGTAGTATACTTATGAGAGTATATCTATGGATAAATACTGATGTACATGTATCACTACAGCACAGAGTGCAAAGTGTCTTTAACCATTGCAGCCCTAAGGTGCCTGTAACATGGGAAAAATTGCAGATTTAAATATGTTATATTTTGACATTACTGTGCAGAGTGTTAAACAAAATCACTTGTCAATTGTGCATAATTGATTTGTTTGATATTCCAGTTTGTCACTTTTTTCTGTAATAAATAGCAAATTCTCTATTTACTTTTCAATTATCAGTGATTACAGATTGCGCAATTCTTGTTAGTTTGAGGAGAAAGTAAACACTTGTTTGCAACTAAATCAACAATGTGGGTGAGAAAAACTGAAATATCTAATCTCATAATTTATAGAATTTTCATTTGTTCTGACATTTTCCATTAAACTGGCTGCACAGTTTGTGGAGGGATCAGCTTTAAAATCGGACAGCAAATAACACGGGCATTTTTTGAATTCATAGTCTAAACACGATGCAGCTTTGGTACAGTTTATTTATCCTTAAGTATCCTCTGCCCAAATACCGTTTGGCGGTGGGATATACAAATGGGTTGTGTTGATCCAAGCCTTGAAATATGCAGTCTTATCATTTGCAAAATGCGGTCCCCAGAGGGTGAATTTGCTGAAGCTATCCCATACTGTGGGTCAATTTATCATCTGGGTACCTCTTTCTGCTTAGGTCTCAGAGCTCAATTCTGATTGAGGTACACAGAGGGTGAATTTAGTGATGGGTAGCATCACAAAATTCACCCTCCTGGAACCTCATTCAGCAGATGACAGTCTGCTTATTTCCAGGCCCGTGTCCATCCACCCGCATGTCCATCTGTGCAGTTTTTGAATGCGATAACTTGAAAATTTGGTGTTTGTCTAATCATGAAGGTGATCACTTGAACAAGTGTAATCAGATTTTCATGAAATGTACTGTAGGCATACGTTGTGAAAACATCTGTCAAATCTGATGTTCCCCAGATTTGTCAGCTTTTGTGAGAGTTATACCCCTTTTTATTTGAAATTCGGTGTTTGTCTGATAATGACGTTGTGTACACGATAACTTGTACAAATGTAATTGGATTGCTGTAGGCATACATTGTGAGCAGATGTTATTTTTTTTTCATTAACATTCTGATCCACTTTTCTTTCTCTTTGTGAGTGGGGGATTCTGCCATTTAGTGGCATATACTTGTTTCTTTTGTTACATGTTATTGAAAGGGTTTAATTGGTATGGATGCTGATATGAATTGTTGACATTTTTAGCTCACCTGACTGACTCGTCCGTCGTCCGTCCGTCCGTCATCCTGCGTTAAGGTGGTGTTTGAGCCTCTTTCTCCTAAACCACTGGCCACATTTTAATTAAATTTCATGTAAGTAGTGGTTATATAGGGGCATTTGGGTTTTTCTTCAAATTGCATTTCTGCTCATATTGTGGAGTGGGGTGGGGCCAAAATGCACAAAATTTTTAAAAATCTTCTTCTCATGAACCAGCCAGAGCAGAGACTTGATATTTGGTATGCAGCTTCCATTTGAGGTGTAGACTCAAATTTGTTCAAGAGAAGTTTGACGGGCAATATTTACCTTTGTTCTGAGAGGGGCAAGAATTTTTGCCCCGCCCAAAATTTCTATTTTCTGAACCCAGAGGCCGATTTGAACCAAATTTAATATGAGGTATTATTGTGTTATAAGTACTTGATTTATGCAAAAAAAATATTTCCTGCAGCCCTGTGGGAACCGCAGGAGCTAAAAATAGAAAACAATTAAAACGCCCATACCTCCAAAACTGCACGGCACCGAGAATTTTTATTTGGTGTGAAGCTTCCTTAGGACCAACGGAAATGATTGGTAAAAAAAATTGCCATCGGTTTTATCATAGGGTACAGTTTCGGCACTTTGAAAAAGTGCTGAGTCAGCACTTTTTAACACTGTAGGCAATGGGAAAAACATTAAAAAATCTTCTTCTCCAGATCCAGCAGGCAGAATCTTTTGATACTTGGTATGCAACATTGTAGGGTGGATCTGATTCAAGTTTGCTCAAATTTGCCTCCTGGGTTCATATTTGGGCTCAGTATAGGAGCCCGATTTCGAACTTAGTGCATTTCAGGCAAATTTCTTTAAAAATCTTCTCCAGATCCAGCAGGCAGAATCTTTTGATATTTGGTATGCAACATTGTGGGGTGGATCTGATTCAAGTTTGTTCAAATCGGCCTCCTGGATTCATATTTGGGCTCAGTATAGAAGCCCGAATTCGAACTTAGTGCATTTCAGGCAAATTTCTTAAAAAATCTTCTTCTCCAGATCCAGCAGGCAGAATCTTTTGATATTTGGTGTGCAACATTGTGGGGTGGATCTGATTCAAGTTTGTTCAAATCAGCCCCCTGAGTTTACATTTGGGCTCAGTATATGTTATGCAGAAGGCCTACACCACCACCTCTCCTAAATGTCTTTGAAAATCTTCTTCTCAAGATCCAGCAGGCAGAATCTTTTGATATTGGGTATGCACCATGCTTAGGGGGGTGAGATTCAATTTTGTTCAAGCCAAGTCCCTGGGTTCATATTTGAGCTCACTGTGGGAGCCCGAATTATAACTTAGTTTCAAATGAGGAATTTTCTTTAAAAATCTTCTTCAGATCCAGCAGTTGGAATGTTTTGATATTTGGTATGCAGCATCCTTAGGGGGCGGTGAGATTCAAATTTGTTCAAGCCATGTCCCTAGGTCCATATTTGGGCTCACTGTGGGAACCCGAATGATAACTTAGTTCAAAATAAGGAATTTTCTTTAAAAATCTTCTTCTTCAGATCCAGCAGTCGGAATGTTTTGATATTTGGTATGCAGCATCCTTAGGGGGGTGAGATTCAAATTTGTTCAAGCCATGTCCCTAGGTCAATATTTGGGCTCACTGTGGGAGCTTGAATTGTAACTTAGTTCGAAATGAGGAATTTTCTTAAAAAATCTTCTTTTTCAGATCCAGCAGTCGGAATGTTTTGATATTTGGTGTGCAGCATCCTTAGGGGGGTGAGATTCAAGTTTGTTAAAGCCAAGTCCCTGGGTTCATATATGGGCTCTCTGCTTGTGCCCGAATTATAACTTAGTTCAACATGAGGAATATTCTTTAAAAATCTTTTTTTTAGATCCACTGGTCAGAATCTTTGGATATTTGGTATAAGCTTTTCTTAGGAGGAGCAGATGCAACTTGTTGAAATCAATTCTCTGGGTTGATATTTAGGCTACCATGTCAGGTGAGCACCCTCAGGCCCCCTGGGGCCTCTTGTTTTTTTCAACTGCACAATTTGTAAATTATGCGGGAAATGTGGTCGATTCATTAGGTAACAGGTTAGCACAATTTGAAGCTTGTTCCAGCTCTTATATACTGTACTCATTTTGTAATTTTCAGTGTAAACTGGGGACCTCTGTACAAGGCATATACAAAGAAAGTGAAGGTTTTATCACAATAATGCTCTTATCAATGGAACCCTGAAGCTGGCTTCCAGTACTGAAACAATCAGTGAATAGGAAACATTAACCCACTCAGATCATGGTTTCTATACAATTTTTTTTCATAGATAATAATGGAAGTTGTTTTCATTAAATGATCTGTTATGTGGGATACTAAAAATATTTCTTGATACAGTGGAACCCTGTTAATTGAATAGCCACTTTGTCAATGAAAATTATTCAATTAACAGGAGTATTCAATTAACAGGGATTGTGTCACTTTCCTGTATTTTAGAGATAAACTTAGCATTTATTCTATTATATCTTGTTTGACAGAGATCCAAGAGCTCTGTCCAACAAAATGTAATAGATTAAATGCCTGTATTGGATATACTGAGGCCAGATAGGTCTATAAACAAAGGAAAAGTGGGGTGAGTCCGGGTAATTTCTCGACAGGTTACCAGATTTCTTATTCAATTAACAGGAGTTTATTCTATAACCTGTATTCAAATAACAGGTCAAATTTGTACTGAAGGTATGGTAAATGGTTTTGTGTTGAGAAATTATATGCAATTAACAGGGTTATTTAGTTAAGAGATATCCAATTAAGAGGGTTCCACTGTATCCTTTTTCCAATGAGATCCCCATAGAGTGGAGCACTGTTTGTTTTCCTGGTAAATTAGGACCCGGTAACCACTGCTTGGGTGGAAGACCTCTGCAGTGAGCATCATAATATTATGTATGGATGATTGGCTGAACTTGACTTAATACTTGTGTTGTCCCCAATATGGAATATATTGATGCCATATTAGGACACTATCAAACCACGTAACTAATATTATTAACCCAGCTGAATAGATAAATGAGCAGTCATATCTAGTAATCAGGAACTGAGAAATACACCAACAATACTTGTCATCAATGACCCCATATTAATTCAATATACCGACACTGTGGTATATTAATTATACCCCCACTCTCAAAGAGAATGGGGGTATTCTGGATTACATGCATGCATCCATCAGTGCATTTGTCCATCCATGCATCCATCCTTCCGCAGTGGTATCTTATCAGTGAGTTGATGGATTTCAATGAAATTTGGTATGGGGGATATTTATGACAAGCCGCTTGTGCACATGTTATAAAAAAAATTGTCCACATTTTTTCAACAGAGTTACGTTCCTTATTTTGTTTTTAATTCATTTATGCTTCATCGGTCCAGCATTGCAGTGGGGAATTAATTGCCTTAAACAGTAGCTCTTGTTGTCACGTTCCTCTATTTTGCTTTATCACAAAAATCACACTCTGAATTTGGCTAATTGGAACTTTAAAAAAAAAGTTTGTTGTCAGTTCAAAGTGTCTGAAAGCAGGCAGAATTGTAAATGCACTAAAAATGTCAGAGGTAATAAATCAATAATTTTCTTTGGTGATTAGTGAGATTACTCTCCATGCATTGCATCACTACTCATCTGATTTTGTAAACAAATGAATGCTGATAGGAAAATTTAGCAAAGACATGAAATGGTTTTCAAACATAACTGATGATGAAATTTTGGAGAAAAATGGCTGGCAAAATAAATACGTTTACAGGACATTTACTTTGTAGATACGGTGTCATATGAGGCTCTGCGAGAACAATATTAAGGTCTCCACAAATATTGTTCTCCCTTCACATCATGTGACACCATATCTGACAACTAAACGTCTCGTAACTTGCATACATGCACTAACAACTTGCAGGGAGCACGGTGGCTCAGTGGTTCCGGCATTGCACTTCAAACCGAAATGTTCACAGTTCGATCCCCACCCGGGGCAACTGCATTGTATCCTTGGGCAAGGCACTTCATTTTGATTGCCCACCTGGGGACACGGTGGCGCTGTGTCCTATGGCATATTGCACGTGGATGGTGCACTTGTCTTCAACCAATGCTAACCCTACTTGTGTCGAGTTAGTACCTTGGGAAGTCTGACAGTTGCTCGCCATTGTTTGGTGGTTCTTTCGGGGTGCTCCGGCTTCCTCCACCCATAAAACTGTCCCGACCAGAGGTGACCCTGGATGTCAAAAGTTTTGTTAACTAGTTGAGTGGTAGAAACCAATATCACAGCTTTCAAAAAATTGAGGGTATCAGAGGAAAAACCAACATTTTCCTTGCTCATTTTTCATATTCAGTCAAACACAAATACTATTTTGTTTATATAAATTTGTTTTATCACAAATTATTGAAGAGTGCCTATGGGCTCTCTTCAATAATTTGTAATAAAATAAATTTGGATGAACAAATTCAAACCACCAAAAAAATGTAACCCCCCCCAACCAGTTAAAACCCTAATTAAATAATAATTAACTAACAGCTTGTAAAAATGTTCACTTACACATACATACTAATACATAATAATTTTGTACGCACTCATAGGGTGCATGCACTCGCTAATTAGTTAATTAATAGAAAGCTTAAGTACAGAAAGAATGTGTATCAAGTGCAATCCTATAAAAGTCAAGTACCATGATTGTTTCATCAATATTGGCTTTCAAAAGTATTAAATGGTTACCTGACATCATCTAAAATCTTAATGCCACTCATTCCCATCTATTTGTAAGGATGTATCATTGAGAAATGCCATACTTCATTGCAATATTAATCACTCCATGACTGAATAAAGATTGTTTGTGATTGCAGCAACTGAAAAAAAAAACCTAGTTCTGTTTGTTTCTCTTTTTTAAAGAGCTAGGGGTGAGGAATAGGGATCCTGTCTGTTTTGTTTTTGTATAGGCAGCCAAGACTTGGAAAAAAGGCATAGTCAGTTTGATAATTGTCACAAAGAAATGCTCAAAACTGTCCAGTGAACACCGATTCCAGGGCATCAAAATATTTCCAGGCTTGATTGAATCATCCAAAATTAGGCCTCACATGGTTTCCTGCCTATCAAAATAAGGTAGCCTCATCCACCTATACAGATGTTTGTTGAAGTTGTGTGACTATTCCTGTCACAGATACTAAGTTAGGGGTGACAGGCACAACAAAACTGTTGGTATCTGTCAATATTTTTTTTATGATCACAAATTGAGGGCAGAGTTTGATTTACGCATTCTTAACCCTTTGAATCCAAAAGGCAGCTTTTCTGTGTCCAGGATCGTGATACAACCTGAATTAGATAGTTGCTCAGAAAATTTATGTGGTACATTGTAGACCAATCAAGATTTTCAACGTGCAGCCCTAAGGCTGCACATTGAAAAATTGTTTGTTCTTCCCCCAATTAATGAATATAGACACCACCAGCTGATGGCTCTAAACTGGCATAGCATATACCATCAGGATCCAAAGTTTTAATGTTAGACATTCCACAGTTATTGTCCTTGATTACGTGAAAAATTATGTTTAAATGTTCGGGTCTCTGGATATTATGATTTGAAATTTCAATGTTTTATTTGTGATTACAAAAGTAAGTCCAGGTATGATTTTTCAGCTTTTTGTTTTCAGTAAAATGGTAATTATGGCCCTTGGTTCTGCAAAAACATTATTGGTGGTTTTCACAAAGGACCGTTCGGTTTTTTGGGTGCATAATGATATTAAATTTCAATGTTTCATTTGTCATTACAAAAGGAAGGCCAGGTTTGATTTTAAGATTTTTATGGAAATAATATGGTAATTATTGCATTTAATTGTGCAAAACTATATATTTGGAGGCTTTTGAGGAGGGGCATGTGGACCCATTCATGCTTGTCTTTTATTTGCATCCCTTACATTTTCCTTCAATTCTGCACTTACATTTTCCTTCAATTCTGCACTTTTGAGAGCAAAAACAAGAACACAAATATTACGCAACGTCACAAGATCATCTACCATGAAATATAACTTTGTATCCTTTCATTCAATGGATATCAAGAACTAATTCTATGCATTTGCCCATTATCCTTTGAAGCAATATTTGATAAAAAATATTTTATATACATATATTTTTGTTTACCTGGTCTGTTTCCTTTTGTTCGCTTCAGTGCTTTTTTCTATATTATATTACGCTCGCTTTTTTCATTATCATGAACCTTTGTTTAGCATGATATATGTAAGGTTTACAATGAGATAAATTTCTTTCTGTTTTACTTCATATTGTTTTATTTCATGATAATATTTCATCATGTATGTGCAGGCCAGAAAATAAGCAGTCTGACATTTGTAGAATGAGGTCCCTGGAGGATGAATTTGATGATGCTATCCCATACAGTGGGCCAATTTATCCTCTGGGTACCTCTTTCTGTTTTGTTTTGAGACCTTGATTCAGATTGAGGTTCACAGAGGGTAAATTTAGTGATGCTACCCTGCTGTGCAAGGTAGCATCACTAAATTCACCCTCTGGGGACCTCATTTTGCAGATGACAGTCTGCTTATTTTCTGGCTTGTGTATGTGGGTTGTTTTTGGTAATCACTACTGTACTTTCCTCAGTAATAATGTTATGAATTGTTTGCAGATCTTTGCATGTTCCAATAAGAATAGAATCCTCCCTCTCTGATTGGATGAGAGCTTGCATAGTTGTTTCTGTGTTTACATGTCCAGTAGCATATGTTACCGTCTGATGTCACCATGCGAAATATTTGAAATGATGTTTCCCATTTCTCAGTTATTCCATCAGTGGAGTGACTTGCAAACCACTTCATTTTTTTTTCTAGATATTTCGCACATGCAGCAGACATTGTTCTGAATGAAGTGTTGTTTAAATTACAAATCGGTTTGAGATTTGAAGTACGATGGAATGCCTTCTACCCTTATCTGTTTTATTGATTATTTGCCCAGGGGTACACGAGAGGTTTGTTTACTAAACTTGTTATTGTTAAAAGTTGCCTAATTCATTTCACAATGTTGGTTTTGGGCTGTGGGTAGGGTCTTATAAGAACATATACGTCATTGTGATGAATTGATGATGAGGTTTGCAGTTTTGAGCTTATGTTCAACCTCGATGCTCCGCATCTCAGTTCATCACAATAACTTATAATGTTTCAGAGGATAAAAATATGGTCAGTGTTAATGGATGATTAACTCTTAAGTCCCCGTACAGCCACAAACAGCCCCTCCTCTTATATTACTCAGAAAAAGTTGTCCTAAGTGTATTCTTCCTTGAGTACTCTACTGGTAGGATGCATTTATCTTGACAGTGTTTTTACATCATTGTCTGCCTGTACCAGCAGCCAACAGTAATGCAGAAATACTGTTAAGTCATCTTCAGCTGTGTACATGTATATACAGTAGTTATTAATGTTACATTAATCTGAGGATTTAAGGGTTAAACATTTCCTAGCCTTTAACCCTTAATGGCCAAGAGATATTTACATATTTTTGCTACACTTTGGCAGTCTACATCCTGTGACTTTGCTGCTGTTTTTGGCAAGCCTTGGCTGCCTACATAGGGGCACCCAAGACTTGCCTAAAAACAACTACATGTACCGAGATGATTATAATGTAACTTGTGAGTTAGCCCAAAGACTGCATGTAGAGGCACCTGTTCTGTTGCAAAAAGTGTGATCAGTCGGAATTGGGGCCTTAAGGGTTAAGGTATTTATTTATTTATTGGTGTTTACAGTCACATACTTATGCACAAAGTCAAATCGTGGCTGTGACAGTTTTACGGGTAGAGGAAGCTGGAGTACCCAGAGAAAACCATGCACTGAGCATCGACGAGTTCCTCAACATTCTAACTCTGTTCAAGCTCCGTTGTCATAAGTGTATTCTTCCTTGAGAACTGTACTGGTAGGATGCATTTATCTTGACAGTGTTTTTCCATCATTGTTGGCTGCCTGTACAGGCAGCCAACAATGATGTAGAACACTGTTAATTCATTTGTCACTGTGTACATATAGATAAAACAATTATTAATGTAAAATTAATCTGAGGACTTTAGGGTTAACTTGTAGAGTGCTGGAAGCCCATATTTGGGCTTTATTTTGAACTGCAGGTACTGCAGCATAAAGTCTTCATACTCTGTGGATGTGTTTCATACTATCTTTGAAAGAAACTTATTCAGTCTGTATTCATTTGACTTGTTACTGTTTATAAGAGAGTGCCCATAAAGCCATAACAAACCAAAAAACATGTGAACCAATTTTCAGGGTCCCTGCTGGCCTTGAAAAACCTTGAAAAGCCTTGAATTTGATAATCAGTTTTCAAGGCCTGGAAAGTCATTGAATTTCCCCAAAACTCCAAAAGTGGTCTGGAGAATCCTTGAAAACAATCTTTCAAAATTTAAAAACCATCAAAATTTTTCTGGGATTATCGTAAAACTTATTTCCGCTGGTACTATACTCTCGATTTTTAGTCGATAACCTTGAAAAACCTTGAATTTTACTTCTATGAAGCCTTGAAAAACCTTAAATATGGCATGGAAATGGCCTTGGAAAGCCTGGAATCCTCTTAATAATTAGCTGCAGGAACCCTGATTTTGATGACCACAAATAATTTAGCACTCTACCAGTTTTGTAGCTATTTCCTGAATTTTATATGAAGTGATGATTTGACATCTAATCAGCAACTATATGTATTGCTTAATAAACACTTTTTCGAAGAATGAAGTTCCTTATAATTGATCAATAAGAGGATTAACTCATATTTTTTTCTTTTTCCACAAGTCAGTTACTGTCTGTCAGCAAGCCTGAATATAAGCAACCTGTCATTTGCAAAATGAGGTCTCCAGAGGGTGAATTTGCTGATGCTATCCCATACAGTGAGTCAATCTAGGTATATCTTTTTGTTTTGGCTTGAGACCTTGATTCAGACCAAATTCACCCTCTGAGGACCTCATTTTGCAGATGACAGTCTGCTTATTTTCAGGCTTGTCTCTCAGTGTTCATTTAATAATTCATGCTTATGTGTGCATTAAAACATACACCCAAGCTGCCATTTATTTCAACCTTACACAAGAGAACGAAAGGTCGGACCACTGTGTTCATTGAGATATAAACTAACTTTGATTTGCATCATTGCTGATTTGAGTTCCAACCTCAATGCTGATGAGGGGGACACGGTTGCTGAGTAGGTAGAGGTGCAGGCTGCAGGTTGAGAGGTCCTCGGTTCGAATTTCACCTGCAACAACCGCGTTGTGTCCTTGGGCAAGACACTTCACCCCCATTGCCCATATGGGGGCACCGTGGCGCTGTGTACTAAGGTGTACTGCACGTCTGTGGTGCACATGTCTTCAACCAGTGCTAACCCTGCTTGTGTAAAGTTAATATGTTGGGGAGCTGACAGTTGCTCGGTGGTTCTCTCCGGGTACTCAGGCTTCCTCCACCCGTAAAACTGTCGTGGTCATGATTAGCCACTGTGCAGAAATATGTGATCTTAACACTACTAAATAAACAAGAGCAACGCAAAGCGTGGCATATGCCCCCTCCTGCAATACCATGGATAGCATTATGCCATCAAAAGCATGACATGTGCCTGCAGCAATCTGTACTAATATAAACAAGCATGGCAAAAATTATTTCAATCCAACGTATGATGACAGAGCTAGAGCAGCACATATTTTGGACGGACACATTTTTCAATCATCTCCTAAGTTAAACAAGGGCAAATAACACTGTAAATGCTCATGCGAAGATATTAATTCTACTGTAGGATCCGTCCCCCCCCCCCCCCCCCACGATGCTGAGGAACAAGCATAGTAAAAATTATTTGAATTCAACATATGATGACAGAGCTAGAATAGCAAATATGTTGGACTGACACATTTTTCACATTTTCAATCATTTTTCAATAATAATCTCCTAAGTTAAACAAGGGAAAATAACTCTGTAAATATTTACATGAAGATGTTAATTCTGCTGTAGGATCCATTCCCCCATGTTGACGGACATGCATGCACTTTTTTGAATCCGACAAATAATGACCGTGCTAGAGCAGCAAATATGTCGGACAGACACATTTGCGTTACGCACAAGCGGATGAACGTACGCAGCTCTCCACTAGATACACCCTCCGACATGTCGGGGGCATAATAAATTCATGCTAATGATATGCTGTAAAATAACCCACTACTGTCACGGGGCTAAGAGCTTTCTTTTCAACAATGTGTCACATACAGTATGTGGAGAGTGAATTAGCACTAGGGACACCTGTGAAGTGGAGTTTCTACTAACAGTAAAGCATATAAGAATTAAAATGAATTATCTGTCACTATATCGGAATATGAATGTGGAATTGGAGTGTTAAAACTTAACATGTTCATCCCACATTCATACTCCAATACAGCAAAAATAATGGATAGATAATTCATTTCAATTGTTATAATTTAATTCAGAGTATTTGCTTGTTCAGTGGAGCCCAAAACAAAACCATTTACCATACCTCAAGTACAAATTTGACCTGTTAATTGAATATAGATTATAGAGTAAACTCCTGTTAATTGAATAAAAAACCTTGTAACCTGTCAAGAAATTACCCTGACTCTCCCCAGCTTTGTTTGTTTATAGATCTATTTGGCCTCAGTACATACAATACAGGCATTTAATCTATTATATCTTTATTTGACAGAGCTCATGGAGCTCTGTCAAACAAGATATAGAATAAATGCTAAGTTTATCTCTAGAATACAGGAAAGTGACACAATCCCTGTTAATTGAATACTCCTGTTACTTGAATAATTTTCATTGGCAAAGTGGCTATTCAATTAACAGGGTTCCACTGTATTATAATGTACCTTACGTGTCTGAAATCTCTGTCACTGATATCTTTGCAGTCATATCAACAAGTGACACTGCACACAAGTTTTATTTTCAACTTTGACTGATACATGCGGTCTTGAATGCTCAAGATGAAAACAAGCCAGAAAATAAGCAGACTGTCCTCTGCAAAATGAGGTCCCAAGAGGGTGAATGTAGTGATGCTACCCTGCACAGCAGGGTAGCATCACTAAACTTACCCTCTGTGAACCTCAATCTGAATCAGGGCCTCAAAACTAAACAGAAAGAGGTACCCAGAGGATAAATTAGCCCACTGTATGGGATAGTATCATCAAATTCACACTCTGGGGACCTCATTCTGCAAATGTCAGACTGCTTATTTTCAGACTGCTTATAGAGAGCACAACCCATGTGAATACTAACAGCCCACCTGAAGCAATTACAGTTTAATTGCACATTGGCTCAGTGTTACGGAATTGGACTTCTAACCGAAAGGTCCACTGTTCAATCCCTACCTGCAGGCCTGCTGTTTTCAAGATTTTGCATAACCCATTTATCGTTCACCTGGCCTGAGCTTTGGTAACCTATCATTCATTCCCCTGTACTTGATTAAGGTAACCTGTCAGGTAACTTAAATATATATGTATTGCAACTATGCTGATATATGAACTGTTGTATCTGGCCAAGTGCTTTTCTCCTATGGGCAACATCCTGATGAATAGAGATGAATCCTCAGGAACAATAATGAGGCTGTGTTGCAGGAATTCAGATACAACTTAGTCGCATTTATAGCCCAATCTTGGCATGGACTAGCATGCTGCAGAAGAATATTGCATCCATAAAGCTATCGTGAGCATACTAGATCATTCAACTTGGCAAACATTTTGCAGGACCCGGCAACTATTTGGAGCACCCCATTTTTCGTTTGCATGGTTTTCATTTTAGGTAGCCTCCACATGACCCAAACAGCTGTTCAGCTCAAATCAAAAGGCCTGTGCCCGGGGTAACTATGTTGTGTCCTTCGGCAAGATACTTAACTCCCTGCAAGCTGCTGGAGAACAGGGTTTCTCTTGCCCTCAAACAAGTAGAATTTGGGCATATTTGCATATTTAATAAAATTTTGTCCCTGTAAATTAAATGGATTTTTTCACTTATCATTTCTTCAGTAACATTTGGAAGAATTTTTCATCAAATCAAGTCATGGCTGCTTCAAAGCAGCCATGACAAGATTTGATGAAAAATATCTTGAAAATACTCAGTGGGTTAAGAGTTAATTCTGATTGCCCATGTGAGGGCATGGTGGCTCTGTACACTAAGGCATACTGCATGTCGATGGTACACTTGCCTTTAACCACTGCTAATCCTGCTTGTGCAGAGTTGGTATGTTCAGGATTGTGACATCACTCTCCATTACCTGTTGATTATTTCCAGGTACTCTGGCTGTCAAAAGTGTCATTGAACTCCAATAAATAAATTTTAGGCCCACAAAGTAGATCTTCTGTTTCTCAGGCCTTCTTTTGTAAAACTGCATGAGGGTGGGCATTTTTTTATTATTTTTTATTATTTTTTTTTTATGTTTGTAGTTATTTCATTGCATTCAAAAGTTCATGTTCTTGGTTTGTTTTATGTTTTAGACCTCATAATCTACAGAATAGAAAGGGTGTGGTGTACTTCATCCCTGGATTGCAAGAAGGCTCAAGGGACAAATTTATTTTTATTTTTTTTCAAATTTGTATTGGTTATATAAAAAGAGAGCATGCGGCAGCCAGTAGGACCATGCAGGAGGGCCTGAGATACAGATTTTTAACTTTTTTTTTTAGGCCTTATCAAACTCTTTTTTTTTGCAGTCAACATTATATATTTTCTCATTATTATGTAGTTTTATTCATTTGAATAACATTTTTAGGTATTAATCTTTCTGTATGTACAAATTTTGGGGAATTTTTATTTCATTTTGAAATATATCCTTTATTTGTGGTTATATAAACAATAGAAATACAGTTTCTGGGGGTCGCAATGGCACTGTGTACTAAGGCATACTGCACGTCGATTGTGCATTTGACTTCAACCAATATGCTAAGCCTGTTTGTTCAGAGTTGGTACATTGAGGAGTCTGACATTACTTGCTACTGCTCAGTGGTTCGCTCTGGATACACTGCCTTCCTCCACCCATAAAACTGTCCAACAATAGGTGAGCCTGGCTGCCAAAAGTGTCATTAAACCCCAATAATTAAATATAAATAAATAAATTGCAGAGTTTCAAAATAATTAGTGCGATTTGAAACCATCCCCATGATTTGTTTAGTTTGAGTTGCACTTATTTGGAAATTTTACTATCGACAAGATTTTCTGAAAATCCTGCCAGGTGTCTCCTCTTGAACTCATCTTCTACCATCAGGTCTCCTGTACAGGAGACCAAATGATAGAAGAACAGTTCAAGGAGGTTGGTTCCATTTCGGAAATTAGAGTATTTTGCTTTTTAGAATGACTTGCCCAAATAGAGAAGTTGCCATTGAATATAATACTTGAGTGGAGACTGGCGATATTTACAATTATAAGAAAGTCCAATATTTAAAGCCGTGAGATTCAGTTTGACTCAAAATCTGGCTGAGTTGTTTTGGGATTTGATTCAACTCCCAAATTTGAGATTTGCATGGCCCCAGACTTGAGACATTTCAGATGCTTGTCATCAGCTGATGTTGATGCCATGTTATGAATTTATAATTGCAGGGATTCTTTTGGGTGTCTGGTCTACAGAGTCCGAATATGGAACCCATGATTTTTCCCAATTCAAATCAACAATTTCCCAATCTCAGTCCTCATTCAAATAAAAATGTAATTCTGACTTCAATCACTCAAGAACCTTGTCAGTTGTTTCCAGGCAAGTCTTGGCTGCCTGTATAGGCAGCCAAGACTTGCCTAGACACAACTGTAAAGCCACAAAATGTCAGCTATTGAAGGGTAGCAAAATGCATAAGTTTCTTCATTATTTCATAGTATAAGAACAATTTAAACAATTTATTTAATAGAGATTACAGAGACTGATCGTTATTTCGTTATTGCAACTATTTGTTATAAAACTTACTACATGTACACTACATGTAGTGGCTTCTGTATTAATGTTCTCAATTCAATATGAAGGTAACAGTTCTTATTCTTTGTGTGTTTCTTCTCCTAAATAAATTCCCAATTGGAGCCTTCGTGGTGCAGATTTTTGTCCAACTGCATGGGCCTCTGACCCTTTCCCAATAAGGGCAGAAGTATCCCTGAATTGTTATAACTAATTTCCCCACAAGTGAAAAAAAAAATACCCACAGTTGAAATATTTTTATATTGTAATATCAAGCATGCTGTAATTTTTAATTTTTTATAGTGTTCGGCTACCTGTGGAAGAGCTAGTCAAAAGAGAAAGGTTGTTTGCCGTGTCAAAACTAAAAAGGGTTACCATAAAGTGAACGAAAGCATGTGTAGTTCTGTTAAGAAGCCCACCGTAACTCGAATGTGTGTTGTTGATGCATGTCCACCCCGAGAGCGCTATGATTGGACTGCTTCTGCATGGGCACCTGTAAGTTACATGTAGTTGATGTTATATTCAATGATATGTTAGTCTTATAGATATATTAGACTTTAACCTGTGTCAGGGGGATTAACTCTTACCACATAAAATATTTTATTGAATTTCTTATATCTTATATCTTATGGCCAGAGGCAGCAGAACCAGGGGGAGTGGGGAGCACTTTTCTTCCACAAGCATATTACTTGATTGATTAAATTAATTAAATAATTATTTATTTAATTAATTAAATAGGATAGTGCTTTATTCCCAAATAATTAATTAAATAGGATAGTGCTTTATCCCCACCTACGAGTATGCTCAAAGTCTTTTAAACAAGTGCTGAATAGCACTTTTGGATTTACAAGCAGGTGTTTAGCATTCATCAATTATAGTGGGATGATTTTATAAGTGCCAACTTCATGGCCTTTCTCTTATTGAATACTATGAAGGAATCTTTAGCCTGCATGGAATGTGTCTCTCTCTTCACAGGGGACAAACATTTTACATTCTCACCCGATAGGACTGTACTCAGTGACAGCATCAAATCACCAATCGATGCTGCCAGAGAATGTTCAGATACCTCGAGAACTTGCTTCAGGGACCTCTGGCTCAGTATTGATCTTGGGACCTCTGGCTCAAGAGACCAGCACACTTATCCACTGTATCACCATCGTTACCCGATGATTTGAAAAATATTAAAGAGGATGCAAATATTTTAATTTACAGGCATTTCTGTAATTTTTTAACTGCAAATAAAACAAATTTAGATGCATTTCGATGTGGTCACGATTAGACATTGTGCAGAAATATGTAACCTTAAACACCAATAAATAAATAAATAGATGCATTTGGCCAAACAATTCTACCTTCTGTCAGTTTGGTCTGCTTCATCAACTTTAACCATCTTCCAGCCCAAAAACAAGTCTTGGGTTGGAAGATGTTTGAAATATAAGATAGAATTGGAACTAGGTTTAACCCTTTACCCAACGCATGCAATATCAGAATTAATTATTTTACATATTATTTTTTTCAAAATTTTCCAAAACATTCAACAAAACCATGTCATGTGACCCCATCATTGGAACCAACTTGACAAGCTTGTTCCAAAGAGAGGTCACATCATATGGTCTTGTTGAAAATTTTTTTTTAAAAATTAAAAATTTCAACTGCTGAATTTGCATATTATGCGTGCGGTTACGGCTGATTCGTTAGGTAAAGGGTTAAGCCATTGTGTGTAGACTCCAAAGAGAAATTAGCAGTTACTTGTACATTTGCTAGTATGCAGTTATAATATAATTGGTATGATACTGAAGGATGTCGCTAGTTGATTCAAAAGCAAAGGATATTTATTTGTTTTTTTTTTATACCAATGTCTGTTTGAAATAAAACAATAACAAGGATTGAAAATAAAATATTTATGCACTATCTACATAGCTAATTAGAGGCATTCGACTTAATCCTGATTGCCCAGTACAGTAGTGCTGGGTACTAAGGCATACTGCACATCAATGATGCACTTGTCTTCAACCAATGCTAACTCTGCTTGTGTGCAGTTAGTATGTTGGGGAGTCTGACAGTTGCTCACCACTGCTCGGTGGTTCTCTCCAGGTACTCTGACTTGCTTCACCCGTTAAACTGTCAGACAAGAGGTGTCTCTGGCTGTCATTAAACCCCAATAAATAAATAGTCTTAGATGCTGAATAGTGATCTTTAACTCCAGTAAAAAAATAAACGGTAAAATTTCCACAAAGGTGTTTGCATAGACAAATAAATGTCTCGGAATTTACCAGGCTTTTTTCTGAGAGAGGATATCCTTGAACTCCACAACATTATTTGTGTCTGTACAGAGTCTTAAATCTCAAACTGAAACTAATAGGTTTGAAGCAGTTTCAAATTACTCCTTCATGTAAATCAGCCTTTAATGCCAACTTTGACCTTTCTCTTCAACAAAACAACTGCCCCAACATGCTGTCTTTAGGTTAACACCTAAGTTACTTTCCTAAAACCTTGACAGTTGTTTTTTGGAAGTTTTGGAAGCTTATGTGGGCAGCCATGACCAAGAATCATCTGCAAAGCCAAAGCTGTCAAAGTGTAGAAATTTTTTAAACAAAAAGGTCCAGGCCTTAAGGGTTAAATCCAAGCCTGGAAATAAGCAGACTGTCATCTGCAGAATGAGGTCCCCAGAGGGTAAATTTGGTGATGCTACCCTGCACAGAGGGGTAGCATCACTAAATTTACCCTCTGTGAACCTCAATCTGAATCAAGGTCTTAGGCCTAAACAGAAAGAGGCACCCAGGAGATAAAGTGGGGGATTCTAGCCCACTGTATGGGATAGCATCTGCAAATTCACCCTCCGCGAACCTCATTTTGAAAATGACAGACTGCTTTTTTTTCCAGACTTGATTAAATCAGGCGATGAATTTTTTTTATTTTCAATCAATTCTTTTCCAATTTCCTTCTGGCACAGGAAGGTTTATGTAATTAACCATATTTTAATCCATTCATTTTATTTAATAGTTTGCTGATTACAAAGCACTTAACCTTCACAGCCACAAATGGAATACCACTAACAAAACAACAATGAGTTACAACGTACATGTATTTAAAAATTTAATTTTTACTGTTAATGTTTTTGTTTACTTCCAAAGTTTAGCCTAAATTCTTTAATTTCCTGTTCAGTGTGGTTAATATTTAGAAACAGAGTTCTCAACAGGAACAAGTACCAGTCGTACGTACGTACGTCCACAATTTCCTTTGGCACACCTCACAGGTCGCATTTCTTAGAACTTAGTTTAGTCAGACCTCAATATTTCCGTTTGGCACAACCCACAGGGCACATTTATGAGCAGATTGCTTTGAAACCTGGCATGCTTGTTTGGGGTGACCTCTAGATAGGAGCTATCGATTTTCTTCAATTTCTGTCAAAAAATGTTGCCACTGGCAATGACCTTTGAACTTAGTTTAGTCAGGCATCAATATATTCCTTTGGCATGCCGTACAGGGCACGTTTTTTAGCAGATTGCTTTGAAATCTGGCATGGTTGTTTGGAGTGACCTCTGGATGGGAGCTATTGATTTTCTTCCTTTTCCATCAAAAAATGTTGCTGCTGGCAACGACCTTTGAACTTAGTTTAGTCAGATATCAATATATTTCTTTAGCATGCCCTACAGGGCACATTTATGATCAGAATGGTTTGAAACTTGGTTTGTTTGGGGTTACCTCTAGATGGGAGCTATCGATTTTCTTCAATTTCTCTCAAAAAATGTTGCCGCTGGCAACGACCTTCGATGAACTTTGTGCAGTTATGCATCAATATTTCCCTTTCGCGCAGCCTGCAGTCCACATTTTTGACCGGATCGCTTTGAAGCTTGGTGTGCTTGTTTGAGGTGATCTCTAGATTGGAGCTGTCGATTTTCTTGTCAAAAATAGTTGCCATTGGCAATGACCTCGGATGAACTTAGTGAAAACTTAGTGCAGTTATGCATCAATATTTCCCTTTGACACACCCTGCAGGGCACATTTATGATAGGATCGCTTGGAAACTTGGTGTGCTTGTGTGGGGTGATATGTATATGGGAGTTATCGATTTTCTTCCATTTCTGTAAAAAAATGTTGCCTCTGGCAATGGCCTTTGAATATAGTTTAGTCAGGCTTCAGTATTTACCTTTGGCACACCCTTTAGGGCACATTTAGGATCAGATCACTTTGAAACTTGGTATGTGCATTTGGGGTGACCTCTAGATATGAGCTGTTGTTTTTTTTTCATTTCCATTCAAAAAATTATGGTCGTTATCACCAGCCTTTGAACTTGCTGCATTTGTGCGGCAACTTATCCTTTTTGCACTCTCTGTAGGGTATATTTATGAATTTCCATAAAAAGAGAGAAAGAAGCATTGTCAGAAGTAATGACCTTCAAACTTAGTGCATTTGTGCATTAACATCTTCCTTTGGCATGCCTCAGAGGGCACATTCATTATCAGGTTGTTTTGAAACTTTGTATGCTTATGCAGGGTGATAAAGATAGGAACTATCGATTTTCTTTTCATTTCCATCAAAAACTGTTGCTGTTAGCAACAATCTTTGAATTTATTGCATTTGTGCATCAACATTCTTCTTTGACATGGCCTTCAGGCCACATTTATCACAGGATTGTTTTTGAACTTGGTGTGCTCATTAGGCGAGACCTTTAGATAAGAGTTATTGATTAGCATTCATTTCTGTGAAAAAAGTTGCCATTTACAATAACCTCTGAACTTACTGCACATTTGTGTATCAACATTCTTCCTTTAGCCAGTCTTACAGTTTACATTTAAAAATGTATAGATAACCCTTGACGTTGTGAACACACAATGCTGTAATGTTGAAATTTCACCAAATAACATTGGTACCAATGATCTTCAATTTTGCCATTTCACTTATAACTTACCAAGTTCAAGTTTGTCAAGTTGAGCTACAGTGTCATTGACACTTTCATTTGGAAGTGTCATCTGCTTTTCATGTTAGGTAAAGGGTTAACAGTACTCTTTTGAGAGAATATCATACATAGCGACCTTTTGTATGTTCCTTTGTCTGTTTTAGCATCATACAATGAAGCATATTTCCATTTGTAGTGTGTACTGGGAAATCCTCAGAATTAGCAGTGGCATACGCAAGACCATCCCAATTACTGACGCAGCATCATCAAATTTCATTAAGTTCCATTTTAAACATTCAATGGGGGAATAATGTCCATAACATAATAGACTTCATCCATGTTTTACTTTCTTATTTGTAAAATCATATTTAACAATTATTGTCAAATAATCAATACTAAAAATTGTAATAAGGCTCAACAAAATAGATCTGTTTCTCAGGACATTTTTTGTAAAACTGCATGTTGGCGGGCGTTTTTATCCCCTACCAGCATCACCGGAGGGGACTATAGGTTTGTACTCCGTCCATCTGTCAGTCTGTCCGTCTGTCAGTCCATCAGTCTGTCAGTAACACTTTAGTTTTCCGGATTTTTTTTTTGAAACGCTTCAACGGAATGATTTCATTTTTGGTAAACTACTATAGAACGATGACTTGCAGATCAAGTTTGAGTTTCATGCTGATTGCATTATTCTTATGTGAGTTACAGCCCATGGAAATATGGAAAAAAGCAACAAAATATCAATTTTTCGGAGTTTTTTTGGGAAACGCTTCAACGGAATGATTTCATTTTTGGTAAACTACTATAGAACGATGACTTACAGATCAAGTTTGAGTTTCATGCTGATTGCATTATTCTTGTGTGAGTTACGGCCCTTGGAAATATGGAAAAGCCCCAAAATATCAGATTTCCGGAGTTTTTTTGGAAACGCTTCAACGGAATGATTTCATTTTTGGTAAGCTACTATAGAACTATGGCTTACAGATCAAGTTTGAGTCAAAATATCAGTTTTCCGGAGTTTTTTGGGAAACGCTTCAACGGAATGATTTCATTTTTGGTAAACTACTATAGAACGATGACTTACAGATCAAGTTTGAGTTTCATGCTGATTGCATTATTCTTGTGTGAGTTTGGCCCTTGGAAATATGGAAAAGCGCCAAAATATCAGTTTTTCAGAGTTTTTTTGGAAACGCTTCAATGGAATGATTTCATTTTTGGTAACCTACTATAGAACGATGACTTACAGATCAAGTTTGAGTTTCATGCTGATTGTCTTATTCTTGTTTGAGTTATGGCCCTTGGAAATATGGAAAAGCACCAAAATATCAGTTTTCCAGACTTTTTCTGGAAATGCTTCAACGGAATGGTTTCATTTTTGGTAACCTACTATAGAACGATGACTTACAGATCAAGTTTCCTTTACACTCTGTCCATTCATCCGTCAGTCTGTCAGTCAGTCTGTTGGTCATACTTTAGTTTTCCGGACTTTTTTTGGAAATGCTTCAATGGAATGATTTCATTTTTGGTAGCCTACTATAGAACGATGACTTACAGATCAAGTTTCATTTGCACTCTGTCCATCCATCAGTCTGTCAGTTAGTCAGTCAGTCTGTCAGTCATACTTTAGTTTTCCGGACTTTTTTTGGAAATGCTTCAACCGAATGATTTCATTCTTGGTAACCTACTATAGAACAATGACTTACAGTTCAAGTTTGAGTTTCATGCTGATTGCATTATTTTTGTATGAGTTATGCCCCTTGGAAATATGGAAAAGTGCCAAAATATCAGTTTTCTGGACTTTTTTTTGGAAATGCTTCAACGGAATTCATGCTGATCACATATAGGTTATAACATTTATATAATTATTAATGCTCATTAGTCCGGTAGGGAACATTGTATTGCTTCAGCGATATGTGCGCTCTTGTTTATTTTTATTTTTCTTTTCGTAATTATTTCTTTGCCATCAAAAGTTCATGTTCTTGGTTTGTTTTATGTTTTAGGCTTCAGAATCTACAGAATAGCATGGGTGGTGGTGTATTTCATCGCTTGAATGCAAGAAGGCTTTGCAATGCTAAAGCATTGCAAAGCCTTGTTGCCTCTCAAGGGACAAATTTATCAATTTTATTAACTTGGGTAAAAATCGGACATAAACCATTTAATTTTTATTTTTTTTACGTTTGCATTGGTTATAAAAAGCGAGCATGCAGCAGCCAAAATGACCATGTGGGATGGTCTGCGAAACAGATTTATAACTTTTTTAGGCCTGAACATGACATGAATGCTTTATGTTACAATAAGTATGTATTGAGTCCGTCCCCCGTGGAAACTCCAGGAAGTGAAACAGTGCTTATTTTCTGTGGTTTAGCTGCTTTACTGGCAAAATAGGACCCGGAACCAATGCCTGGGGTGGAAGTCTTTTAAAGTGGGAAGCATTGGTATAAACGATTAGTTAAACTTGACTTGGCACGTATGTTGTGATCATGATGCTGAAAATGACCTTAAACACCAATAAATAAATAAATTTGCTAAACTTGATTTAAAAGTCAACTTGTGGTCATAATATAGCCATAGATGCTGAAAAAACTCCCAATAAATAAATAAATAAATATTACCCCCCATTCCAACTAAGCCCAATAATCTTTTTTTATTGAGAAACACTTTGAATAAAATTGCTGACAACTTTTTTAGCTCAACTTGGCAACATCAAGTATGAGCTATTGGGATGGGTTGTGATCTGTCGTCTGTCTGTCCACAATTCATTTAGCACACCCTACAGGCCGCAGCTCTGACCCAATCAGTTCCAAATTTTATATGTGGCATGTCTAGATGGGAGCTTACAAATTTTGTTGAAAAACATGGCTGCCAGTGGCCATCTTGGATTTGGATATAAATTGTCCAGCTGTTCCTTCAGCACACTCTACAGGCTGCAGCTCTCAACCGATCAGTCCCAAATTTCATATGTAGCTTTGGAGTAATGTCTAGATGGGAGCCATCAAACTTTTCCAAATTTCGTTGAAAAACATGGCCGCCACTGACCATCTTAGATTTGGTATATAAATTGTCAACAATTCCATTAGCACACCCACAGGCCATATCTATAATTCCATCTTTTCATATTTCATATATAGCTTTGGTGTGATGTCTTTCTGTAGAAACTTGAGTGAGTGAGTTGGCATTCAAGCCAGAAAATAAGCAGACTGACGTCTGCAAAATGAGGTCCCCAGAGGGTGAATTTAGTGATGCTCCCCTGCATAGCAGGGTAGTATCACTAAATTTACCTTCTGTGAACCTCAATCTGAATCAGGGTGTCAAAACTAAACAAAAAGAGGTACCCAAAAGATAAATTGGCCCACTGTATGGGATAGCATCATCAAATTCACCCTCTGGGGACCTCATTCTGCAAATGTCAGACTGCTTATTTTCAGGCCTGGACTTGGCATTACTGGATCTTTCAATTTATTTCAGTCCCTTCTTGGACAAGTTGAGCTGCAGTGTCATTAACACTTTTTTTATGCACTGGTACTAGAAAAAAAAACCCAAGTATTGTTATGACGTCAATTATCAAGAAAATCCATACTTAACTCCAGCAGAGAACACTAATTACTTCTTTCATATTTGATCATATCATTAGAGATAAAATGTGGAGTAGATGTAGATGTTGGAGTGATTGCATTGTATATTCTTTATTTGTAGCTTTTATCTGTGAGATGTACTTTAGCATAGTGTATCCAGTTTACCCTCTGCGTACGAGGATGAAAATAAACTATCTTCACTGAAATTCAGAGACAAAAAATGAAAAAAATTAGTTCTTCAAGAATTTTTTTTGCAAGTGTCGTCTGCTTTTCATGTTAGGTAAAGGGTTAACTGGTTGAGTGCTAGAAACCACAATCAGTCTATCATGACTCTATTGAAAACTGCTGAAGGCCAGTTTAGTGACTTTATACTGTATTGTTTTTGGTTGGGCAGTAAAATTAAAATAATATAAAATAGTTTTGTTACAATTTATTGGAGAGTGCAAACTGGCTCTCGCCATTGTAACAAAATGATTATGAACAATATATTGCTAAACTAAGGCTCCTCTTCCTGGTGGTGTGGTATCTTTGAAAATACAGTGGAATCCTGTTAAATGAATAGCCACTTTGCCAATGAAAAGTATTCAATTAACAGGAGGATTCAATTAACAGGGATAGTGTCACTTTCCTGTATTCTAGAGATAAACTTATTTATTCTATTATACCTTGTTTAACAGAGCTCCATGAGCTCTGTCAAACAAGATATAATATAATAAATGCCTGTATTGGATGTACTGAGGCCAAATAGATCTATAAACAAAGGAAAACTGGGGAGAGTCAGGGTAATTTCTCGACAGGTTACAAGATTTTTTATTCAATTAACAGGCATTTATTCTATAACCTATATTCAATTAACAGGTCAAATTTGTATTAGAGGTATGGTAAATGGTTCTGTGTTGGGAAATTATATTCAGTTAACAGGGTTATTCAGTTAAGCGATATCCAGTAAAGTGGGCTCCACTGTAATACTTGCATTGGAAATGATCACCGAAAATTAATTCAGCATCCTACCAATTGATTGATAGGCGACTTTGCCAGTAAAAAAATATTCATTTAACAGGAGTTATAAATTAATCGGAATTTGGGAATTTTCCTACATTTCAGAGATAAACTGAGCATTTATTGAATTATATGGGGTGCAGTGGCTCAGTAGGTAGAGGTGCAGGCTGCAAGCCAAGAGGTCCTCAGTTCGAATCCCACCTGCAGCAACCATAAGATGCTCCACCCCCACATTGCCCACGTGGGGGCATGGTGATGTTGTGTACTAAGGTGTACTGCACATCAATGGTGCACCTGTCTTCAACCAGTGCTAACCCTGCTTGTGTGGAGTTAGTATGTTGGGGAGCTGACAGTTGCTCGCTGTTGCTCAGTGGTTCTCTCCGGGTACTCCAGCTTCCTCCACCTGTAAAACTGTTGTGGTCATGATCAGCCATTGTGCAGAAATACTTGACCTTAAACACCAATAAATAAATATATTGAATTATATCTTGTTTGACTGAGCTTATCTGTCCAACAAGATAAAATAAATTAAATGCTTTTGTGGAGGGCAGAACCTAGGGAATTCAGTAGCTCTCAGAGTAATTCTTTTTTTATTCAATTAACAGGAGTGTATTATATAGCCTATATGTAATTAACAGATTAAATTGTTACAGAATAATTGGCAAATGGATTGGTGGAGGGCAGTTATATGCAATTAATGGGTCTATTAAAATAAGATATAGCTGATTAAATGGTATCCAATGTAACATGAAAAGATTTCCATTTTTCTTTCTCTGTACAGCCATTATGACATCAGCTCAGTTGAAGTTCTTGTGGCTATTTTACTTCCTGGAATGTCCATAGTTTATGACAGTCCAGTGGAACCAGGGTTTCTGTGGCTACTTGAATGTCCAGAGTTTATGACAGTCCAGCAGAACCAGGGATTCTGTGGCTACTTGAATGTCCATAGCTTATGACAGTCCAGTGGAACCAGGGTTCCTGTGGCTACTTGAATGTCATAGCTTATGACAGTCCAGTGGAACCAGGGTTTCTGTGGCTACTTGAATGTCCATAGCTTATGACAGTCCAGTGGAACCTGGGTTCCTGTGGCTACTTGAATGTCCATAGTAACAGTCCAGTGGAACCTGGGTTCCTGTGGCTACTTGAATGTCCATAGTAACAGTCCAGTGAACCAGGGCTCCTGTGGCTACTTGAATGTCCATAGTTTATGACAGTCCAGTGGTACCAGGGTTCCTGTGGCTACTTGAATACCCATAGCTTATGACAGTTCAGTGGGGCCAGGGTTCCTGTGGCTACTTGAATGTCCATAGCTTATGACATTCCAGTGGAACCAGAGTTTCTGTGGCTACTTGAATGTCCATAGCTTATGACAGTTCAGTGGGACCAGTTCATTCAGGGTTCCTGTGGCTACTTGAATGACCATAGCTTATGACTCCAGTGGAACCAGGGTTCACGTGGCTACTTGAATGTCCATAGCTTATGACAGTCCAGTGGAACCAGGGTTCCTGTGGCTACTTGAATGTCCATAGTTTATGACATTCCAGTGGAACCAGAGTTTCTGTGGCTACTTGAATGTCCATAGCTTATGACAGTTCAGTGGGACCAGTTCATTCAGGGTTCCTGTGGCTACTTGAATGACCATAGCTTATGACTCCAGTGGGACCAGGGTTCCTGTGGCTACTTGAATGTCCATAGCTTATGACAGTCCAGTGGAACCAGGGTTCCTGTGGCTACTTGAATGTCCATAGTTTATGACAGTCCAGTGGAACCACGGTTCCTGTGGGTACTTGAATGTCCATAGCTTATGACAGTCCAGTGGAACCAGGGTTCCTGTGGGTACTTGAATGTCCATTGCTTATGACAGTTCAGTGGGACCAGTTCATTCAGGGTTCTGGCGGCTACTTGGATGTCCATAGTTTATGACAGTCTAGTGGAACCAGGATTCCTGTGGCTACTTGAATGTCCATAGCTTATGACAGTCCAGTGGAACCAGGGTTCCTGTGGCTACTTGAATGTCCATAGTTTATGACAGTCCAGTGGAACCAGTGTTCCTGTGGCTACTTGAATGTCCATAGCATATGACAGTTCAGTTGAACCAGCTCAGCCAGGGTGCCTGTGGCTACTTATATGTCAATAGCTTATGACAATTTGGTGGAACCAGCTCAAAGAGGGTTACTGTCAGGCCAGAAAATAAGTAGACTGTCATCTGCAAATTGAGGTCCCCAGAGGGTGAATTTGGTGATGCTACCCTATGTGAACCTCAATCTGAATCAATGTCTCAAACCTTATCAGAAAGAGATGCCCAAAGGAATAATTGGCCCACTGTATGGGATAGCATCAGCAAATTCACTAAATATCCTCTCTTTTTTCTGGTATTGAGATGCTACCACACAAATAATGCCTAAATTTCCAAAACTGCATGTAGGGTGCCCAAAATATCAACCTAGGGATTTAACTTGAACAGACTTGAACTGACTACACCCCTCCCCCCCCCCCCCCCCCCCACCACATACACACATATAGACACATCAGGATTTTGACTATTGGTTCTTAAGAAGTGGATACTTAATTGTCAATACCGGGTAGCTTATGATAGTTCAGTGGAACCATCTCAAAGAGGGTTATTGTGGCTACTTGTATGCCCATAGCTTATGACAGTTTAGTGGAGCCAGCTCAATCAATACTCCTTTGGCTACTTGTATGTCCATAGCTTTTGACAGTTTAGTGGAACCAGCTTGATCAGGGCTCCTTTGGCTACTTGTATGTCCAACACTGATTATAGGGGAACCAGCTTAATCAGGTTTCCTATGGCTATGTTAATTTCTTGAATATCCATAACTTATAACAGTTTAGTGGAACCACTCAATCAGGGTTCCTGTGTCCACTTGAATGCCCATTGTTCTTGTGACTACTTCAGTTCCTTGAATGTACATAGCTTATGACAGTTCAGTGGAACCAGCTCAATTAAAAAAACATATTTATGTAACTTCTCAGAATTAAAATGTTGACTGCAGCATTGCTTGAGCAACATTTACAATTTGAGACAAAAATCTTGGATTTTGATGAAACAGTTCCCTGTATAGAATCACAATTTAAATTTATTTCAATTTACTTGATAAAACTTGCAATCTCATGCCTGCAGCAGACAAGTACAATATTTTAATCCTCGGTGATCTGATTTGACATATATTGGGAAGTTAATTTATTATTCTCAACAAAAAGTCCTTTTTGAAAGAATTTTACATTTCTTTGAAACAGAAATGACAAGAAATGCAATGAGTCCGGGACCTTGAATCACTTTGGAGAAGACTATGCAATGTAGGCAACTCCATGATGTCATTATGGTAATTGAGCAATGTCATAATGAGAAAATTTTAACATGATTGTCGAGGATCCAGATGTGCCATTCGTGCCAACATTTTTGGATGTTTTGTCAAAACATCCACGCAAAGGTGTTGAAGTGTCCTCAGTTGGATCCCATTGAATAATAACATGACTCCAACAAGAAGTGCATGTTCTTAAATTTTATGAGGTTTTCCACATAAAATGTATTTACTACAAAATTTTCAAGACATTTCTAGATGTATTGAAAATAGAAGTACTAGCTTATCTGGGCTCAGTACAATTTTTACCCTTTATCTACACGAATAGCAGAAGCAGACAACAATTTGTGCATTTCCTTTTAAGTTCATGTAAAAATATTATCTTCCCCTTCACCCATTCCCATAGCAACCATTTAAAAAAAAAATATAAATAGGTTTTATTTACCCTATCATCTAACCATAACAAAGTCCAAACAATGGTTTGTGGATTAATGAATTAGAAACAGCCAATCTTAGAACTTTTGTAACTTTTTTTTAGATTTTCAGATGTCCTCCCCCACCCTCAACATTGTCAAAACATATCACAGTCATGAAAAAAGGAAGATATATATTTATTAGCTCACCGAAGGGAGGTTAACTTATCACTTGCCATCCGTCGTCGTCGTCGTCCGTCATGAACTTTACATTATCGACTTCTCCTCCCAAACTACAGAACCAAATTGAACCAAATTTGGTGTGCATATTCCTTATCATATGTCAATTCAAGCTTGTACAAATAAACTTTCCGTGTCCTCAGGGGGCACCACAAGGGGCATTACTCTGATAGCACCCATAATTTTTTTTTTTAAATTAAAAAAATCTTCTCCAAAACCATCATTTAGAATCTCTTGATATTTGGTATATAACATCTCTATTGGGGTCAGATTCAAGTTTGTTCAAATCGAGTCTCTGGGTTAATAATTTTAACTTAGTGAAATAGGAGGAAATTTCTTTAAAAATCTTCTTCTTCAGATCCACCACTCAGAATGCTTTCATATTTGGTATACAACATCTATAGGGGAGTCAGATTCAAGTTTGTACAAATTGGGTCCCTGAGTGAGTATTTGGGCTCGTTATTGGAGCCCAAAGTTTAGCTTCGTGCAATATGAGGAAATTTCTTTAAAAATCTTCCTCAGATCCACCAGTCAGAATCCTTTCATATTTGGTATACAACATATATAGGGGGGGTGGAGGGGGGGGGGGGGAGAAGGGGGGGTCAGATTCAAGTTTGTACAAATTGGGTCCCTGAGTTAGTATTTGGGCTCTCTCTTGAAGCCCAAAGTTTAACTTCGTACAATTTGAGGAAATTTCTTTAAAAATCTTCTTCTTCAGCTCCACCAGTCAGCATCCTTTCATGTTTGGTATACAACATCTATGGGGGGGGGGGGGGGGGGGGGGGGGGGTTATATTTGGGCACCCTGTGAGAGCCTGAATTTTAACTTAGTGAAATATGAGGAAATTTCTTTAAAAATCTTCTTCTTCAGATCTACCAGTCAGAATGCATTCATATTTGGTATACAACATCTTGAGGTGGGTCAGTTTCAGGTTTGTTCAAATTGCTTACCTGGGTAAATTTTTGGGCTCCTTATGGGAGCCTGAATATCAACTTAGTGCAATGTAGAGAATTTTTTTTTAAAATCCTCTTCTTTAGACCCTGTCGTCAGAATGTTTTCATATTTGGTATACAACATCTCTAGGAGGGTCTGATTCAAGATTGTTCAAATCTGGTCTATGGGTTGATATTTGGCTTCCTATGGGAGCCCGAATTTTAACTTAGTGCAATATGAGGAAATTTCTTTTAAAAGCCTTCTTCTTCAGATCCACCTATCAGAATCCTTTCATATTTGGTATACAACATCTCTAGGTGGGTCAGATTCAAGTTTGTTCAAATCGGGTCCCTGGGTTAATATTTTGGCTCCCTATTTGAGCCCAAAGTTTAACTTAATGCAATGTGAGGACATTTCTTTAAAAACTTCCTTGTTCAGATCCACCAGTCAGAATTCTTTCATATTTGGTATATACATTTGTAACATCTCAAGAGGGATCAGATTCAAATTTGTTCAATTTGAGTCCCTGCCTTATTATTTGGGCTCTCTATAGGCAGGGTTGGGAGGAGGGGGGTGCAGGGGAGCATGTTAGGTTCAGGTTTGTTCAGATCCATTTCCATAAAATTTGCCTTTGCATGGCTTCATTCCTTTGTAGTGTTGATGAACCATGTCCAACTGAATGTGACCCCAAACACTTCTTTGAACCACTTTGGCCAGTCAGCGATTAAGGTCCTCTTGGGGCCTCTTGTTTTAATAAGATACTATTAAATCTAATCTACTGAATTAGAATTAGCCAATCTTACAATTTTTGTAACAGTTTTTCATATTTTGACATTGTGAAGGGGAAGATGTTCAGCCAGGCCTGGATATCTTCCCCCTCACCTTGTCAAAATTTTTATCAACCATGAAAACAAATTTTGTAATGTTGTACTAATATTTGTACACTAATGAATTAGAAACAGCCTATCTTAAATCCTCTGTAACTTTTTTGTTGTTGAGCTTTTGACAGGGTGAGGAGGAAGATGAATTGTTTCTAAAATTAATTCAAATTATTTCTCTCCCTAATTTATTCCACATTTTGTTATGTGTTCCCAAGTAATTTTATTCAAGGATTTCACTGTTTAACCCCTAGCACTCTTGTAGTGCAACAGAATTTTCTCCAATCACTTTTCCCTTGTTTAACTATAAATTTAACCAATTATATCTTGTTTGACAGAGTTTCCTGAGCTATGTCAAACAAAGTATATTTGATTAAATATCAAACTGCATTATGGAAAATATTTGCTGCTGAATATTTTGCAAGGATTAATATCAAATGTAATCAAATATTCTGAAATAATAGTAAAAGAAACAAAATTAGATGGGGGGGGGGGGGATATTCAGGGAGGGGGAAGATATTGAGGGGGGGGGGGGGGATTCCAGGGGGGAGTGTATCCTGCTACACCGGCACTAAATCACTTAAATGATTTAACTATTTGTATGCTGATGGTGCATAGTCCTGCCCAGGACACAAAATCTCTCACCACTTAATTATGTATAATTTGGGCATATTTAGCCCAATTTCTCCCATGTAAATTGAACAAACATTTTGACCAATGATGTTGTGAGTTAAATTTCGATGAATTTTTCATCAAATCTAGTCATGGCTGCTACACAGCAGCCATGACTTTGATCTGATGGAAAATATTTTGAAAATACTCAGTGGGTTAAGAGTTAAGTCACTCTCATCTCTCATAACGTGTGTCTTGTGAAAAATCACACAGTATTATTCTCTTCTCCATGTTTCTACTTCTTATTTTTGTGCTGAAAATCTATAAATCAATTAAGTAAATGAGAGTGTATGCTCAAGAACATTTTCAAGGTAACATTCATCACCAATCGATGATATTATTTTTTTTATGGTACAACCACAGTTTATCATTGATTTGGATCCCACATGAAAAAAACATGTTAGCATGCTAGAGGTATAACTGCTCTGAATTTTTTCGCAGGGCAACCATTTTAGTGTTTGTGTGAAAGAAAAAAAATATGATCCCATCATTTTATGTTGGATGTTCTCCATGTAGGAACTCCAAGAAGTAGAGCAATGCTTGTTTATGGTAAACAAGTTATGTTTTGGGGTAAAGCTGAAAAATAGGGTACTCGGCAATTTATGTAAAAAATTGCCTGTTCTCATCAACTTTTTAAAAAATTTGTATTACTTTTACTCTCTATTATATTTTTAATAAATTCAATAAAAAAAATTGGATATAACCTACTTATGTCACCTTCATATGTTCAAAAAGAGGCTTATGATAATGGTACACACTTTCCTTCTGTCTGGGTTCTTCAAGATTGGGCCATTACATGGATAAAGGGTTAAATAAATCAAAGATTCCTGTATTCTTCAGCTTTACCGTTATAACTTGTAAATTAGACCTTATTAACAAATGGGTGTCAAAGTCCTCTAAAGTGGCAAGCACAGGTATGAATGATTGGCTAAAATGGACTTTATGTTTGTGTTTCCGTCATGAAATAGCCATAGATGCTGAAAGTTGATCTTACCCTTGAGGGCCTAATTCCGACTTGGATCACATTTTGTTCAACAGAGAAGGTGCCCTTACATGCACTTCTAAGCACCTTGGTAGTTGATTTTAAACGAGTCTTGGCTGCCTATATAGGAAGCCAAGACTTGCCAAAAAACAGTAGCAAAGTCACAGGATGTAGACTGTCAAAGTGTAGTAGCAAAAATATGTAAAACTCTCAGCCCTTAAGGGACAAACACCGATAAATAAATTTGGACATTCACATATCTTTGTCAAATGTAGCCCCTCTGACAATATTTCATGGCCAAAAAAAAAAAACAATGGGTCTTGTACCAAGTGTGAAAAATAAAATGAATGGGAAGGGATGTACCAGGCAAGCATGCAATTTTTTTATGGAAATTCACAACAAAAGCACATGAATATCTAATTTTAATTTTCAGGCATAAAAATTCATCAAATCACACCCTTTTTTCATTCTGAAAAAATTAAGTACTGATGCCATAATTGAATAAAAAGCTTCAAACCTTTTTTTAAAAGAATATATTTTTTTTCTCCCCATGGGAACCCCATGATGTAAAGCAATGCTTGTTTACCGCCTTTGTTGCTCTGTTACAGTATGTACCAGTAACCAATGCCTGGGGTGGACATCCTCTAAAATGGGCAACATCGGTATAAACGAGTGGCTGGACTTGAGTTCATATCAATGTTGCAGTCACGATTAGCCATTGTGCAGAAATATGTGACCTTGACCTTTAAATCCCCAGATTAATTTTACAATAATAAATACCATACATACATGAACACATCTGAAGATTCTTTTACAGTGTTTTTATATCATTGTTGGCTGCTTATAAAGGCAGCTAACAATGATGTCAAAACAATGTAAATATAAATTCTTTCTACCAGTGGTGCTTTCAAGGGAGAATACTCAGGGGATCACTATTTCAAAGCAATATAAAAGTGGCTGTTTGTAGCTGTATGGGACTTAAGGGTTAAACAGAAATAAATAAATAAATAAGATGCAAGCCACCGGGATCCCCCACCAAGAATTGTTTTTTTAACCAGAAACCATAATAAAAATTGAAATTTTCAAAGTCAAAAAAACTCAAAAAAGGCCCATAACTCTAGGCAAAATGATTGGATAAAACCCATTATTTGTGAATATCCTTTCCCCATGATGGTCTATCAGCATACCAAAGATCATTTAAATCCAACATCCACTGTCTGAGATATGAAGGTCCAAAGTTGTTACGGATGGATGAACAGATGAACAGACAAACCGAACCCATTTCTATATCCCCCGCAAACTTCGTTTTGGCAGGGGATAATAAATAAATAAATAAATAAATAAATAAATAAATGAATTTTCACAAATTGGGTAACTTATATTTAGTTATTTAGTGCAGGCATACCCAAACTTTTGATTGAAAGGGCATGAGATTGAATATCTCTTGAATCACATGCACAGTGCCCTTGTGTAATACACTTCAAACGTCAGTATGGAAACCCCAGGAAGTGTCACAGTGCTTAATTACTATTGTAATTACTGGTATAATAAGATCCTGTAGCCAATACCTGCAGTACAAGTCCTCTGAAGTGACAGCATAATAATGATCAAATGGCTAAACTTGACTTAAAGAGTGGGGGTTGGAATAACCAGGATGGATTGATGTTGGTCTCCTCGTTAGAGGACTCTGGTAAATCAACTGAAGGCCCAAAACTTCTTGTTATTCTTATATTATAGCCAATAGGGCTGTAGAAATAAATTAACTACAGTAGTCCTTGACCATTTGGTATTGATTCAATTTCATTGTGTTGTCGGCTTAACTCTTTACCTAACATAGTGGCCAAAAACGGCCTGGAAATTGACCAAAATAAGCCTACCACAGCCTAAAATATCTTTCAAATGTCTCGATAAAACCAAACAAATATGGATATCAGTAGAACCAGCTCCTTATTATTTATGCAGAATTTATACATACCAGCTTGAAAATGATAACCCTTTACCTAACATGAAAGACAGACGACACTTGCAAACAAAATTCTCAAATAACTAATTTTTTTCATTTTTTGCATCAAAAACATAGCTTATGACCCTCATTGGAATGAGCTCAACATGCTTGTTGCAAAGAGTGGTTAGAAGCTATGTTTTTGAGACAAAAGTTTTTAAAAATAATGAAAATTTAATGGCAACTTTAGTGAATAACACTGGCTGGTTATGGCCTTTCCCCATGGTAAAGGGTTAATGATAAACGCCACTGTTATGAAGAGATTACACGCTGGAGCCAACTTAATTCTATATCTTTCAATTGAATAATCCTGTTAAATGTATATAGCTTACAAACACCAAACCATTTGCCGTATCTTCAGTACAAATTTGACCTGTTAGTTGCATATAGGTTTTAGAGTAGGTTATAGAATGAGAACTTTTGTTAACTGAATAAAAAAATCTTGTAATCATTATTCTGTCTAGGAATTGCTCCAATATCGATTGAATTCCCCTCATTAAAAGACATTTTGGGCATCAGTGTATCTAATATGGACAATTAATCTATTATATGACCGGGCTCTATCAAATGAATAAGGCCTAAAAAAAAGTTAAAAATCTGTTTCTCGAGCCCACCAGTATGGTCCTTTTGGCTGCCACATGCCCTCTATTTATAACCAATGCAAACGTAAAAAAAATTAAATGACTTGTATGTGATATTTTACCCAAGTTAATAAAATTGATAAATTTGTGCCTTGAGTGAAGAAGGCTTTGCAATACTATAGCATTGCAAAGCCTTCTTGAACTCAAGGGATGAAATACACTACCAGCCATGTTATTCTGTAGATTATGAGGCCTAAAACATAAAACAAACCAAGAACATGGCAAACAAATAATCACAAAAATAAAAAATTAAAAAAACGCCCGCCAACATGCAATTTTACAAAAATGGCCTGAAAAACAGAAGATCTACTTTGTGAGGCCTAATAAATGCTCAGCTTTTACTAGAAGATAAGATAATGACCCAATTCCTGTTAACTGTATACTCCTGTTAATTTAATACTTTTCTGTAGCAAAGTGGCTATTCAGTTAACAGAGTTCAACTGTATTGTGACATTCTGTACCTTGTTGATACAGAAGATACAGAAGGAGTTAATTGTGGTCCTTGAATTTGAATTTAATTTCCAAAGTCATGAAAGTGCTTGAAATATTAAGTAAAATCCTTGAAAGTCCTTGCATTCCAGTTGTCCCATGGAAATTGATGCAATTCTATTGTAGGGCTCCTATATAATTAATGCACAACAATTGATTTATATCGACGACTGTGTTGCAGGGTAAATTAACAAAACCTGTTTTCTCAAAGAAATATGTTTACACTGATTGCAGATGAAGGTCATACTTGGGTTTATTGACCAATGTAGGTAAAAGACTTTAAACTTATCGAAAGGTGGTTGAAAATGTCTTAAAAGGTCCTTGAAAATCCTTGAATGTTTTCATCCTTGAGACAATGAAAGCTGACAAAGTTTGTAGGAGGAAAAACAATTTGTGTTCTTTGTATCAAACTCATTTATCACACACCCATTACTTTTCTTCCAGTTTCATATTTACAAATACGTACAGAACACATTCCATATGGATTTCCGTTGATGGACTATTTTTCCACCTGATGTCCTGGATCCATCAAACAAAATAAACCCATTTTAATAATTGGCCAAGCAAAACATCACATTCTGACTCAGATCAGTTTGGAAGCTGCGGTAACAGCTGATAAATCAAAGGTCAAATGGAAAAATAACAAAGAGTTTTAAGTTTGAAATTTAGACTAACCCTTTACCTTACACGAAAAGTAGACAACACTTGCATACAAAATTCTTGAATAACTAATTTATTTTTTTTCATATTTTGTCTTAAAAACATAGGTTATGACCCCTCATTGGAATGAGCTCGTTCCAAAGAGGGGTCATAACCTATGTTTTTGAGAGAACTAATGAAAATTAATTGGCAATTTTTGAGAATAGCATAGGCCGGTTTTGACCATTACATTGGGTAAAGGGTTAATGGATTCTTTGTCATAGAGGCATGTAATAAACATAGATCGCCATGATGTGTGAATGCCTTTGTTAACATGGCATGCATTCACACATCGTGACGTTATGTATATTTGTCATATTACTATCACACATAGGACCATTCGCCTCTGACGAAGTTTGAATTTAACAGAATCGGTTAGGCAAAAAGCTTTATGCAAGATACCTAAAAAAAACAGGCACTCTCGTACTCATCAGAGCCATATTTACATATTACCACACATAGTTCCTCAATACCCTCAAAGTTTGCCTATCCCTTCTGGCTCACAGGAAAGAAGTCTCGTCTTTACCAAAATTGAATTCTGCCTGTCTCAAATGAGGCTCATGTGACGTGTGCAGAATTTGAAGGTGAAATCTACAAATGCAACATAAATCAACTACCTATGCGATCAACATTTTTGACAGAGATTCCATTTGAGTTCTGTTTGAAAATGCTTTCCGCAGGAATATTCATGAAGCTACACCCGCTGAGAATCCCAAGAAGTGGAGTAGTGCTATTTTCCTGCAGTAATCAAGTTCTGCTCTACTGGTAAAATAGGACCCAGAGCCAATGCCTGTGTAAAAGACTTCTAAAGTAGACCGTAGGTTCGCTTTTCTAATCAACTGAAATATTACAGCCATTTGCATCTAAAAATAAATGATAGACTATTTATGGTCTAGACTATTTCCAGGCCATGACATCAGATTTATTTAAGAATTGTTCTCGTCAGATCACCGAAGTTAAGCAACGTCGAGCCCGGTTAGTCCTTGGATGGGTGACCGTCTGAGCGATCGATTCAGACTTCCGTGCTGTGTCCTTGGGCAAGGCACTTAACCCCCATTGCCCACATGGTGTCACGATGACACCGTGTACTAAGGTGTACTGCACGCCGATGGTGCGTATGTCTTCAACCAATCTAACCCTGTCTGTGCTGCAGTGTGGAGTTACGGTGTTGGGGAGCTGGCAGCTGCTCATCGTTGGTCGGTGGTTCTCTCCAGGTACTCCGGCTTCCTCTACCCATAAAACTGTCACAGTCCTGATTAGCCATTGTGCATCAGTACGTGACCTTAAATACCAATAAATAAATAAATAAATATTTAAGAATTTGACAGGTGGCTCGACAGTTTTCTACCGGCATTACAAGATATTACTATGGGATAGATATATTTCAATTTCAGAAGGTATTATGCATTATCTGCTCAATACAATTTCATCTTTGTTTACATTTTATTACATGCCTGTTCTACGTGTGGAACGGATATCATTGACAGGCTATTTTTAAATAGAAGCAAAAATTCACTGGAATTTTCTACAAATCATGCACCGCAATTACAGTTTGAATCCCTAGTGATAGCTAAAAATCGTCCTCTGAGCTCCAATGTGTTCTAAGTGCCAGTAGGCACATAGAACACATTGGAACTCAGGGACAAAATAGTAACACAGGTTCCCCTCTCAAATTTGGTTGCGATAAAAAGTGTTCTTTTTGTTGATAGTTGTCAAATGAATTGCTAAGTGCCCTTCTAATAGTTGTTTTTATAAACGTGAAGGTATGTAATAAACACAGAACGACACACTGTTGTGAATAGGTTAATTGATATGGCACTTGTGCTTTCGCAGAAGGATAAATCTCTAGGCCTGTGGCCTCTCATTTTATCTTTCTGTGCTGGTGCTCGTGTCATATCGATTAACTCATTCACATACGTGCGTTGTTCTGTGTATTTAGGTGTCTTAATCAATTTTTGAATTTCCATGTCATATAATAAACAAATTTTTACCACTGTCAATCAGTCTGAGTTGCCATATTCCATCTCATTGACAAGACAAGATCGACCAGATCAATGGCCTGGTCTTGTGAAATTGATGGAATATGAATACCCAGATCAGTTGATTGTTATAGTAATCTGTGTTTATAGAGGAGATCAGGATTTGCCATAATGGATAACATGGAGGTGGGCATATTCCTATGCAAGATATGCGCATCTCATGTGAGTAGGCCATGTGAGATAGATATCTATCTCACATGACCCATGTGACCGTCTTATTAGGATATTTAATGAGTGCAGGACTATTCAGTCATCGCACATTCTTCTATAACAAACAACATGGTGTCACATTTCAGAAATATTAACAGACGAACGCTTGTCAAAGAAAATATTAATAAAACACACAAACCGCAAAACCAAAGGACACTTGACTCTTTTATATGAATTTTTGGGTGAACGACGTTATGAGTGGAGAGAGTTGAGCGAAATTCCTGTCGAAAAGTTATGTGAATACATTGCAGAATTCATTATATAAAGTCTTCAGAATGTGTCAATGTTCATTTCGCTACAAATCTTTAACCCCTGTCTTGCCAGCGTTAGGATTTAATTTCATGGTATATACCTGTGGTATATACATAACTGTTGTGTGCTCTTTCCAATGAGCAAATCAGTTTTTTTCAGAAATGGGCAACAATATTGTTAGATATAGTTGCACATGCACCTGAATTGCTTTTGATGACATCAGGCTGTTTTGGTGGAGGGAGAATAATTATCCCTGATGGGTGTGGATGTGAGATGGGGAAATCTCACCCTTGGGACAAGATATTTGGTCCAGACACTCAGCAAGCCTCATGTCTGGCCCAAATATCTTACCCTCAGGTGATATTTCCCCATCTCACACCCTCATCGACCAGGGATAATAATAGTCCCCTTTGTTTTAAAAATTAATCATGTGGAATTGTTTATCAGCTGACTTGAACTCGACACAAAGTTAAATAAATTTATACTCGTGTATCTAATGCTTGATCATTTGAGTGAAAATTAACCTTTATAGTAAGTACCAATTGTAATATTATTAATAATTTGGTAAATCCGAGTTGAAAATGAAACTTTAGATTATGTGCACCTTGAAATGTGACTGTATGCAGTCTGAATCGAGTTGTGTATCTTCGTTGCTTTACAAAGTGAAGCTGAGCTACCATTACAAAAGTCTGGCATTCTAAATGCATTGATATATATAGAATAAACATATAGTGTTTTCAAATAAAAAATTTATTCTATGAGTTGGATTAAGAATGAAAACGACGAGCCTCTGGCGAGTCGGTTTCATTCTTAATTCTATGAGTAGAATATATTTTTTACTTGAAAACAATATAAGTTTATTTTTTGTATCCCATAAATCTTTTACAAGACAGTCACAGTGAAATCGTGCTGTTATTCACTACAAAACACAGCGAGAAGTGAGGAATACACTGATCCAATTCAGTAGAAGTCAGAGGTCAACAATTCCGTCTCTACTTTTGGAATAAATTCTTTCAGAGTTATACCTATGGGGGAATTTATCACCCTACTAGGTGAATAAAACAAAAATTTATCCAAGGCTTATAATGTTTAAATAAACGGCCATTTATGGGATAAAAATAAAGAAGTGTCAGTTCCTGTGACATAGGAGTTTGCATAGTTTGAAAGTGCGCACAACAGTTATGTATATACCACAGGTATATACCATGAAATTAAATCCCATAGTTGAGTTACAAGTAAGGAATGAAGAAAATATGAAACGATTCACAGTAACCACCATCGTTGGCTCCCTATTTCATTCCACATGTGCTTATTGTTTTGGAAACAAATGTGATGTATGCCCCTACTCCTCTCCTAAATTCTCCCCACTCCCCATGTGACCCAACATGGGTAATGCTGATGAAATCCATTGGTTACTTTCAAACATGGCTAGGTTGTGTGCTTCAGAAAACCAGCTGAGTTCGAGTGAAATAATGTAAAACTTACGTTTATTAAAAAAAAATTCTTGTTTCTCAGGTTATTGTTCTTCAGTTTTATGATGAGGGATGGAGTCTCTTTTTTTAGCGGGTTGAGAGCTGAATTATTTTTGGTACAGTGGAACCGTTAATTGAATAGCCACTTTGCCAATGAAAATTATCCAATTAACAGGAGTATTCAATTAACAGGGGCTGTGTCACTTTCCAGTATTCTAGAGATAAACTTGGCATTTCTTCTATTATATCTTGTTTGACTGAGCTCTATCAAACAAGATATAATAGATTAAATGCCTGTATTGTTCTGAGGACAAATATGTCTATAAACAAACGAAAACTGGGGAGAGTCAGGGTAATTTCTCGTCAGGTTACAAGATTTCTTATTCAATTTACAGGAGTTTACTCTATAACCTATATTTAATTAACAGATCAAATTTGTACTGGAGGTATGGTAAATGGTTTCGTGTTGGGAAATTATATTCCATTAACAGGGTTAGTCAGTTAAGAGATATCCAATTAAGTGGGCTCCACTGTACTGATAAGTTGTTTCCTAAAATTTGTTTTATTAAAGATTATTGAAGATTATCTAAAGAACTCGCTAATGATATTTAATTCAACAAATATCTAAAGATGAAATAACATTTTCTTTTGGTTGGCTATGAACATAAAATATATAAACTTAACATGGCACCCTGACCTTTCTTCGAAGCCATGATAGTGGCTCCCAACACTCAACCAAGCCTGAAAATAAACAATCTGTCATTTGCAGAATGAGGTCCCCAGAGGGTGAATGTGCTGATGCTATCCCATACAGTGAGCCAATTATCCTCTGGGTACCCCTTTCTGTTTTGGTTTGAGACCTTGATTCAGATTTATGATCTCAGAGGGTAAATTTAGTGATGCTACCCTGCTCTGCAGGGTTGCATCACCAAATTCACTCTCTGGGGACCTCATTTTGCAGATGACAGTCTGCTTATTTTCTGGCTTGCACTTAACCAGTGAACTCATTGCATTCTGCTGGTGGACATTACTGCCGAGGACAGGAAATCTCTTGCTTGTAAAATGTTTTTTAAAAAATTTTACATGTTAAGTGTTAATCCATAAAACAGTCCTGAAAATATTTGTAATTATTGATTTTCTTTTCTTTCTTTCTGTGGAAAAAACGTTTTCATCAGTAAAAATTCCCCATACTCCAGTTGCATATCCAAACAAGATACAGTTGGTTAAATTTTTAGCTCAACAAGTGTAAAGTAATATCAATGAAGAGACTTCCAGGTAGAAAATATAAATTGATGAGGCAGATTTTCAATGATGTGGGAGTTGCCCGAGAAACAAGAATTTTTTTTAACCCTTTACCCAACATAATGACCAAACCGGCCAGCACTATTCACAAAAATCACCAATTAATTTTCATTATTTTTTTCATTTTTTGTCTCAAAAACATAGGTTATTACCCCTCTTTGAAACGTGTTCGTCGAGCTCGTTCCAATGAGGGGTCATAACCCATGTTTTTGAGACAAAAAATGAAAAATATTAGTTATTCAAGAATTTTTTTTGCAAGTGTCGTCTGCTTTCAAGTTAGGTAAAGGGTTAATAGTCTCAACAAACAATTTTTATGCACCACATAATTTGAGTAGAATTACTGCTGTGATTTAGTCAGAGCATTGACCACAAACGCAATTTTGTGGGAATTTCAAGACCAGGTACCTTACTACTTTTCAACAAATTGGAAGCAATCTTGACATATTATTTTTCTACAGTGAAAATAAAATACATTTGCATGGAAAATAAATATTTTTATGTCACGATACCCTTCAGTTCGTAAAAAAAAATTATTTTGTTGTTGCAGCCATATTCTTATTTTAAACCATTGCTTTTTAGTTTATTTTGCATGCAGCCATGGAAACACATTAGAATAATTCCTTGCTATGGTGAAGACTTAGGCCTACTTAATTGAATATTTTTAAATTGAAAAATGTTGTTAATTGCATATAAGTTCCAAACACCAAACCATTTACCATACCTTCAGTACAAATTTGTCCTATTTATTGAACAGAGGTTATAAAATAAACTGTTAATTGAATAACAAAATTTATAAACTATCAAATAATTGCTCTGTCGACTACTGAATTCCCCATGTTTATAGACAGACCTATTTGACCAGGGAGCATGGTGGCTCAGTGGTTACGGCATTGGACTTCAAACCATAAGGTTCCAAGCCTGAAAATAAGCAGACTTTCATCTGCAGAATGAGGAACCTAGAGGGTGAATTTGGTGATGCTACCCTGCACAGCAGGGTAGCATCACTAAATTCACCCTATGTGAACCTCAATCTGAATCAAGGTCTCCAGCCTAAAGAGCAAGAGGTACCCAGAGATTAAATTGGCACACTATGGGATTGCATCATCAAATTTGCCCTCTGGGGACCTCATTCTGTAAATGACAGATTGCTTATTTTCAGGCTTGAAACAGGTTTATAGACCTATTTGACCAGGGAGCATGGTGGGTCAGTGGTCATGGCATTGGACTTCAAACCATTAGGACAGCGGTTCGATCCTCAGTAGGAGTAACTGTGTTGTGTCCTTGGGCAAGGCACTTAATTCCACATGTCCACTTGTGGGCATGGTGGCATTGTGTACTAAGGTGTTCTGCTCTTTGATGATGCACTTGTCTTGAACCAATACTAACCCTGCTTGTGTGGAGTTAGTACATATGGAGTTTGACAGTTGCTTGCCATTGTTTGGTGGCTCTCTCCAAGTACTCCAGCTTCCACCCATAGAACTTTCACACAGTTTATCAGTAAAATACAGGGAAATTACCAAATTCATGACAAATTTTATGTTAAGTTAATTAATACTGAAATGGTTAACCGGATAACCGGTTTGAAACTGGTTACCTACCTAACCGATTTGAAAAAACGTCAACCGGTTATCCAAAATATCGATAGTGATCGCCATTCCACTGTTAAAACGTAGTAAATCTGCCGCTTTTCCTTTGAGATACACACACCTCGAAGTCGCGTTGTATATATTGAGAAATAATCGACTTTGGCTTCATGACTTTGTTAATGATCAGCAATTGCCGTGAGCACTGAGTAACCACAGAAACTATCCTGTAGTATGTATACAAATGAATGTTGTTGAGTACTCGACAATGTTCGTTTGTATACACACAACGGAATAGTTTCTGAGAATACTGCTTTCTAATTCCTATAGTTTTGATCCCAGATTCGGTGAAATAATGGCTATGGATAATCGGATATTAACCGGTTATAGCTCTCGGTTAGTCGGTTATGAAAATGAGCCAACCGTTTCAGCCCTAAAGTTAATACTCTTGTTAATTGAATATTTTTCACTAGTTTATCTCTAGAATTCAGTAAAGTGACACAATCCCAGTTAATTGAATAGTCCTGTTAATTGAATGATTTTCATTGCCAAAGTGTCTAATCAATTAACAGGGTTTCACTGTATTTATCATGGGTGAACCTTGCCCCCACCTCCTCCCCAGCCATGTAAACCCTGGGAAGTGAATTGTGGCAAACAAGCTCTGTTTTACTGGTAAAATAGAATCTACCAGTAGTCACTAATACTTGGGGTGAAAGTCCTCTAAAATGGTAACATGGGTATAAACGATTGACTAAACTTGGCTTTATCTCCATGTTGCAGTCACGATGAGTCACTGCAGAAATATGTGACCTTAAATAAATAAGCTATTCAGAAACTTGACAGGGTTCATTCAGGTTATGGAAAGTCTTGGGAAAACAGTAAATTGATTTTTCAGGCCCTGGAAAAGTTTGGAAAATTGGGGTGGGTTTTGGAAAAGGCTTGTCTAGAAACAACTGCCAAAATACTTACAATGTAATTTAACCCTTTACCCAACGCAGACAATTTCAAATTTATTATTTTAAATATCATTTTTAAATTTTTTTAAAAAAATGTCAACAAAATCATATCATGTGACCCCTCTTTGGAACGAGCTCAACGAGCTCGTTCCAAAGAGGGCTCTCATGATATGGTTTTGTTAAAAATTTTCGAAAAATAATATTTTTTCAGCTGCTCAATTTGCATATTACGTGGGCGTTTGCGGGCGATTTGTTGGGTAAAGGGTTAAAAGTTTGCGTAAAGCTTTAATATTCGAACTTCGGTTTTATTGCAGCACAAAGTGATCAAAGTTGGAATTGGGCCCTTTTGGGTTAAAATAGTTGTCAATCAAGGGGTAGGGGGAGAGAAATGGAATTCTATACTGAGTTAAATTTAACCTTTGCAGTTATGGAAATTTGATGTCAGGGGTATGGACAAGGTATGGAAAAGTTATGGAAAGCCACATTGACCATACTGTATGAACCCTGACATGAGCAATTACAATTTTTAACATGTTTCCTCAAATTTTTTTTCAAAACACATCAATGGAGCTCCATTGGAATGAGTTCAGTGTGCATGTTTCAGTGAAGGGTACCAACCTATGTGTCAAAAAGATAAAAACATGAGAAAAAACTTTGGGTCAGTTTAATACTTTACAATGTTTGTTAGATGACCACAACTAGCCAGTGATATTCACAAAAATCACCCCTTCAAATTTTTTTTTTTCATTTCAAATTTTTGCCTCAAAAATATAATTTATGACCCCATCATTAAAATGATCTCAATCGCCTTGTTTAAATGGGTGGTCATAAGCAAGCCAGGAAATAAGCCATCTGTCATCTGAATGAGGTCCCCAGCGGGTGAATTTGTTGATGCAAACCTCTACAGTGGGCTAGAATCCTTCAATTTATCCTTTGGGTACCTCTTCATGTTTAGGCCTGTGACCTTGATTCAGACTGAGGTTCACAGAGGGTAAATTTACTAATGCTACCCTGCTTTGCAGGGTAGCATCACTAAATTCACCCTTTGGGGACCTCCTTTTGCAGATGACCGTCTGCTTATTTCCAAGCAATGTTTTTGAGGCAGAAAATCTAATTTTTCAGTCATTCCTTGTTTTTCAATAAATTATTTTGCAAGTATCATCTTCTACTAATCTAAAGATGTAGGAATTATTCTACTGTGAATCAAGTTATATTTATGCAGCTTTTTTATGCAACTCACTCATTGGCTTAGCATCTTACCTTTAGTGCTCCAGAACATGTGGGGAAGGGCGCCGCTCCCGCTACCTCAAGTGCAACATAGTTTCGGACTCTGGCAAGCGCATATCTGTTGATGATAAACACTGCAAATACATTCCAAAGCCAAGTGTGAGAATGGTGGAGTCTTGCCAACTGATGCTCTGTCCGCAGCGTATTTTCAGGAGGAGGCCCAGGTGGCATGTGTCCACATGGTTTCAGGTTTGCGTTTTTAATTTAATTTTATTAACAATTATTGACATGTATGTACACGGAGGAATAATTCAGTTGACTTTCAGTAAAATTGGAGATCTTTGTAATTTGCTTTGGCAAAAGCATATTTTTCCTTCAACAAAAGCATGTCCTGATGATGTTGTTCAGCAGGGTTCCCTCTCAAATGAAAAGTCTTTAAATTTCGGTCCCTTTCTTGAGAAGTGCTTGAATTTGTTTCTGTCCTTGAAAAAGTATTTGATTTTCCACCACCTTCCTTGAAAAGTACTTCAGGTCAGTTTATCTGTAACCTCTGATAAGAAGTGTCCTGATAACCAGCCTCAGTCTGGTGTGTAGATTCTAGACCACTGCAGTTTATTTCTGGAGTTTCTGTCAGAAATCTGATAATATGCTGTATGTAATACTACACTTTTGGAAAGGGCTCAGAGAGCCCTTTCCAACAGTGTGTTACATAACAACATTTCATCATAATGTCATCAAAACAGTAGGTTTTATCATCATTACAATGTAGATCATGGTTCTAAAAGAGTTAATGAATAAAATGGCAGTTCTAGTCAAGATATTTGTCGAAGATCTAGTATTGTAGGTGAACAAACAATCAGTCCCCTTATTTCTTTTAAGGGGAATAGCTGGTGAACAAAATGTTTGTGTGCCAAATTTGTTCAGCTCTGGTAGTCCTTGAAAATTGTTGTCAAATTGCTTGAAAAGTGCTTAAATGATGCTTGAATTTGATCATCTGATTTCAGTGGTTACAGCATTGGACTTCAAACCAAAAGCTCCACGGTTTGATCCCCACCAGGGGTAACTACATTATGGACCTGGGTAAGGCATTTAATCCTGATTGCCCATGTAAGAGCATGCTGGCACTGTGTACTAAGGCATACTGCATGTCGATGGTACATTTGTCTTCAACCAATGCTGACCCTGCTTGTGTTGAGTTAGTATGTTGGGGGTTCAAGAGTTGCTTGCCACTGATTGGTGGTTCTCTCCGGGTACTCTGGTTTTCTCCACCCTTAAAACTGTCCAACACAAGGTAACCCTGGCCATTGAAAGTGTCATTAAACCCAAATAGAAAAACAAAAATAAAACTTTCAACAGGACCCCTGAGTTAGAATATGAGTCAGGATTAGATTTCATGAAAGACTTCTTGGAAATTTATTTGTGGATACATGCAGTTGTCATGACACAAATTCTTCTTTAACCCTTTACCTAACCTGAAAAGCAGATGACACTTGCAAACAAAATTCTTGAATAATTAATTTTTTTCATTTTTTTTGTCTCAAAAACATAGGTTATGACCCCTCATTGGAACGAGCTCATTCCAATGAGGGGTCATAACCTATGTTTTTGAGACAAAAATGAAAAATTAATTGGCGATTTTTGTGAAGTGCGCTGGCTGGTTTTTGCTGTTACGTTGTGTAAAGGGTTAATTGACCTTACTTTAAACTGTTCATGCTGGGCCCCTAATACATCGAATCCGGTACTACTGACTGCCAGCTTGTTGGACTGACTGTGTTTGTGACATTAGTCCAAGTATCAAATCTGGTCTGGTGAAAAAGTACACAATTACTAACTGAAGCAAATCTATATTGAAGACTCCAATCTAGATGAAAATTCCCAACTGGAATATTATATGGAGGGTGTCAGCCCCTAAACCCCATAGCCCACTTTTACATGATTTTATGAGAAATTCAGTAAATGAAGAGGTGAAGAGTAAAGCCATTGACATGCTGTGACGTGAAGTACTGTTTGAAAGTGCCCACAGAGATCTTTCCAACAGTATGTTTCATAACTGTATTTCATTTCCACAGTTAAAGAGTCTGGTCATCATTATAAATAGAGGATCTCTAAGGAGTTGCGATTTCATATGAAATTTCTGTACAGAGTTAACTAAATCGATCTGAGCCGAGATTTACCGAGACTCAGATCAGTTTTGGTGAATGAGGTTCAGGAATTTTTATGTTGAAGAATGACAAATTTTCAATTGTTTATATCACATAATATGTAATTGAAACTTTTAGCTAACATAATAAGTAAAGCTGGCCAGCACTGTTCACAAAAATCGGCATCCAAATTTTATATGTTTTTTTTCAATTTTTTCCTCAAAAACAAAGCGTATGACCCCTTATTGGAATGAGCCAAACAAGCTTGTTACATTGAGGGCTCATAAGCTAAAAAATTAAACTATTGAATAATTCAAGAAGTATTTTCTGCAAATGTTGTCTGTCATTTGTATCAGATAGACAGTAAATGAAAAATAAGGGAAAATTAATTCAGTTCCACTTCCGAAACCAGCTCACAACATTACGACATTATAGTGTTGACTTCGGAAGTCATTCCAATGAACAATATTTTCCATAATGAGCTATTTGAGGGTGATTATGTGATAAACTAGAATTTTGTTACATGAGTGCTAGAATGTCCTATGTCCCATAGGGGACATAGGACATTCTAGTACTCGGGTAACGATTTGACTTTGGAAGAGCTAACAAATGAATACCAAGTTTAAGAAAAATTTCAAGCTGTTTGTTCAAAGTCTGGTGTTATAGGTAAACAAAAAGTTAGTTGCTTCATTTTTATACCCCCCCCCCACAACGAGTTGGGGGGGGGGGGAGGTTGTTTATACTAGAATCATCTTGTCCATCTGTCGTCCATCTGTAGACATAATTTTGTCCAGAGATTTTCTCAGAGGTTTATGGACCAATCTGCTCGAAACTTAGTATGAATGTTCACCACCATGGGAACCTGTGCACCCGCAATTATAGTTCCATTTGGATTATTTATTCCAGAATTATGCCCCTTTTTGACTTGAAATAGCAGCCACATTGGCCTGAATTGTGTCTGGAGATTTTCTCAGATGTTTCTGGGTTGATTCCCTTGAAACGTGATATGCATGTTCATTACCATGGGAACCTATGCAACTGAGATTATTGTTTCGATCAGACTTTTTTTGCCATAGTTATGCCCTTTTTTAGCTCACCAACCTTAGTTGTGTGAGCTTATGGCATGGCTCGATCAGTCTGCGTCAGCGTACGTGTCCAATAATGTTAAAGCTTCTGTTTAGGTAAGTACTCGCCCTATTTCCATATCATGGCCTTTATAATGCTGCTATATGATGATTATTATCATTCTACCATGATTTAACCCCTCACACCCTGCATTTTAAACATTTTTCTTGACATTTTTACTTGCGTTTAGTTTTCTGTTTAGCTCAGAATTTCATGTTTAACTAAGTGTTTAGGTCAGCTGCTGTGCTCCATCTTTTCCCATGGCACTTATATTCATCATACATGTTCCTCAGTATCATTGTTCTATGATTAACCCCTCATGGGGGCGCGGTGGCTCAGTTGGTAGAGGTGCAGGCTGCAAGCCGAGAGGTCCTCGGTTCGAATCCTACGTGCGGCAACCGTGTTGTGTCTTGGGCAAGACACTTCACCCCCATTGCCCACGTGGGGGGCATGGTGACGCTGTGTACTAAGGCGTACTGCATGTCGATGGTGCACTTGTCTTCAACCAATGCTAATCCTGCTTGTGTGGAGTTAGTATGTTGGGGGTTCGAGAGTTGCTTGCCACTGATTGGTGGTTCTCTCTGGGTACTCCGGCTTCCTCCACCCGTAAAACTCACGGTCATGGTTAGCCATTGTGCAGAAATATGTGACCTTAAACACCAATAACTAAATAACTAACTTAACCCCTCATACCCTGCATTTTAAACATTTTTCTTGACATTTTTAGTTGCGTTTAGTTTTCTGTTTAGCTCGGCATTTCATGTTTAACTTAGTGTTTAGGTCAGCTGCTGTGCTCCTTCTCTTCCCATGGCACTTATTTTCATCATACATGTTCCTCAGTATCATTGTTCCATGATTAACCCCTCATACCCTGCATTTTAAACATTTTTCGTGACATTTTTATTTGCGTTTAGTTTTCTGTTCAGCTCAGAATTTCATGTTTAACTTAGTGTTTAGGTCAGCTGCTGTGCTCCTTCTCTTCCCATGGCACTTATATTCATCATACATGTTCCTCAGTATCATTGTTCCATGATTAACCCCTCATAAAATGCATTTTAAACATTTTTCTTGACATTTTTACTTGCATTTAGTTTTCTGTTTAGCTCAGAATTTCATGTTTAACTAAGTGTTTAGGTCAGCTGCTGTGCTCCATCTTTTCCCATGGCACTTATATTCATCATACATGTTCCTCAGTATCATTGTTCTATGATTAACCCCTCATAGGGGGCGCGGTGGCTCAGTTGGTAGAGGTGCAGGCTGCAAGCCGAGAGGTCCTCGGTTCGAATCCTACCTGCGGCAACCGTGTTGTGTCCTTGGGCAAGACACTTCACCCCCATTGCCCACGTGGGGGGCATGGTGACGCTGTGTACTAAGGCGTACTGCACGTTGATGGTGCACTTGTCTTCAACCAATGCTAATCCTGCTTGTGTGGAGTTGGTATATTGGGGAGCTGACAGTTGCTCGCCATTGCTCGGTGGTTCTCTCTGGGTACTCCGGCTTCCTCCACCCGTAAAACTCACGGTCATGGTTAGCCATTGTGCAGAAATATGTGACCTTAAACACCAATAACTAAATAACTAACTTAACCCCACATACCCTGCATTTTAAACATTTTTCTTGACATTTTTAGTTGCGTTTAGTTTTCTGTTTAGCTCGGCATTTCATGTTTAACTTAGTGTTTAGGTCAGCTGCTGTGCTCCTTCTCTTCCCATGGCACTTATTTTCATCATACATGTTCCTCAGTATCATTGTTCCATGATTAACCCCTCATACTCTGCATTTTAAACATTTTTCTTGACATTTTTAGTTGCGTTTAGTTTTCTGTTTAGCTCAGAATTTCATGTTTAACTAAGTGTTTAGGTCAGCTGCTGTGCTCCTTCTTTTCCCATGGCACTTATATTCATCATGCATGTTCCTCAGTATCATTGTTCCATGATTAACCCCTCATACCCTGCATTTTAAACATTTTTCTTGACATTTTTAGTTGCGTTTAGTTTTCTGTTCAGCTCAGAATTTCATGTTTAACTTAGTGTTTAGGTCAGATGCTGTGCTCCTTCTCTTCCCATGGCACTTATATTCATCATACATGTTCTTCAGTATCATTGTTCCATGATTAACCCCTCATAGGAGGCGCGGTGGCTCAGTTGGCAGAGGTGCAGGCTGTAAGCCGAGAAGTCCTCGGTTCGATTCCTACGTGCGGCAACCGTGTTGTGTCTTTGGGCAAGACACTTCACCCCCATTGCCCACGTGGGGGCACGGTGACGCTGTGTACTAAGGCGTACTGCACGTTGATGGTGCACTTGTCTTCAACCAATGCTAATCCTGCTTGTGTGGAGTTGGTATGTTGGGGAGCTGACAGTTGCTTGCCGTTGCTCAGTGGTTCTCTACGGGTAGACCGGCTTCCTCCACCCGTAAAACTGTCACGGTCATGGTTAGCCATTGTGCAGAAATATGTGACCTTAAACACCAATAACTAAACTAACTTAACCCCTCATACCCTGCATTTTAAACATTTTTCTTGACATTTTTAGTTGTGTTTAGTTTTCTGTTTAGCTCGGAATTTCATGTTTAACTTAGTGTTTAGGTCAGCTGCTGAGCTCCTTCTCTTCCCATGGCACTTATTTTCATCATACATGTTCCTCAGTATCATTGTTCCATGATTAACCCCTCATACCCTGCATTTTAAACATTTTTCTTGACATTTTTAGTTGCGTTTAGTTTTCTGTTCAGCTCAGAATTTCATGTTTAACTTAGTGTTTAGGTCAGATGCTGTGCTCCTTCTCTTCCCATGGCACTTATATTCATCATACATGTTCTTCAGTATCATTGTTCCATGATTAACCCCTCATACTCGGCATTTTAAACATTTTTCTTGACATTTTTAGTTGCGTTTAGCTCAGAATTTCATGTTTAACTAAGTGTTTAGGTCAGCTGCTGTGCTCCTTCTCTTTCCATGGCACTTATATTCATCATACGTGTTCCTCAGTATCATTGTTCCATGATTAACCCCTCATACCCTGAATTTTAAACATTTTTCTTGACATTTTTAGTTGCGTTTAGTTTTCTGTTTAGCTCGGAATTTCATGTTTAACTTAGTGTTTAGGTCAGCTGCTATGCTCATTCTCTTCCCATGGCACTTATATTCATCATACATGTTCCTCAGTATCATTGTTCCATGATTAACCCCTCATACTCTGCATTTTAAACATTTTTCTTGACATTCTTAGTTGCGTTTAGTTTTCTGTTTAGCTCAGAATTTCATGTTTAACTTAGTGTTTATGTCAGTTTCTGTGTTTTACTTTTAAGAGGTTGTGTTTAGGTCAGCTTTGTCGCATGTTATGAGCCTGTTTGATACAGTTTTTGTGTTTGCCAAAGTTACTATCAAAGAGGAATTTTGGTGATCAATAGGGCATTGGCGTTCTTCTTGTTCATCTTAGAATAATCATGGCGACTAGGGATATGGACAGGCCCATCTGGGACAGTCACACCTCTACTTTTTTTGGCATTTGATAGACAGATAATATTGCCTAATTTTGCAGGGTGTAACATGGGCGGATCGTGGAATTAAAATATGAGTGGCACTGATGTGATCCAACAGAGTCCTAGCATCAGTCGCCAAAGGCGACTGCCGCACATGCCGAAGGGATGTGTGGGGGGTCTGGTTCTCCCCCCAGAAAATTTTTGATTTTCAGGTGCTCTATGGTGGCTTCTAAATGCATTCTGGCCTCCAATTGAATATCAAGGAAAACACACATTTTTCGTTGTAAAAGTTAAAAATTTCAAACCATACATCACAATGCCAATCCAGTATACCCCACTTTTTCAGAAAGTGGGGGTATAATAAGTTTAAAGATTGTTGTAGGCACTGCGGTGTGCCACAATGAGAACTCGGCCAGTCAACTCAACTGGCTATTCACAGATTCGGGCGAATGGCCAGTTGAGTTGACCTGGCGAATGCCAGAAGCCTTCAATAAAACTAGAACTGGGAAACATACATGACTGGAAATATTGGCTCCCCATTAACATTAACTTCAAGTTTGGGGTATGCGATGTAAAAATAATGATACCAGGAACATACCATTTATTCTGCCTTGTGGCGACAAAATATTCTTTTATACTTTGCTTCATTGCGTCCCACTTTCGACTATCGATTTTGCAGACAGTGGATACTTGCAGACGTGACTGTTGTCAGTTCTATAAATAACCGATATTCTGCGAATTCTAAAAGAGGATCATGTCCCTTATTTGGCAACGTTATGCCATTAGTTAAGAAGGGGCATTATAGGACAAGATTGTGTGGAATAAGAGCATGACTTTTTTTAGTGGGCTTGGGGAGGGGGGACTAGTCCCCCCTCCCCCCCCCCCCCCTCTGGATCTGCCCTTGTGTAAATATCGAGGCAGAATTCTAGCTCCATATCAGAAAAATATACCCTGGATTGTTTGCAGCCTTAGGCAAGATCACTTGAGAGATAGTAACAAAAAAATTCTCTGACTTTTGCAACTGCGACTTTGATGGCTCTCTGTTAATTTTTCACATTATCATTTAAAGGAAAAAATGAATTCTCAAGAAAAATGAATTCTCATCAATATTCCTGCCAACATCTTTTTGATTTGGGGGGCTATCTTTTCGAGTTGGAGTGGGGGGCAGGGGGGTTCTTGTGTAGAAGAGATTATAGATGAATTATTATTGGAGAGGAAAAAACTAATTTTCAGTATTTCCAATAAACAATTTTGATTGTTCTTGTATAATAGAGATCAAATTGAAGCAAGAAAGTTAAATCAGTTGGAAAATGGTAGTTTACAAGGATGGTAGCACAATTTCCCAACAACAGTAATCCCTAAAAAATTGCTGTATTCTAACACCAGTTTATTGCATTGGGATTGCTTTCAGCTGAGTTGATGTTAAATTATGTTGCATTTTTTCATGAGCTTTGCCTTTCATTTTTTTATTCTGATCATTTTCTGTTACATATGATGACAAATATCATAATATGTTAAAACTTAATTACCTCTGTTGATCAATATATTTATTCCAGTGCTGTAACATAGTTTAATTCTTAATGGAAAGATTGCAAGATTAATTTACGATGTTAGAATTAGTTGATTTGTCTTGTCACAATTTATTGGAGGGTGCCCAATTTATTGTATGGGAGCGTGGTGGCTCAGTGATTACGGCATTGGACTTCAAACCAAAAGGTCCACAGTTCGATCCCCGCCAGAAGTAACTGCGTTGTGTCCTTGGGTAAGGCACTTAATCCTGTTTGCCCATATGGGGGCACGGTCGTGCTGTGTACTAAGGCGTACTGCACATCGCTGGTGCACTTGTTTTCAGCCAATGCTAACCCTGCTTGTGTGGAGTAACAAGTTGGGGAGTCTGACAGTTGATCGCCATTGCTTGGTGGTTCTCTCCAGGTACTCCGGCTTCTTCTACCCGTGAAACTGTCTGATGCAAGGTCACCCTGGCTGTCAAAAACCCCCCACAATAAATTAATAAATACTTATAAGTGATTATGAATTAAAAATACAAAATTTGAAGTCTTCTTACTCATTACCAGGAGAGCACTGGCAAAGCGAGACCGGTTCTCGTTAGATCACCGAAGTTAAGCAACGTCGAGCCCAGTTAATCCTTGGATGGGTGACCATACGGCGGTTGATTCGGGTTCTTCCCCCTGTAGTGGCTGGTGTGCGATTGGCGAAGTTTGAGTGTGTGATTCTGCGACGTTGCATCACATGCCAGCTGTGGACGTTGGGAATGTTCACCAGTACTGTGCAATCCTCACCGTACCTAGCTGTAAAATAGGGACCTGTTGAGGTGCTTGTCTTGTGTGCCCGTCTGTGGAGCACCGGCAGTATGCTCCGTTGAGTTGAGCTGAGAATGTCATAGAATGAACAAAGGGTGTGAACACCTGTCATACGGGGTAACAATGTAAGTCCGAGAGCACTGCAGTGGATTCTAGACGTTAACATTGCATTATTATTATTATTATTACCTAATGAATTGGCCACATCTGCCTGCCTAATATACAAATTGAGCAGTTGAAAAAAAAAAAATTTAAGAACATTTCAACAAAACGGTTTGGTTTTTGTATGTGTTAACAACATATAGTAAATAACTTGTCACTCTCCTTAACCCTTTACCCAATGCAGACGATATCAAAATTTATTATTTTAAATATAATTTTTTCAATTTTTCCAAACAATTTCAACAAAACCATATTATGTGACCCCCCTCATTGGAACGAGCTCAGCAAGCTCTTTCCAAAGAGGGGTCACATGATATGGTTTTGTTGAAATTTTCCGAAAAATAATATTTTTTCATGTGCCGAATTTGCATATTACGTGCATGGATGCAGGTGATTCGTTGGATAAAGGGTTAACTAGGAAAAAATCTGCAGTAGTTTGTATGACACCACTCCTCACAAAAAGCACTCTCAATAAATATCTCCATTGGGTTCAGAGGCTAACTTCCCTTTGATCATTCTTAGGAGTTCTAGGTGGATACACTCCGTAGCCTATTGAGTCGGAAAAAACATAAATCAGGGATAACTGATGAATAAAGTTCATCTAATCGATGGTGTATTCTCATTGTCACATTTTCTCCCTTATTAACATGTCCGGTGGACGGTCCGGTGGACAAGTCAATAAGGGAGAATATGTTACAATGAGAACACAATCTAATCACCCCTTTGCCATGCTGACGAAATGAGAGTCAATATGGGCCACTAATCTGGTTCCCTCCCATCAGCATAGGTTGATTAGTTTATGCACAAACACACTAAACCTGTTCAGCCATTTTTTGCTGGTGTTGCGGTTCAGTTTTCGGGTTTGCTTCAAAAAATGGAACCAAACTAGAAGACCAAAAAATCGTCAAGCTCTGTGCTCTTTAGAAGTCATGACTTGAAAATGAGAACATGACATAATCGCCCTTTTGCCATATAGATTAAGTGATGAGAGTCTATAGGGGGTCAACAGTCCAGTTCCCTCACAGTAGGATAGTTTAACCCAATGTAACAGCCAAAACTGGCCAGGGCTATTCTAAAAAATCGCCAATTAATTTTCATTGTTTTTTTTTCATTTTTTGTCTCAAAAACATTGGTTATGACCCCTCATTGAAACGAGCTCGCCGGGCATGTTCCGGTGAGGGGTCATAACCTATGTTTTTGAGACAAAAAATGACAAAAATTAGTTATTCAAGAATTTTTTTGGCAAGTGTCATCTGCTTTTCATTTTAGGTAAAGGGTTAATCAGTTTATGCACAAACACAGTAAAACCACTGAGCCTGTTTTTGCTGGGTGTTACGGTTTGGTTTTTGGATTGCTGCAAAAAATAGAACCAAACCAGAAAACAAGAAAACTGCCCAGCTCTGTGCTTTATAGAAGTCATGACTTGATTTTATGGGGAAATTAAAAGATATTTTGTAAATTCAAGTACTTTATTAATTTAGGAATTTTGCTTCAGTTTCTTTCCTTTCTCATCTTCTCATTATGAATTTGCTTCCAATAGGCCAAAGTTATATTGCTGATCTTCCATATTATTCATTGTTTAACAATTACCCCTTTATCCGATGTGCACAGTATCAAAAGTTATTATCTTAATTAATTTGTATTTCAAATTTTTCTCAAACTTTCAACAATTTAAATGTCCATTCCCCCGTGGGAACCCCGGGAAGTGAAGCAGTGCTTTTTACTATGGTCAACAATTTCTGTTTTCCTGTTAAAATAGGTCCCAGTCACCAGTGCTCGGAGTAAAAGTCTTCTAAAATGGGCAACATGGGTATAAGTGATTGACTAAACTGGACATGATCTCCAGTTTACGGTCATGATTAGCCATTGTGCAGAAATATGTGACCTTAAACAGCAATAAATCAATAAATTTCAACAAAACCATATCATGTGACCCTTCATTGAAATGAGCTCAGAAAGCTCTGTTTTGGAGGAAATTTTAGAAAAAAAAGATGAAAAGACATTTTTTTTTCTGAATAGCTTTCACCGGAACTGTTATGTAAAGGTCCCAAATATAATTTTTTTTATTTATGTACAAAATAAGAATTAAGATAAACCCAGGAGCATTCTAGGAACATATACTTATTAAATCAGTCAATACATTAGAGAGGTTAACCCTTTATCCAATGAATTGCCCGCATCTGCCTGCATAATTTGCAAATTGAGCAGTTGAAAAAAATGAATTTTTCAAAATATTTCAACAAAACCATATCATGTGACCCCTCATTGGAACGAGCTGATGGAGCTCGTTCCAATGAGGGGTCACATGATAGGGTTTTGTTGAAATTTTAAAAAATGATATTCTTTACATTGGGTAAAGGGTTAATGTTAAGAAATGTTTGTCAATAAGAACTAAATTCATTGAAGAAGGCAATTGTGTGTTTATTTTGGCTTATATTTAACTTCCAGGCATAATTTTGAGTACTATCCATTTTGAGTATTTGCTAATAGCATATTTCAGTTTTAGTTACATTTTAATATTGAATATGTTCTAATTTATAGTGTTCTGTGACATGTGGTATGGGTACTCAAATTCGGGATGTGAAGTGTGTTACCTACAGTGGAAAAGGCCTGGCCAGGGGCTGTGACAAGGCAACAAAACCATCTACCTCAAAGATGTGTCGGATGGAACCTTGTGTTGGTAAGTGATCAATATAAACTGTATAGTTTTCTCACCAGACCTTTTTTTTCTCACCAATTCTTGTAAAATTAATAAGTTCATTGGAGCCCATTTGTTTATCTTTTAATTGATTAAACTTGTTAAGGCCCCTTAAAGTAGATCTTCTGTTTCTCAGGCCATTTTTTGTACAATTGCACGTGGGCAGACTTTTTTTTATTTTTGTAATTATTTCTTTACATCAAAAGTTCATGTTCTTGGTTTGTTTTAGGCCTCATAGTCTACAGAATAGTTTGGGTGGTGGTGTATTTTGTCCCTTGAGTGCAAGAAGGCTTTGCAATGCTAAAGCATTGCAAAGCCTTGTTGCACTCAAGGAACCAATTTATCTGTTTTATTAACGTGGATAAAATATCGGACATAAATCATTTAATTTTTATTTTTTCAAGTTTGCATTGGTTATAAAAAGAGAGCATGCAGCAGCCAAAAGGACCACACAGGAGGGCCTGAGAAACAGATTTTTAACTTTTTAAGGCCTAATAGATAATTTACAAATGCCAAACCATTTACCATACCTTCAATACAAGTTTAACCTGTTAATTACATATAGATTATAGACTCCTGTTAATTGAATAAAATATATTGTAATCTATTAAGGAATTACTCTGATGCCAATTGAATTCCCCGCATGTATAGACATTTTTGGCCTCTATACATCTAATATAGGCATTTAATCTATTATCTCTTCTTATTATTGTAATAGAATATATGTGCTTAGATTATAAATAGAAGATAGGAAAGTGACCCAATTCCTGTTGTGTATTTCTGATAATTAAATATTTTTCTCTGGCAAAATGGCTATTCAATACAAATCTTCTCCAGAACCACCAATCACATTTTTAGCAGAGTTGTGACAAAGTCAAACTCGACTAATAGTTTGGTGAATGGCGGTCGCCATAAACAATTGGTTTCCAGACGATAACTTGATAATTGTTTGACCCACGTTCATGACACTTCATAGGTAGGTTGGCCTCGGTGAGAGGAAGAACTCTATTTATTTTGGACTCACTAGGTCAAAGGGCAAGGTCACAGTGACCTTGAACATATTAAATCATAAATAATTGTTTCCGGATAACTTGACTATGGATGAACCCACATTCATGAAACTTCATATGTAGGTTGGCCATCATGAGAGGAAGAACTCTATTTATTTTGGATTTGCTAGGTCAAAGGTCAAGGTCACAGTGACCCTGAACATAGTAAATCAAAACAATTGGTTTCCAGATGATAACTTGATAATGGTTCGACCCACATTCATGAAACTTCAAAGGTAGGTTGCCATCAGTAAGAGGAAAAACCCTATTTATGTTAAACTCGCTAGGTGAAAGGTCAAGGTGACAGTAGCCTTCAACATAGTAAATCCGTAAACAATTGGTTTCCAGACGATAACTTGATAATGGTTTGACCCACATTAATGAAACATCATAGGTAGGTTGGCCTCGGTGAGAGGAAGAACCCTATTTATTTTGGACTCACTAGGTCAAGGTCACAGAGACCTTGAACATAGTAAATCGTAAACAATTGTTTCCGGATGACAACTTGACTGTGGTTCAACCCACATTCATGAAATTTCATATGTAGGTTGGTCTTCTTGAGAGGAAGAACCCTATTTATTTTGGACACGCTAGGTCAAAGGTCAAGGTCACATTGACCTTGAACGTAGTAAATCAAAACAATTGATTTCCGGATGATAACTTTATAATGGTCTGACCCATTTCCATGAAACTTCATAGGTAGGTTGGCATCTGTGAGAGGAAGAACCCTATTTATTTTGTACTCGCTAGGTGAAAGGTCAAGGTCACAGTGACCTTTCAATCGATCGTAAACAATTGGTTCCCAGATGATAACTTGAGGACGGTCTGACCCACGTTCATCAAACTTCATAGGTAGGTTGGCATCAGTGAGAAGAAGAACCCTATTTATTTTGGAATCACTAGGTGCAAGGTCAAGGTCACAGTGGCCTTCAACTTAGTAAATCCGTAAACAATTGGTTTCCAGATGATAATTTGACAATGGTTCCACCCACATTCATGAAACTTCATAGGTAGGTTGGAATTGGTGCAAGAAAGTGCTCTATTTATTTTGGAATCACTAGGTCAAAGATCAAGGTCATAGTGACCCTTCACATAGTAAATTGTAAACAACTGGTTTCTGGACGATAAATTGATAATGATTAAACCCACTTTTGTGCTGTCACAACTCAACATTGGATCGGTGATCCTATTGGCATTTTTTGTTATTTAGTATACAGAATCCTTTTGAGAGCCAGATTCAGGTTTGTTCAAATCAAGTCTCTGGGTCCACATTTGGGTTTCTTATGTGAGCCCTATTTCAACTTAGTGTAATATGGAGAATATTCTTATTCTTTAAAAACCTTCTTCAGATCCACCAGTCAAAATCTTCTAATATTTAGTACACGGCATCCTTGGGGCAGATAGAGGGGAGAAGATTCAAGTTTGTTTAAATCAAGTCCCTGCCTGGGTCCATATTTGGGCATCTCATGTGAACCTCAGTTTTAACCTATTCAGATCCTTCAGGCAGAATCTTTTGATATTTGGTATGTCGCATCCTTAGTGGTGTAAGATTCAAGTTTGTTCAAATCAAGTCTTTCGGCTCTGTCTGGGAACTCAAATTTTAACTTGGTGCAATATGAGGAATATTTTTAAAGATCTTCTTTAGATCTGCCAGTCATTTTCTTTTGATATTTGCTATACAGCATCCTTGGGGGGTGGGGGGCTCATATTCAAATTAGCTCAAATCAAGTTCCTGGAGTAACATTTATGGAAGCCCAAATCTTACCTTATTGCAATATGAGGAATATTCTTGAAAAAAGTCTTCTTCAGATTCACCAGTCAGAATTTTTTGATGCTTCATTCAGGTCATAACGTCGCTCAGATGCATAATGACCACTCTGCTGCATTCTTACATAACGTTCTTCCATGTAGGCCAGATTCCATATTTTCATATTTTAGCATTTGTTGAAAGTCAAATTGAGTTTGTTTGTGTACTAAATGCTGATTGGATTGTCATATTCAATAAGTGAAGCACATTATTCAGTGTATTGTATCAGGTAAAGTTGAATACTTACTGCAATCATGGTATAAAACACTGCACTAAAACAGTTAATAAATATTTTTTCCATGGATCTCATTTGGGGCAACAAAATATGCCGATTTGGTCCTTAATCTAACACATGTTGCTGATGGAACCATGTTAATATTGTCCCAACTAACCCTGTCGATACACAGTGGATCCAACCAAATTGTATATCTTTTAATTGAATAACCTTTTTAATTGAAATTAACGTCCAAACAAACACAAAATCATTTACCATACCTTCAGTACAAATTTGTCATGTTAATTGCTTATGGATTATAGAGCAAGCCACTGTTAACTGAATAAAAGTACCATGCCAATCACCATTTTACCGTACACACCTCTTTGTTCATCCCAATCCAAGTATTTAATCTATTATATTTTGTTTGACAGAGCTCTGTTAGCTCCAAGGATGAAAGTTTTCCAGAATTTGTCCGAATTCCAGAATTTCTGGATCCATTTTTTGTGTTCCAAATTTGACTTTTTTTATGCAACCCAAAGTCTGCTTTTTTCCAGTAATTAACTTTTCTGTTCCACTTGTAGTTCCGTTTTTCATATTTTAGCATTTGTTGAAAGTCAAATTGAGTTTGTTTGTGTACTAAATGCTGATTGGATTGTCATATTCAATAAGTGAAATTGTGTGAGAGTTCAAACAATGCATTTTCTTGTTTCTTGTGTGTATTCAGTGCTCAATTAAGACCACACTTTTCACAGTGAACAATAGAATTTAAAGGACAGGAGAATATATCATTTGTTGATAAAGGAATCACAAATAAGTTTTGTTGGGCTGGTTACAAGAAAAGGATACAGTGGAACCCTGTTAATTGAATATACACTCTGCCAATGAAAATTATTCAATTAACAGGAGTATTCACTTAGCAGGGATTGTGTCACTTTCCTGTATTCTAGAGATAAACTTAGCATTTATTCTATTATATCTTGTTTGACAGAGCTCCATGAGCTCTTTCAAACAAGATATAATAGATTAAATGCCTATATTGGGGTACTGGGGCCAAATAGGTCTATAACCAAAGGAAAACTGGGGAGACTCAGGGTAATTTCTCCACATGTTACAAATTTTTTTTATTCAATTGACAGGAGTTTACTCTATAACCTATATTCAATTAACAGGTAAAATTTGTTCTGGAGGTATGGTAAATGGTTTTGTGTTGGGAAATTATATTCAATTAACAGGGATATACAAGTAAGAGATATCCAATTAAGTGGGCTCCACTGTAATGACTTTCTATCTGACTTCAAAAGGAAAATAAATCGCGCTGGAAAAGTGAAGTGTATTTGGTGAGCAAAAATCGACTATGGAAATGATAGCAAAAAAGCATTAAAACAACATGCGAAAATGAAATTACTTATCAGAAAATGTTCCAACATAAATTCAACTCAATCACTGCCATCAACATTTTTCAGTTCCAGGTAAATAAATGTGTTAATCCTGTAGCATCTACAACCCTAGAGCGGCCCCTGGACCCTGACCTGTGTTAGTCATGCTTGCCTCGCTTCACTCAGCGATTTACACTTTCCGGTATTTTTGACAACTGCCAATTTCATCTGATGAGCTCTGTAAACAAGATATACTAGATAAATGCCTAGATTATTTCTGGATAACAGGAAAGTGATCAAATCCTTCTTAATTAGATTCTCCTGTTAATTGACTAATTTTAATTTTCAAAAAGGCGATTCAATTAACAGGGTTCCACTGTAGTACCATCCTTGCCAGTAAAAAATAATGAGCTGATCAAAATGCTGTTACCTTTTGATGATAAACTGAGCATTTAAGCCATTATGTCCCTGTATCCTGATAAATTCGGTCTTTTGATTGGTCAGAATGCCGTGGACAAATAGCCATGGCAAAGGATGCACCCAACATCCAAGGTATGTGAGAGTGTGCAACATCCAGGGTATAAGCACACGCGAAACATCAGGGGTATATGGTTTAAATGAAAGCCTTCCGCTTTTGCTTGCCTCAAAATAAAAATTGAACCAAAAAACCTGAAAATTGTCACAAATATCATCAGATTTCTGACAATTCAATCCTAAAAATAAAATAAGAGCAAATAATTCATCCTCTGAGTACCAATGCGTTCTATGTGCCAGTAGCCTCATAGAACACGCTGGAACTCAGGGGTCGATATGTCAACAAAATACTAATGACCTAAGGGATGAAACTCTATCTGTTGTCTTCTGCGATTATAAAAACAAAATAATTATCATGAATTTGGTCCAAGTGATTGTGGAGCTGAGAAATGCGTCCACAAATTTATTTCCACTATGTTTGTATTGTGTTTCAAACAGGAAAAAACTTTATCTCCGCCAACATGTATGTACCTGAATGTCTCATTTAAACACCTCCGTAAAACTGTCGAGGTCGTGATTAGGCAATGTGACCTTAAACACCAATAAATAAATAAATAATGGTCAAAATTAGCCATTGCGCAGAAATATGTCACCTTAACTAGTAGAGTGCTAAATTATTTTTGGTCATAAAAATTTGTTCACATGACTTTGCCTTGTTACAATTTATGGGAGAGTGCCTGTTGGCACTCTCCCATAAATTGTAACGAGGCAGATCAAAACAGATGAAATAAATTCACTTCAAAGATAATGTGAAGCACAGCTACAGAATATGAAACCTTTAATATGCAGTACCTGCATTTCAGAATAAAGCCCCAAAATGGGCTTTCAGCACACTCCAGTTAACTCTTTCAACATGAGAGACCTCTTTTCCGGTCCAGCAACACGATACATCATAATTTCATTAAGTAGGATGGCTACTAAGTGAACGTGTGGTGGAACAATCAATATTTTCAACGTGCAGCCTGAAGGCTGCACTTTGAAAATATTAATTGCTCTACCCCCAAATAATGGATATGGACTCTTCCAGTTTCTGCCATATAACTGGCATGGAAGGTGCCACCAGTGTTCAAAGAGTTAAGCGCCAATAAATAAATAAACCAGTTAATTTTGTATTTTAGGTACAGTAAGTCATTTGCTGTTTGACAGAGACCAGAAGAGTAAAGAAAAACTTCATCTTTTTATTGTTTTTGAGCTGTGATGCAACTGAATCACTTGCCAAATCATAATTATATTCTGCACAAACTACCAGCAGCAGAAATGTCCTACAAACAACATAGTTCAGTTTGACATCTACTGACCAAGTTGTTTCCAAAACATTTGCACTCTTCCAAAATTGCCCTCTCAAACTTTGAGCACCTGACCTTTCATGTTTCCAGCCCTCCTGAGTGTTTGTACATATTTTTTTGTGAAAGCTGTGAAGTCATTAGATTTGGGTTAAATTGTGCAACATTATATTTTCAGAAAATACTACCAGTTGTGAAGATAAATTTCAGTGGTGCCATCTTGTACCTCAGCATAATGTTTGTGATAATAAATTCTATGGAGAAAACTGCTGTCAGTCATGTCAGGGTCAAGGCTGAAGTTTATCCAGATCTCATATGGGTTTATAAAATAGAAGAAAAGTATCTTCCATTTGGATGTGTGCAAGGCAGCAATCATTGAAACGTGTTGCCCTTTCACGCCCGAGAGTATCAAGGTTGTGATATCCTGTAAATATACACCTGTGAACAGCGAGTGGCAGAAAGTCGAGTATGAGATATGAAATGTCTTCTTGTACTCTCCTGCAGAACATTTTGTGAAAGAAAATTGTAGTTTCAACATTTTTTCAAAGAAAATTGTGAGAGGGCAAGTTTTGTTTTAGCCAGAAAATAGATTAACTTGAATTTTTTTTTCTTTTTCATGTGGTTCAGTGTTGAATTAACCCTTAAGGGCCAAGGCAGTTTCATGATATTCCTTCTTGACTTGCACCTGTAAGTCAACTGGCTTAGCAGTGATTTCTAGCCAAGTCTTGGTGGCCTCTAGAAGCAGTCAAGACTTTACAAGAAACCACTGTCCAGATAAGTTGGCTCTTTTTTTTGTTGGGCTCCCTTGTTATTGCATTTTTGGACACTTGTTTTGAGGTCATTCTCTCATTAACCCTTTACCCAACGTAATGACCAAAACTGGCCAGCGTTATTCACAAAATTCACCATTCAATTTTGATTACTTTTTCATTTTTTGTCAGAAAAACATAGCTTATGACCCCTCATTGGAACGAGCTGAATGAGCTCGTTCCAATGAGGGGTCATAGACTATGTTTTGACGCAAAAAATCAAAAATATTAGTGCTTCAAGCAATCTATTTGCATGTGTCGTCTGCTTTTCGTGTTAGGTAAAGGGTTAACTTGGCCAGTCATGATTAATCGAGAAGTTTAATTGTCAGAAACACCTATAATCGACTACAATTTCAAAGTCAACGATTATGGGTTTTCATCACTCTTTTACTGATGAATTATTAGTTATTACTCTCCTCCCCATCATTATCATAAGAAGAGGCAGAGGCTAGGGCTGCACGGTATTTGATTTTTCAATACCGAGTATGGTATAAAATAAAATACCGCGGTATGACTAAATACCGTAAGCATCATCAGCTTTACATTTTCGGGACAGCTGGACATGGGAACTTCAATCACAGGCATCTGGAAACCTGATCTAAAGAGATATATCACACACACTTCGAAATACCCTTTCTTATATAGATAATATATTCGTGTATATTAAATATATAAGAGGGGGTATTTTGAAGTAGGTGTGATATATCTCTTTAGATCAAGTTTCCAGATGCCTGTGCTTCGATAAAGAACGAATGTTGTTTTTTCAACGAGCATTTTACAATGTATTTTTTTAACTTTTTCGGTGTTATGAATTTCTTCACTCCAACAAAAGTGTTAAAAAACGATTGTCGGTAAAATGCTCGTTACAAAAAAAACTTTGGTCATTTAATCGCAATTAACTTCACTTGCAGCTGATAAAATTTAATTTTTTCAACTGCTCAATTTGCATATTATGCGGGCAGATGCAGGCGATTCATTAGGTAAAGGATTAAACCACTTTCTCAGGTGAGCAATCAAGGACCATTGGGGCCTTTTGTTTTACTTCACATGTGTTCTGTCCTATATATTGGTCTGTTTGCTTTTTTGGAGAGCATCTGTTGGCTGTGTCAACTTTTTACTTGTTTTCATGAAGAAACAAAAATACTGTATCATAGTCATATTCTGAACATCTGTTCCATGTACCTGACACATTGGGAGTGTGGTGACTCAGTGGTTGGAGCATTGAACTTTAAAACCAAAAGGTCAACAATCTGATCCTGACCCGTACCATCTGCTCTGTCTTTGGGAAAGACACCTAACCCTTTACCCAACGAATCGCCCGCATCCGCCCGTATAATATACAAATTCAGCAGCTGAAAAAATATTATTTTTTTAAAAATTTCAACAAGACCATATCATGTCACTCCTCTTCGAGCTCGTTCAAATGAGGGGTCACATTATATGGTTTTGTTGAAATTTTTGAAGAAATTTAAAAAATGATATTTAAAATAATAAATTTTAATATCGTCTGCATTGGTTAAAGGGTTAATCCCTATCGCCCATGGGGGGGGGGGGGCATGATGGTGCCATATGCTAAGGCATATGGCATGTCGATGGTACATTTGCCTTCAACCACTACAAACTCTGCTTGTGCCAGATTAAGTTGGAGAGTCTGGCAGTTACTTGTCACTGTTTAGTGGTTTCCCTGGCTGCCCGGTTTCCTTCACCCATAAAAATGTCCAACACAGCATGAACCTGGCTGGTGAAAGTGTTGTTAAATACCCAACACACAAGCAAACAAACAATCCATAGATATATATAGTATATAGAACATACATACACCAGTCATACTGGTAAGCCAACAAGTTCTTGTTAACTGTTTATCTAACACGAAAGACAGACGACACTTGCAAACAAACAATTCTTGAATAACTAATATTTTTTCTTTTTTTGCATCAAAAACATAGCTTATGACCCCCTCATTGGAATTCAATGAGGAAAATGAAAAAAATAATGAAACTTCAATGATGATTTTTAGCTTAACCCTTTACCCAACGAAGACGATATCAAAATTTATTATTATTTTAAATATCATTTTTTCAAATTTTTCAAAAAATTTCAACAAAACCATATCATGTGACCCCTCGTTGGACGAGCTCGGCGAGCACGTTCCAACGAGGGATCACATGATATAGTTTTGTTGAAATTTTTTTAAAAATAATATTTTTTCAACTGCTGAATTTGCACATTACGCGGGCGGATGCGGCCGATTCGTTGGGTAATGGATTAACATGACAAAGTCAAGATAAGCTATTGCCATCGCATATGAGGAAGTCTGTGAGTCTGTTCACATTTTCCTTTAGCATAGACTACACCCTGTAGTTCTTGTCCGATCATGACGAAATTTCATATGCAGGTTTGAGGTCATGTCTAGATGAGAACATCCCTTTTTGGTCATGATCAGTCAACCGTGATGGCTGCCTGAGCCGAAAACCTTTAGCACAGTCTACAGGTCGTATTTATGAAGGGATTTCATTGTAACTTGGTAGGATGACTCTGTATAATGTCTAGATGAGAACGTCCCCGTTTGGTCATGATCTGTGATGGCTGCCCAAGCCTGAAACCCAAAAACTTTTAGCACAGTCTACAGGTTGTATTTAATATGGAGGGATTTCATTGTAACTTAGTAGGATGACTCCCTATGATGTCTAGATGAGAACTTCCCCATTAGGTCATGATCTGTCAACCATGCCCGCTGCCCGAGCCCAAAAACCTGAAAATCTTTAGCACAGTCTTCAAGTCATATTAATGGAGGGATTTCATTGTAACTTAGTAGGATGACTCCATATAATGTCTAGATGAGAACGTCCCCTTTTGGTTGCGATCGGTCAACTGTGATGGCTACATGGGCCGGAAGCCCGAAAACCTTTAGCACAGTCTTCAGGTCGAATTTATGAAGGGATTTCATAGTAACTTGGTAGGATGCCTCCAGATAATGTCTAGATGAGAACGTCCCCTTTTGGTTGCAATTGTTCAATCGTGACAGCTGCCCGAGCCCAAAACCCAAAAACCTTTACCACAGACTACAGGTCGTATTTATGAAGGAATTTCATTGTAACTTTGTTGGATGACTCAGTATAATGTCTAGGTGAGGACATCCCCATTTGGTTGTGTTGGGTCAACCATGATGGCTACACAGGCCCAAAGCCCGAAACATGACTCAGTATAATGTCTAGATGAGGACATCCCATCTGGTTGCGATGGATCAACCATGATGGCTACACAGGCCCAAAGCCCGAAAACCTTTAGCACAGTCTACAGGCCGTATCTATGAAGGGATTTCAATGTCATGTTGATAGGATGACTCGTTTTGAAATAATTTCACTGTAACTTGGTTGACAAACATTAACTGTGAAGGCCACATTAACCCACCCATCAATTCTATAGTACAGTCTACGCCTCAAATTATTTTTATTGAAAACAGTATACAGGGAACAGAAATTAACATATTCTCAATTATCAAAATTCTTGTCGTATTTCATAATCCTTTCATAAACATTGAACATTATCCTTTTCATCAAACACAACACACAGTCAAGTTAAGCTACAGTGTCATTGACACTTTCATTGTCTATAGTGCTGACCAGTTTTGGTCATTATGTTGGGTAAAGGGTTAATCACCCACCACATCAACAAATACCAAAACCATTGTACACATTAGGTGGGAAGGAGAGAGAACAATTTAGTGACATTTCATAAGATGCAAGAAGAGATAGTTTAATCTCTTTTTATTGATGTTAACTGAGACTTTTTAACACCCAGGATCATATTACCTAGGACAGTTTATAAGTTGAGGAAGCTTGAGTACCCAGAGAGAACCACTGAACAGTGGCATGTAACTATCAGACTCTCCTACTTACTGACCACTGCACAAACAGTTTTAGGATGTAGTTGAGGGCATGTGTATCTTCAATGTGCAGTACACCTTAGCACATTGTGTCACCATGCTCACACTTGGGCAATAGTGATTAGGTGAAGTGTGTGCCCACAATCATGGTGAATGGGGAGCAAGAGAGGGGTGGCAAAATATGTCTGTAAAGCCATGAAATCCAGATGTCTGGACACAAAAAATTTCTTAGTGATACTATTTGCTATCCTTGTGTTTTCCAGGGTGTATGGGAATTTACACCGGTTTGGGAACCCATACACCCTGAGGCGAAGACAGGTGTAAACTCCCATGCACCCGGAAAACACAAGGATAACAGATTTATTTCCAAGAATTTTGGTGTACTTAATCCTTTAACCTAAATTGTGGGAAAAAACTGACAGAAAATGTGTACTTTGTAAGTTTCTTAATAAAACCAGACAAATATGGATGTCATTGGAACTGGTTCAATGAGCCAGTTCCAATGACATCCATATCTGTAATATTTTATTACACATAAATATTAAATTTCCTGTTTTTATATTTTTGTTCTAACATAACCGAGCAGAAGGTATTGTGTATTCTTGTTTTTACACCGTGGTTAACCACGGTGTAAAAAAAGCTACTGTGGATTGCAAGTTACACCGTACCTCTCAGCCAATCAAAACGCAGTACAGTGGAGCCCACTTAATTGGATATCTTTTAACTGAATAACCCTGTTAATTGAATATAATTTCCCAACACAAAACCATTTGCCATTCCTCCAGTACAAATTTGACCTGTTTAATGAATATAGGTTATAGAGTAAACTCCTGTTAATTGAATAAAAAAATCTTGCAACCTGTCGAGAAATTACCCTGACTCTCCCCAGTTTTTTTTTGTTAAAAGATCTATTTGGCCTCAGTACATTCAGTACAGGCATTTAATCTATTATATCTTGTTTGACAGAGCTCATGGAGCTCTGTCAGACAAGATATAATAGAATAAATTCTAAGTTTATTTCTAGAATACAGGAAAGTGACACAATCCCTGTTAATTGAATACTCCTGTTAATTGAATAATTTCCATTGGCAAAGTGGCTATTCAGTTAGCAGGGTTCCACTGTATTTTGTTTCATTTGGAAATAAAGCAGGATATTGGGTGTCCGTCACCTAATGTTGACCACAGGTGGCAGTTGTCTTGTCCCCTATCAATGCAGACTATGCATGTCAGGATCGGACTTACATTTCGGACTTACAGTGCTACAGAGCCACTTTCAAAGCCACTTTAGGGGTTTTACACTGTTAGCTTTATTCCGTTGTTTGCTCAGCAGTAGAGAAAGAAATGTTTATATAAAACTGTTTTCTTTCAATTTATTGGTGAGTGCCAACAGGTATAGAAACGTCATAATTTCAAGCTGCAAATTTAACAGAGCTCAATGACAAACTGCATGTGGGTCCTGTAATCTTGAAAGTCCTGGAATTTAGCATTTCTAAATTCCAGGACAGGAAAGTCTTGGAATTATGATGTTTTGTTAGGCCAGTCCTTGAAAGTTCTGGAATAGTGGTCAAAATTTTTGTGGCACCATTATGCACCAATCAAAAATCACTGTGCTTTGTTATTTCCTGTCACACGATTCATCTGATACTGTTGGATTTTCTCAGTGACAGTGTACTTAAGTTTGCAATTCTTATTTTATGCAAATTGAATTTACTAAAACCTAGGTAAGTGTCTCTTTTGAGAAAGAAGTGGCTGATGAAAGCTTTTTGAATGGCTCGAATAGGACTTGAAAGATGACATGAACAAATTGTGTCAAGACAGTCGATATTGGAAGTGCACGTATGGGGGAATCTGTATACATAAGTATAACATGTGCCAAGAAACTGTTACAGATATAAAATGGTCAACAGACATCACCTTAGGCCAAACAAAATTAAATAATTGATTCTCAGGCATTTTTTTCTTTAAATGAATGAGGGAGGGTGGTTTTTATTTTTATTCCTGATAGAATGGTCACTGATGCCTAAAATCCAGTTGTGAGAGTTTAAAATTAAATCCTAGAGTTTCCATGTTGATTTCACTGATATTATTTTTTTGTATCAGTGATCATAGAACACAAAATCAATATGGAACAGCTAAAATGGAGATAAAAAATAATAAGGAGTTTTTTAACTGGTTCAGTGCTAAAAGCCACAATCAGGCCTTTCAAAAAAATGAGGGTACCAGTACAAAAGCCAACATTTTCCTTACCCATATTTTGAATTCAGTCAATAATAGTTTGTTTATACAAATTTGTTCTATTATAAATTATTCAGACCACCAAAACTAATCTATCCCTCAACCAGTTAAATAAATATTTATTTTGTACATACATATGAGAATTGTGTTGCATTTTGCGAAGAGAATAACAATAGTGTAACAATATGTTCAACATATTGCATCATAAATCGTGATGTGATACCTCTAAAATCCCACCATATGATATTTTTATACATTTTGAATTTTGCCACCAAAATACATATGAACGCGGGCCGAAAAAACGAATGTGCCATTGCCTGAGAATCAAAAGATTAATTTTCTGCAGCCGTAACTATTTTTTTTTCACTCAATGCACTTTTTTGACCACTGGCAATGTAACAACAACTGAAGCTGTGTCAGATACAAATGGCTGTGTTTCTGTTTCGATTTTGCTTCATCAGAACACCATGACTGTCAACTTGAAATTATCCAGTTAAAATTGGCTATTATTTGGACACTGAATACCCTGGTTGCAGGCCAAAATGGCTCCTCAACTGTTCAATGAATCAGGCCCTTCACTGGTAGGCCCAGTTGGTCCAAACATCCCCACTCATTTGTCAAAATGTCCCCAGACATTGATCAAAATGTCTCCATACATCGGTCAAAACTAACCCAATAACTATAACCACCCATTTCACTTACCTTTTACATGAAAAAATACCACTTTTTTATTTTTACCTGCATCGCTAGCGGCAGAGCAGGTCTAGTAACTGCTCGACTCCGTCCATCAGTCCATCATTCCATCAGTCCGTCCGAAACACTTTTTCCATCAAAGTTTTCTTGGCTTCTATGAAAGGGAATGATTTTATATTTGGTCTGCTGCTTCATAGTGATGAGTTGTATCGTGTATCTAATTTTCAGATCTGTTGCATGCAGCAACGCAGGTCCAGACCCGGTATTGGTCTTGGCATGTTTAACTCTTGAAGGCCAAGAGATTTTGTACATATTTTTGCTCCTCTTTGGTTTAAACAATATTTATTGATTATATACATCAAACTGGCTATTCACATAGGTAATGTACACCAAACAGTATATAATATAACATGGGATGTAAAAAGAAAAACTATACAAGATGGGATTCAAAAGTAAGCGTATGCTTATAAGTATCGTCTCCTTTGAACAATTTCATTTTATGAGGATGGAAAAGTACGGTTCATTGAGAAGGGCTGTTTAAATCATTGGTTGGTTGTTGCTTCTTGTTGTTGATGCCAAAGTACACAGAATGATTTTTATTTTTGATTCATCATGCAACGATCAACTTACGTGTTGGCAAAGGCAACACTTCTAGTAAATAAGTTTGCAGATTCAGCAATATAATATCAGTAAGTGGCGCGGTTCGTAAGTTTGTATGTGGCAAATGTACATATATGTAACCGCACACACACACACAAATACATATATATGTATGTGGATTTGTGTGTGGTCACATGTACATATATATAGTAACTGATCGATTCTGCATACTGCACTGCAAGGAAATCAGTGAGAACTTCTCTTTGTCAAATTTCTGCTTGCCACAGAAATTAATAGAATCAAGGACGCTGGTTGTGTTTGCAATGGCATGGCGGGGGTTCGATATATATATCTAGCTGTGTACACATACACACCCAAATGTGCACACGCGCACGTGAAAGGGTATACATATATACATATACATACACATATGCACACATGTACACACACACACTCTCATACACACACGCATACATACACATATACATATTGAGTCTTAAAATCGTTTACTTAGTATAATATATTCATGGACTGAAATTAAGAAGTCCGAACCATATAACAGTGTGGAAACATCTGTGGTAATCGCATATTGAACAAAAGTACGGTTTCTAATATCACTGTAGATTGGGCAGTATAACAAGAAGTGTTCGGTCGTCTCACATTCGCCACACTGACAGAGTGGTGAAGTTGATAGGTGATTGTCATACAGATGTGCTCTAAGATTACTGCATTGCAAACGCAGTCTGCAGTAATATATTTCAGCTAGTCGGCTTTTAGCACTTCTATAGAAGGAAGGTGTCCACCTGATACCTTTGCTTAAATATCTTTTGAAACTACGAAGTGATGCATTGACGCGCACAGTTGGTGGAATTGAATTCCAAAGATTCATTACATTCGGTATGAAAGAATTCCGGTATAGGTTTGTACGGGCAAAAGGTACTCAGTGTTTTCTCTGTGACCTAAGTATGCGATCGTGGTTGGACAATGCTGCCATGGGGGAACCTTTGTAGTAAGATATGTTGGTGCTATGCCGTGATACATCTTGAAGAATTGTATAGGTTTATGTTTCCGCCGACGTTCGCAGACAGGCTCCCAACAAGTTTCAGAATATAGTAAGGTCTTACTAGCACTGATGGTTGCCCCAGTGACAATCCGAGCCACAGCTATTTGGATTTTTTCTAGGTCAGCAGCATTAGTCTCCGTGCAGTTGTCCCATACAGTATTGCTCCTCTTTGACAGTCTACACACATCCTGTGACTTTGTTGCTGCTTTTGGCAAGTCTTGTCTGCCTTTTTTGGTAGCCAAGACTTGCCAAAAAACAGTTACCAAGGTGCTTAGAATGTAACTTGTGAGTTAACCCAAAGACTGCATGTAGGGACACCTGTTCTGTTGCAAAAAATGTGATCAAAGTTGGAATTAGGCCCTTAAGGGTTAAAAAGAACATGAGTAGACTACATGTATTCAGCTTTACCGATACAAATGTAGGCCTTGGAAATTTGTGCTTCAGGTGCTTGAAAGTCTTGGAAAAGTCCCCAAATTCTAAATTAAATTTGGGGTACGAAAATTCTGCAATGAGCTCTATCGAACACAAGATTGAATTTGTTAAAATATTTTGTAGCATTATGGGAGAAATTTGCTGCTTCAAATGTTGGTATTTTGACATCAGTATGATTGTCAATACAGGGGAACTCCCTGTATTGACAATCATTATTATGCCCCCAACTTGAAAAGTCGAAGGGGTATCTGGTGCAGACCTGTTAACTCTACCGGTTTTACCGTGAGCCTCCCGGTTTGAGGCACCAACTCACGCTCTCACGGTCACATCCTATTTTCTCCCGATTTGGCACTTTTCAAAATAGTTGTCCTGTTCTATTTTGAAAATTAAACAAGTTGGGCACGATATATAAATTTATGACGCAGAATACTTGTTGGAAACGATAATTTATCAAAGATACACATTGAGTTTTACCAATTCTGAGTTCCGAGAATTGTGAGCATGAATTCCCATGTTGTTGATGGAAAAGTCATGGAAATCAAAAGTAGCTTTCGAAAACGAATGTATTATAGTCTGTTTTTTTAAGACGACACTTTCGTAAAGCCACTGGACTGGAACGTTTTGTCCCAAGGAAGAAGACCCAATTATTATTATTACCTGATGTGATCCCTGCAAAAATAGCTGCTCAAAAATAAATATGAATTAATACCCCCGAATTGTAATATCCAGTTTGATCCATGCTACATGAAAGACTGTTTTGAAAACAAAACAAGGGAGAGCCATATTGTTAACAACAATGGGGACACATTATGTGCACCAGGGTGGTCAGTTTGAAAATAATTTGTTTATTTATGAAACATGCCCACATGTTTTTATCAAATACACTGTATGCCAAATATATTTTCATACTGTCGCGGTTACGTGAAATCAAAATCATATAAACTCGAAATATAAATTGAATAAAAACATAATCTCTCTAAGTATAATTAACTTCAGCTGACCTATTATATATACTATTGTTATGGTTCATACCAAATTTATCCGTTTTGTGTAACAAAAAAATATAATTGAAAGTTTGTTGAAAACTGAAAAAAAATCTGTTGTGAGATATCACAAGAATTAAGTTACCTCCCCTTACTTATATACAAACAGATTCAGAACATGTCAAGCAGAGTATTTTGTCTTCATTTTGAACCAACAGGATTATTTTGTTTGTTTTTTTCACAATGGGAGTTATGAATACTGAGGGCATCTTCTCTAACGTGAGTAACACAAAACACAGTTCAAATATTTTTTTTAATAAAAAACGAAAACGAAATTACCACAATCACACACAACTTCATTGTACCGGCAACAACAGGTGGGCTTTTTTAAACAAAACGATATGTATTGTTAGCATTGAGTAATTTTTATTGTACAATAAAACCTGTCAAAAGATAATAAGAATGAATATTTTCTCACTAAAAATGTACAGATTGAAGAAAGAATTTACAGGAATAAATGGCACGAACGAAGAAGGAATGCTTGTGTTGGTTCTTGAACGTTTTGGTCCTGGGACGTTTCGGCCTAAGTTGTTTCAGCCTCCATGTATTGAAGAACTGGGATGGGCTTGCATGAGCAAGGAAAAATGGCCAATGGCCGGATTTAAGGGGGGGGGGGGGGGGGGTACAGGCAAAGGCTAGATAGGCATCCACTGACATTTGTGTGTGTGTTGGGGGGAGGGGAAATATAATGCATTTGGGTTTGGAGGGGAGCGCCCGGGTGGGACCGTGGGAGGCATAACAAGGAAAATATTGATGTATTGGCCGCGCGCAAAAATCTCACTGACAAGCATCCAAATCTCACTGAGAGCTCATCAAAATCTCACTGACAGTCACCTTCAGAGGTTAACAGGTCCGATCTGGTGGAGACCTATGTCCATCCATTTGTCTGTCTGTCCGTACCAACATTTTCCTTTGTATCTCAGCCACTGTTAATCCGATTTGAATGATGTTTGGTGTTGTGATAGAGCATAATGGGGGGATGATACCTGTGTAGCATGAGTTTCTTCCACACATTTGTTCCAGAGTTATGGCCCTTTTTCACTCTTTCGACTTGGAGAATTTTTTACGGGTGATGGCATTAGCAGTGCTTTGCAATGCCTGCCTCATTAAGTTTAACCCTTAAAGGCCTATTTTCTGACTTTTACAACCTCAGAACAGGTGCCTTTAACATGCTATTCTGAGAAGGTCCTGGTGACAATAGACAAATTACCTTGGCAGTGGTTTCTACAAAAGTCTTGGCTGCCTTCAGAGGCAGCCAAAACTTGACTAAAAATCACTGAGCAATGAGCCAGTGAATGTGTACACACACCATTGAAGAAATTAGCATTATCTTATCGGGAAATGAAACAAAAACAGATTCAGAAAATATTCACATATTTTGAGCAGTACATAACTATATCAAACAAATGATGAGATTCCAGTGATTACCCGAGTAGTAGAATAACTTACCTCAATGAGTCATTATACCCCAATATCAGACTGAAGAGTCCTATCAAGACTCATGCCACAAGTTAGTTTGACAGAAACTTGGATTGATAGGAAGCTGTGTCTAGAACAAACTTCACAACTCCGTACTTGTTTATGCACCATTGTTGTTAAAATAAGAATGTATGTTTTATGTATCGGTGAGGTGCATACATAGGCATATGCCTGTTTACCAAATCATTTCTTGACGAATAAAATATTGTTTATAAAAAAAACTCTTATAGCAAAGCAACCATGAAGGGTGGATAATAGTTTCAAGATTAATTGGCCCTTGAGATTAACCCTTTACCCAACGAATCGGCTGCATCCGCCTGTGTAATATGCAAATTCAGCAGTTGAAAAAATATTATTTTTCAAAAAATTTCAACAAAACCATATCATGTGACCCCTCGTTGGAACAAGCTCATCGAGCTCGTTCCAACGAGGGGTCACATGATATGGTTTTGTTGAAATTTTTTTTGGAAAAATTTGATAAAATGATATTTAAAATAATAAATTTTGATATCGTCTGCGTTGGGTAAAGGGTTAAATGAGGGAATGTCTGATACCTGTCATTCAATTGACAAGGATAATATCATTCAGAGGCTTTTGAAAGTTTCAAAGTTTAAAAAAAGTTTCAACAGAACCATTTCATGTGACCCTTCATTGGAATGAGCTGAAATGAACAAGCTTGTTCCACAGAGGTCACATGAAATAAGTTTGTTGAAATTGTTTGAAAATTTTTTCAACAGCTCATTTTCTAAATTACATGGGCACATGCAGCTGATTCATCAGTAAAGTGTTAACTTCTATTTTACATTAGTCTGAGTTGCTGAAAAAGAGAGCCGAGAGTTTACTCTAAGAACTGTTCTTGATACATATTGTCATGAAGTGTTCTTTTTTTATTGGGATTTTAACAACACTTTTGACAGCCAGGATAACCTTGGATAGTTTTACTGGTGGAGGAAGCTGGAGTACACAGAGGACCACCAAGCTGTGGTGAGGAACTGTCTGACTCCCCAGTGTACTAACTCTGCTCAAGCAGGGTTAGCATTGGTTGAAGAAACAAGTGCGCCATCGACATGCAGTACTCTTTGCACACAGTGCCACCATGCCCCCATACGACAGTTGTGATCAAGTGCCTTGCCCAAGGACACAGTGCAGTTGGCTGGGATCAAACTGTGGACCTTTCAGTTTGAAATCCAATGCCATAACCACTAAGCCACCACACTTCCCTGTAGTGTTCTTACAAACTGTCTACAATATGAGCATTTAATATACTGTCCAAAACAAGTTCCTACCTGTGGGTATACGAATAGCTTATATTGTGACATTTTGCATTCCTCTATCGGACCGGGCATACATCCTTAAAACAGGTGAATATTTACTGGCGATTGACCACTTCACTGCCGTGTGCTTATAGATAAATGAGACAACATAACAGTGAGAGAAATTTGGAAGGTCATGGACAGCATGCCACACTGATTAACCCTTTACCTGACGTAACGTTCAAAACCGGCCAGCGCTATTCTAAAAAATCGCCAATTAATTTTCATTATTTTTTCATTTTTTGTCTCAGAAACATAGGTTAAGACCCCTCGTTGGAACGAGCTCATTCCAACGAGTGGTCATAACCTATGTTTTTGAGACAAAAAATGAAAAAAATTAGTTATTCTAGAAGTTTGTTTGCAAGTGTCATCTGCTTTTCATTTTAGGTAAAGGGTTAAGGTGTGTTAGATATGCTCGAGGCTGTTCCATCAGGTACTCCACAATGTGACATTTTTTAATGTTGTGATGACGTCGACGGTGCCTAATATTCATTCTATAACAAAGAAAACTCTAGAAACCCTTACTTCACTATTAAGGCATATTCCCCCTACTACAAATAGCAGGTTTTCTCAGGAGAATTTACCCATTTACTGTATACCCACTGGTATTATAGGGAGGTGGCAGGGAGGTGGCAGGGAGGGGAGGGGGGGGCTTAACTTTTTAAGGACAGTATATATTAAATCTTGTTTGACAGAGCTCCATGAGCTGCCATACAAGATATAATAGCAAATATACTCATTTTATAAATAGAATACAGTTTTTAAAAAAATTAAATTCACTGAAAGGTTCTTGAAATGTCCTAAAAAGATCTTGGAAAAAGACTTTATTTTATCCCATCCTTGAGACAATGAACCCTCAGAAATAATTTCATGTTTTCATTGTAAAAGTCAACCCAACATTTTTCGAAATAACGAAAGAAAACTTCAGTTTCCTTTCCTTCCAAACAATAGCTTATGGCTCATCATTAGAATGGTCTCAGTAAACTCTTTTCAATAAGGGGATAACATTTGAATGGTGAAGTTTTGGGTATGGCACTTGGTAAATTTGGTAGACCCTTTTGGTAAAAGCTCAAGTTGGAAACCTCAGACCTCATTATCAGCATCTGAAAATTCATCAGACAACTTTAAAATATGTTCCAATAAGATAAAAATCCTCGCATTCTGATTGGACAAGAGCTCACTTAGTTTTTTTCTATGTTTACTGCTCCTGTGGCATATATTACCATCTGACGTCACCACGCGAAATATTTGAAAAGAGGATAACAATGGGAGGAGATTCAAAATCGTATTTTTCGAGGCCAGTGATCATTCTATGGATTTATACTCACAACCCACTTCCAAGTTCATGATTTGAACTAAGATGGAGTAACCTCGGCCTTTATCTAAGTTATTGATTTTCTGATGTCCAGTGATGCTGAGGGGTATGCGAGAGATTTATTTACTAAATTTGTTATTGTTAAAGTTGCCTTGTTCATTGAAGTTGCCTTGTTCATTTTGCGATGTGGGTTTTGGGCTATGGGAGGGTCTTATTGGAACATATATCTTATTGACAAGCCTGAATATAAGCAACCAGTCATTTGCAAAATGAGGTCCCCAGAGGGTGAATTTGCTGATGCTATCCCATACAATGGGCTAATTTATCCTTTAGGTACATTTTTCTGTTTTGGCTTGTGACCTTGATTCAGACTGAGGTTCACAGAGGGTAAATTTTGTGATGCTACCCTGTGCAGGGTTGCATCTCTAAATTCACCTCTGGGGACCTCATTTTGAAGATGACAGTCTGCTTATTTTCACGCTTGCTTATTGAGATGAATTGACAGTAGCATGGTCTGAGGTTTGCAGCTTGGAGCATATGTTCAACCGAGACACTTTGAACATGCAAGCTCCAAGCCACAAACCTCAGACCACATTACCATCAATTCATCACAATAACTTGTAATATTTCACAGAAAAATACATTGATTGTCATTTTCTTACAATAGTATGCTGTATATATTTTATTGTAGCTTTCATGTGCTATAAAAGTATCTGTACCCATATCCTATTTCCTCATTCATAACTGCAGTCTAATGTGTTTATTTTCTGATCAGGACCTTTCCAGAAGTTTATTGCATGATTTTGTAATGGACATCCACTTAAGTTACTGATTACATCCCATTGGGAAGTGAAAGAGTGTTTGTCTTCAGATGTAAACTAACACTTGCAAAAAGCATTTTTGGAATAACTGTAAAAGATTTTATTTTTGTCTCAGAAACATAGTCTGTGACCCTCTCATTGGAACATCTTTAACTCTTAACCCGCTGAGTATTTTATAGATATTTTTCATCAAATCTAGTCATGGCTGCTTTAAAGCAGCCATGGCTAGATTTGCTGAAAAATAAATCTAAATATAACACAAGAAATCATTGGTGAAAAATTCATTCCATTTACAGGGAGACAATATGATTAAATATGCACAAATTATACTAATTTCAGAGACAAGAGAAACTCTGTGTTAGGCAATTATATCTGCCAGCAGCATACATAGAGTTAATGAAATATAGGGGTATCATGGGGACCTATGATTTAACACTATTGGTAATGTAGGAAACGTTAAAAAGTCTTCTCACATACAACTGCTCCAACATCTTCCATGTTCAAATATCTTTATAAAGATGATTTACACTTTATTCAAATCAAGTGCGTTGGGACATATTTAGGAGCCTCGTTGGGCCCTCAACACCGGGTAATGGAGAAAAATATTGAGAAAATGTTCTTGTTTTAGTATTCAATATACATCTTTGTAAGGATTATCTGCAAGTTTGGAAGTGTTGTGGCTCAGTGGTTATGGCATTGGACTTCAAACTGAAAGGCCTATGGTTCGATCCCCACCAGGGTTAACTGTGTTGTGTCTTTGGGCAAGGCACTTGATTCTGATTGCCCACGTGGGGCATGGTGACGCTGTGTATTAAGGCGTACTGCACATTGATGGGGTACTTGTCTTCAACAATTGCTAACCCTGCTAGTGTGGAGTTAGTACATTGGGGAGTCTGACAGTTGCTCGCTGCTGCTAAGTGGTTCTCTCTGGGTACTCCGACTTCAACCACCCATAAAACTGTCAGACACGAGGTGATCCTGTATGTTGGAAGTGTCATTAAAATGCCATTAAAAAAAAATTTAAATCCTAAAACGTTTATTCAAATTGAGGTGTTATTGAAGAACATTAAAAGACACCAAACTCACAGCGATAACTGGTGTGCCAAAATTACATGAACGTTCACAAATGTAGGGCATAACAGACAGGCCTGAAAATAAGTAGTCTGACATTTGCGAAAAGAGGTCCCCAGAGGTGAATTTGATGATGTTATTCCATACAGTGGGCCAATTTATCCTCTGGGTATCTCTTTCTGTTTAGTTTCGAGGCCTTGTTTCAGATTGAGGTTCATAGAGGGTAAATTTAGTGATGCTACCCTGCTGTGCAGAGTAGCATCACTAAATTCACCCTCTGGGGACCTTATTTTGCAGATGACAGTCTGCTTATTTTCTGGCTTGATAACACACAGTATGGTGTGTATTTTATGCTTTCCTTTCCAATTTTGTTGAAATGATTAATCCTTTAATAAACTTTAATCAAGTCACAGTGCGGCTACAGTGGAGCCCACTTAATTGGATATCTCTTAACTGAATAACTCTGTTAATTGAATATAATTTCCCAACACAAAACCATTTACCATACCTTCAGTACAAATTTGACCTATTAATTTAATATAGATTATAGAGTAAACTACTGTTAATTGAATAAAAAATCTTGTAACCTGTCGAGAAATTACCCTGATTCTGAACAAACTTGAATCTGACCTCACAAGGATACATCATACCACGTATCAAAAGATTTTAGACTGGTGGATCTGAAGAAGAATTTTAAAAGAATTTTTATCATATTGCATGGAGTTAAAATTTATGTTCCCATAAGGGTCCCGAATATGAACACCAGGGCTTGATTTGAACAACCTTAAATCAGACCTATATAAGGATGTTGTGTATCAAATATCAAAAAATTCTGAATGGGTGTTTCTGAAGATGTTTCAACAATATACATCAATGCACCAAGTAAAAATCAGGATCTCATAAAGAGCCTAAATACTACCCAGGGATCCCTTCCCCCTGACCCATTAGCATGATGTATACCAAATATCAAAAGATTCTGGCAGGTGGATCTGAAGAGGAAGAGTTTTTTAAAAAATTTCCTCATGTTACGATAAGTTCAAAATTTGGGTTCCCAAGAGGAGCCCAAATATGAACCTAGGGACTTATTTAAACAAATTAGAATCTGAACCAGAGTCCAATCCCTCTAAGGATGTTGCATACCAAATATCAAAAGATTCTGACTGGTGGATCTGAAGAAGATATCAAAATAATATTCCTCATATTGCACAGAGTTATTTATTTATTTATTGGTGTTTAAGGTCACATATTTTTGCACAATGGCTAATCATGACCACAACATGAGTATCAACTCAAGACCAGGGGTGAGTGTGAATAAGCCATGTTGCCCATTTTTGAGAGGGTTTACACCTCTCAAGCATTGGTGACTGGGTCCTATTTTACCAGTAAAACAGTGCCTGTTTACCACAGTTCCAGGGTTCCTGTGGCGATTGCACAGAGTTAAAATTTAGTCTTCCATAGGGAACCCAAATAAGAACCCACATCTTCATGAGGAAAACTTAAGACTGAACCCCATAAGGGCACTATACATGAAATATCAAAAGATTCTAACTGGAAGATCTAAAAAAAAATTCAGAGAATGCTCCTCATATTGCACTGAGTTAAAATTCAGGTTCCCATAAGGAGCTCACATATAAACTACGGGAATTGATTTGAACAAACTTGAATCTGACCCCATAACGATGCTGTATACCAAATATCAAAAGATTCTATCGGGTTGATCTGAGAAAAAAATTTTTAAAACTTTTCCTCATATTGCCTTAAATTAAAATTTGGGTTACCACCAGGAGCTCAAATATGAACCTGGGGAATTGATTTGAATAAATTTGTACCTGATCCCCCTACGAATGTTGTGTATTCTAAATATCAAGAGATTTTGATTGGTGATTCTGAAGAAGACTTTATTGATATTTGTAAACTAGAAAGAACATGAATCCCATTACCGACAGTATTCAAATGGTCGTAAGGATGCTTCAGACCAAATAGCAATTTTGTGTTCCATCCAGTTTTTGAAATATGAGCATTTGAAAATTCTTTTCTTAGCTCCTGGTGTTCCCAGGCCTGAAAATAAGCAATCTGACATTTTCAGAATAAGATCCCCAGAGGGTAAATTTGATGATGCTATCCCAGTGGGCCAATTTATCCTCTGGGTACCTCTTTCTGTTTAGTTTTGAGACCCTAATTCATATTGAGGTTCACAGAGGGTAAATTTAGTGATGCTACCCTGCTGTGCAGGGTAGCATTACTAAATTCACCCTCTGGGGACCTCATTTTGCAGATCTGTTTATTTTCTGGCTTGGGTGTTCCCCATGGGGATGCAGTAAAAGTCTGTTCATTGGACCATGACGAAGATTATATTTAATTTGGAGCAATTTTGCCCCTCCCCCTCCTCCTCTCTATGGGGCATAGTAACTTGATTTGAACAAAACCCGAAATTTAAAATGCAATGTTGTGACAAAGAATTCCCTCAAATCGGTTCAGAGGTTGTAGTGAAGTTGTGAATATCACGTTCATACACAACAGACAGACAGGCAGGGTGCACACGAAGGTCCTGGAATTTGAATGTTTTAAATTCCAGGTCTGGAAAGTCATGGAAAAAATGACTTTTTAAGGTTGGTCATTGGAAGTTCTGAAAATCTGCTTAAAATGTTTGGAGCACTGTCAGGAGTTCATTGCATGCTACATGAAGGACTGAATTACAAAAGAATTTTGCGAGAATGGAAATAAAACAGTGCGGGTGGGGAGGGGGGGGGGGGGTTATATGCTAATGCTCCCTATATGGATTAACATGAGGGGGATATGCCCCCCTCCATATTTTCAGTCCCCCCCCCCTCCCCATGTTATAGGGAGCATCCGGCAAGACATTTTAATATCTAGTTATTTTGACTTTTAAGATGGCACTGCACCAAATAGTTCACCTGTTGGTTGCTATTTTGCCATGCTGTTACAAGCAGTTGGTAACAATATTTCATAATTTATTCAGATTCTATTTGGTGGTGATGTGGCCTAATTATTGATGCATTTCACAACTTATAGATTAGGACACAAATGGACTCAGAGTCAAGAAAATTGCATTTTCTGGTCTCGAATTTCAAAATTCTTCCATTGAGGGGGAGACGCCCCCTCGTCCTCACCCCATCTCACTGCTGCACGGCTTGAATGATGCTGCGCATCATATTCTGTACACCCCCTAGATATTACTCTTGACCCCCCCCCCCCCCCCCCCCCAACTTTGATATCCTGGCTACGCGCCTGACAAAACCAGGCTCGTTCCAATGAGGAGTCATATGATATAGTTGTGTTGAAATGTTGAGAAAAATAATATTTTCAACTGCATTATTTGTAAATTACTCGGTAGGGTTTCGTTGGGTAAAGAGTCAATAAGGTTGACCACTTATGGTCATTATGCTAGGTGGAGGGTTAACATGGGCAACAGTTGTTTGAAAATGTCTCTAGGATGCATCTATTTACATACGATGATTAACACAGGACGGTTCCAGGCTGGAAAATAAGCAGTCTGACACTTGTAGAATGAGGTCCCTGGAGGGTGAATTTGATGATGCTATCCCATACAGTGGGCCAATTTATCCCCTGGGTACCTCTTTCTGTTTTGTTTTGAGACCTTAATTCAGACTGAGGTTCACAGAGGGTAAATTTAGTGATGCTACCCTGCTGTGCAGGGTAGCATCACTAAATTCATCCTTTGGGGACCTCATTTTGCAGATGACAGTCTGCTTATTTTCTGGCTTGGACGGTTCATAAAATTGTATAGGGTCTAAATGTATTGGCCCAACCTAGAAATGTGTTGGTCCACACTGTTAATACAGTAGGCTGTATATTCAAGGCCCCTATAGCCAAAAGGCCTTCATTATTGTACATCTGTAAATTGTACAACTCAGTGTAAAAATCTTTCAAACAAGAATCGTTTTATAATAATATGCAATAGACTCATTGAATATATGTTATTTGTGTGAGAAATATGTATAATTGCAGTGTGTAACTATCATTGTTTTGTTTTTTTAATTTTTTTTTTTATTTGAATAATTTTATTGAAAAATACTATATAAATCATTTTAAAAGATTGTCTTAGTTGTTACTCTTATTCAACACCCACTGCATTAACTGGTGGAATGCTAAATTATTTTTCAATGGGCGATGATTGCAACATGGGTATTTTTTTTAAATATACAATGCTACCAGCATGGAGATCTTTGTCTAGCAAGATTTTGTTCATGTATAATTATTTTGTTACCATTTGGAGAGTGCCTGTTGAGCCGTGTTGGCACTCTCCAAAAAATTGTAACAATACATTTTTAGCTCAACTTTGACGAAGTCAAATTTGAGCTATTGTCATGGCTCATCGTCCATCGTCCATCTGTCCGTCCGTCCGTCTGTCCGTCTGTCCGTACGTCAGCAATTGGCTATGGCTCGGGCTAGAGGTCGTATTTATGAACCGATCTTTACGAAACTTCTTGTGTACCTTTGTTATGACCCTGGGACGGGAACGAGTGTTTTTAGGTGTGGTCCGAAATTCAAGATGGCTGCCAGTGGCCATTTTGTACCAATGATGCAAAAGTCAGTTTTTTGTACAGAACTTCTGTATGAAAGTTCTGATTTGAATAAAGTTTTGTATAAATGTTTAGTACTATGGGATACATCACATATAATACGGGTTTTTTTCTCGTGCGTAAATTATGCAAATTAGGCTGACTTTGATTTATTTAGTGTTACTTTCAGAGCTGTAAGTGCCAAGCTGCTATGGCTCGGGCTAGAGGCCGTATTTATGAACCGATCTTTACGAAACTTCTTGGGTACCTTTGTTATGACCGTGGGACGAGAACGAGTGTTTTGGGGTGCGGTCAGAAATTCAAATGGCTGCCAGCCACCATTTTGTACCGACGATGCAGAAATCTGTTTTTTGTACAGAACTTCCATATGAAAGCTCTGATTTGAATAATTTTTTGTATGAATGTTTAGTACCATGGGATACATCACATATAATACGGGTTTTTTTCTCGTACGTAAATTGTGCAAATTAGACTAATTTTGATGTTTTTGGGGGTTACTTTCAGCACTGTAAGTGCAAATGCCAATACGGCTCGGGCTAGAGGCCGTATTTATGAACCGATCTTTACGAAACTTCTTGGGTACCTTTGGTATCACCGTGGGACGAGAACGAGTGTTTTGGGGTCCGGTCCGAAATTCAAGATGGCCGATGGCAGCCATTTTGTACAAAATTAGGTGCAATCAGATTTTTGCACATAACTTCCATATGAAAGCCCTGATTTGAATAATTATTTTGTGTGAATGTTTAGTACCATGGGATGCATCACATATAATACAGGTTTTTTTCACGTGCAGAAATTATGCAAATTAGATGAACTTTGATTTTTTCAGTGCGACTTACACACAGTAAGTACACATGTCAATACGGCTCAGACTAGAGTCTGTATTTATGAACTGATCTTCACGAAATGTCTTGGGTACCTTTGTTATCACCTTGGGACGAGAACGAGTGTTTCTGGGTGCGGTCTAAAATTCAAGATGGCTGCCAGTGGCCATTTTGTACCGAAATTAGGTCTAATCAGTTTTTTGTACACATCTTCTATACAGCTCAGACTAGAGGCCATATTTATGAACCAATCTTTACGAAACTTCTTGGGTACCTTTGTTATCACCGTGGGATGAGAGCGAGTGTTTTTGGGTTTGGTCCGAAATTCAAGATGGCCACCAGCAGCCATTTTGTACCAAAATTAGTGCAATCAGTCTTTTGTATAGAACTTCTGTATGAAAGTTCTGATTTGAATAAATTTTTGTATGAATGTTTAGTAACATGGAATACATCACATATTGTAAGGTGTTTTTTTTTCGTGCCGAAATTATGCAAATTAGATGAACTTTGATTTATTCAGTGCTATTTACACAATGTAAGCACACATGTCAATACGGCTCAGGGTAGAGGCTGTATTTATGAACCGATCTTCACAAAACTTCTTGGGTACCTTTGTTATCTCCTTGGGATGAGAATGAGTGTTTCTGGGTACGGTCCAAAATTCAAGATGGCTGCCAGTGGCCATTTTGTACCGAAATTAGGTCCATTCAGTTTTTTGTCACAAGTTCTATACAGCTCGTATTTATGAACTGATCTTCACAAAACTTCTTGAGTACTTTTGTTTTCACCTTGGGACAGGAACGAGTGTGTTTTGGGGTGCCTTTGTTATCACTGTGCTATGAGAACAAATATTTTGGGGTTCAGTCAGACCCACTCTGGGACTCAAAGATTTTTTCTAGTTCAGCATCTGACTGTCACCCACCTTTACAATACTTTACCTATACATTTGTTACAGGCAACGGTCAGTATTCATGTACAGACCGTTACAATACTTTATATGTACCTTTGTTATCAGGTCATTACCTAGATGTTTGTCATTGCTGTGTCACATACTATACATGTACATGTCTTTGTCTTGACAAGTTGAGCTACAGTGTCATTGACACTTTCATTTTTATTTTATCCCATAAATGGCTGTTTATTCAAACAATAGAAGCCTTGGATAAATTTTTGCTTTATTCACCTAGTATGGTAATAAATTTTCCCCTTAGGTTAACACTGCAGGAATTTATTCCTATAGTAGAGACGGACTCGTTGACCTCTACCGCATTCTTGTGGCATAATTAGTAGTTCACCAGTTGTTTACACAATGCCAGTAGAAAACATTACACATTGTTCATTTAATAAAGTATTTTGGCAAGTTCAGCTCAAGTTTGTAGGGGAATTATTTTTATCCGAAGTTTGGTGTTGATATTTCAACGTTAACCCCTAAAATTTCACTATTATTGTATAGCGCGTTTTCAAACTTACGGACTCATTTTTCGCAAGATCATGGGCCAAAGAGTCCGCAAATGAACTACTAGTCATAAAAATATCAAATGAACGGTTTCTGATTGAAAACAGTATAATTAATACATATCCGAAGTTTGGTGTTGATATTTCAACGTTAACCCCTAAAATTTCACTATTAATATTTTGCGCGTTCACAAACTTACCGACTCATTTTTCGCAAGATGGACCAAAGAGTCCGAAAATGAACTACTAGTCATTAGCGGGGGAGGAATTCGCTAGAATTGTGCACTTGGTGATACCTTCCTGAAATTTGGCATGATGTAAGGGTAGGCATCAGAGATTTCAAAATCGATCGGCTACAAGTTGGCACCATCCTCTAGCCACCACTAGCAGCGAAATCCAAAATGGCCGCCAAGCGGATCGAAAAAAAGCTATTTTCGCCGATCGCACAACTGAAGCTCCAAACCTAACACCATACATGTGCTGTAATTGATGTGAATGATGGAGTGAAGCCCTTGGAACAAGTTGGGGGGAAGATTAATGGATAATGGGATCAGAATTTCCGTCGATGTGTGCGTCTGTGTGTCTGACTGTCAGTATGATCGTCCGTCCGTAGATAAATTAGTGTTGAATGTTTCTCGGGAATGCAATGGTCAAATGAACATGGTATGAGAGATTCCTGTCAACACATGAACAAGGGTACTCGATAGTATGCAGCAGTGGGGATACTTGGACATTTGATAATCCAATTAAAGTGACAGTCTATTCTCAACTTCCGGCATTTTCGATAGATTTATTTTCTAAGAAAATAAAACTATCAAATTTCTAGAGGAGTTCTGGTTCAATCTCAACACCATAGCGACACGTCTGCCAGCAAGGGCAGTGCTGGAATGAACTCGGGATGCATTAGTTCCCGTTGTTAATTATACAATGTTATCTTGCCAGTATAGAACATTGGCAAAATGGGACTAGAAGGGGTGAGTGTATGTTTGCAGTCATTCGAGGTACAGGAATATTTTTTGACTACAAGTAGTATTCTTCATTTTCGGCCAGTTAAGATGTGGTGTGTTCCAAGTCAGGATTAATGTTGCCGACACTTAATGCCCATCCCTCATGGTATGCTACTTTACCAGGGATATAGAGATATAGCCACCACTGGGAGCCAAAACATGACCTTTGATGTCGATGAGTGGTCGAAATGTTTTAGCGAATAACTTATCGAAATATGATCCGGTATGGCAATTTGATACCTTACGTTAGATTTATTAGATCAACTCAGGTATGGATTCATTGAGACATGAGTGCGCTACAAGATGAAGGATTTCCAAGTTGATTTGCTATGGAGTAGGAACTGACTAGTCACATGTGGCCTATGGCCAGAGAAAGACAAGGATACCATAGATGAACACACGGGTGAACGAAGGTATCAACTGTTGTACAGAGGCAAAATAGTTGGGGATATTGTATCATGCTATGCATGAATTAACACCGTCTTGTGCAGTAAATAACAGACTATTTTCCGAAATCTAAAACTGTATTCCTATACCCCGGACAATGTAGCAAGCCACATGGGATGAACATTTGTTAGCAAAATCAACTCAACTAGAAACATGACATGTGTTAACTGGCCGAAAATGGAAAAAAAAATACCAGAATAGGAGATGACTGGTCCTAACATGACAGTATACTACTCAATATTGTTACAACAGCCACCTTCACACTTACACAAAGGTGTGCACCTTAATCCAGCTTTCAAGCATTTGCAATTGCCCTTGCAGGCCTTGGCACAACTACAGTGGAGCATCAGTGCACATGCAGCACTTGCGTCTCCTAGGTGAGTCCAAAATGGGACCAGAATATTGAGACGTGGATTCCACTCCCATCCGTACTGTGATGGGTCTGGCACACATAAGTGTTTCTGCAGAGCACGATGCCAAATGAAAGATGACACAAGAATTACCCTTTTTACATGTTGATACAGAGCTGCTTTGGTGGGCGGGATGTTTTCCATAGACTTAAGGCCATGTGTGAACATATGCCGTCTCGCATCATTGACACGTGTACTGACACAACAGTTACTGTACATCTGTATGGTGAGTTTTTCGATATGCTGCATATGAGGGGAATCCTCTGAAAAGACTTGCGGATTCTCAGTCAATTCTATCATCATTTCAGTTGATGCGGGAAAATTCATCCATGCATTCCATCCTGTCTTCTTCCCAATGCCGAGCATGCTGGATGTTACATCACAACCTGTGAAGGCGTGGAAGAAAGTCAGGGCCTTACAGTAATCAGGTCCAAGTTGTGAAGCTATCTCATGAATTGGCATATCTTTATATGCCTTTCCAATTCCAAACCCAATCCACAGCTCACTGAGTCCAAGGTCACGGAATGTTGCGAAATGGTGCAAAGACAGAATGACGACATCAGAATCAACCGTGCGAAGAAAAGCTATTTTGTGACCTTGTGAGACTGCATGGTTGAGATGAAGCATCATGCGCGTGTCTGCTTCCTCGTGGTTCGATGGAGATATGTCACATAAGCTAACATCCTTATTGCATAGTACATATTCTCCTGATGTCGTTAACAACTGGTACTCGGATGTTGATGTTAATTTCAGCAGTTCAGCAGACAGGAACTTGAAAAATTCGTCTTTATTCTCACTAACTTTCAAGAATGCCTGCCAATTCTTCCCTTTAGGTAAAGGGACGTTCTCGGACACCCGTATCAACCTAACTGCTGTCTCACCGAGGCGTTTTGCTCGCGTCTGATTCTTCAAACTGCCTTCGGGGTAACAGTCATAGATCGCATCAACCCTTGTGGTGTTCGTGTTAATCAGAGATTCGATGTATGGCAATAATTGCAATCGAGCATATTCTCCAAACAGATCCGCTTTCTGTGGTTTGATTACATGGACTACAGCAGGCATATCCAAGATGACAACTGAAGCTTGTCTAGCTGCTGAATTCTTCCCTTGTGCAGGAATAGCTGGTAAACAATTGAGAATTTGAGATTTTGTCCCACTCCGTAGCTTACCTCTATCGGATAATGCTGGCGGATCACGTGCATTCTCGTGCATGAAAAACTCATCCATGTTTGAATCAGGCCGGGCTTGCAGTGAAACGAACATCTGGGTAACTATTGCGGCAGTTGCTTTACTTGACATGAGTTTGTCTCGGCCTTTGTCCAGGTTGGCTGGGGGTGGGTTAAGGAAGGTATATATATTTGCCTTGGGAATAACATCATTCAGGGGTACGGTGCATTCCACAAGCCTTTCCTTCAAGAAAGTGGAATATAAATGCTTGCCCCTTTCGGGTAATGACCGTAAACTCTTACTAACTTCGGGGTCCATATATTCACCAGTATCTAATGTCACCAGCTGACCACTAGTTTCATCATAAGGGTTGATAATGAGTCCCTGATTCACCAGATCGAGGAGAGATTTCAATTGATTCAGAAATTTTTTCTGCTCTGATACCGAACTTTCCGGGTGTTCCGTGTTATCTGATGATGTTGTGTGGAAACTTGCATATTCATACTCATCTATAACACGCAGAACTTCTGACCTTGAAAGCTCAATAACGACTTTCTCTTCAGCCTGGCCATAGAGACCTTTTGGACCACTGTCTTCTTTGAGTAGTTGGATACTATGTTCTTGGCTCTGATCTAAACCCATCATACTGAACTTCCTCTCACTACGCTGGACCACAAAATGGCCTTCCATGAATTTGTTGTGGATTGAAGGATGCCGCCTGGGTAGCTGAGACATGTCTCTCAGAAATACGGGGACCCACCGACAATAATTTGTATGTCCTAGGGCAAAAAAGTAACTGCACAACTCATCGATAGAACACAGTGTACCAGGCCAGTTACCGATTCGTTGGTTCCGAACGAATTGACAGCTTGTCAAGAGAAAGTTCCGAACGATTTCACCCCAATAGCGCGCAGTTGGAGATTGTGAAAGAATCCTCTGTTCCCACATTTCAAATGACTCATGGGGCCCAGTCTGCTGACAGTAAATCTCATAAGCATTCTTTCTGAGGATCTCAAGCCAAGCTAGAGTGAGAAGATATGCCTGTCGCGTCCTCTTGACATGTTTCCCACCAAGTAGGGATGATGCTACACCGGGTGTGAATATCTTTGCGAGGTGAAACATTCGCTCCCAACCAGAACCACCCATAAGCTTACCACCAGCTTCTTGGGTGCACATTTCAAGATGCAGGAATCCAATCATACACACCATTCGATCCTCACCTATCTCCTCTGGGAACAGCCATTGACATTTTTTCTGCCTGGCATACAACGGACAGTCACCTTCAATGACAGGTATCTGGCCGGGGTTTACGAAAGCAGTAGCTTCCCTGACCACATACATAGCATGCTTCTGCATACTGAGTGAGTCCGCTTTCTGCTCACTGAAAACAGGGAATACCCCAATAACTGCACGAGGTTTGACATTGTCTTGATCTTCATGTTTTGAAAAGAAGCCTGAAAAGGTCACAGGGACTTCATCAAGCTGCCAGCTGCCATCAACCTTCCCTTTATTGCTGATCTGTGACACATGAGACAACCAGTCATTCTCTCCCACGTTCAAATCTGCATATTCATTGGGCCGTACATTACATTCATCTGGAGATTCAAGCCTGATGTCCCCACCAAAGTCTTCAACGAAAGGAACAAATGCATAGTCGTCTGGGAGTTCAATTTGTGTGTCTTCTGGAACATCTAAACTCAGTGGTGGGGGATCAGTACCCACATTGTCCCTGCTCAGTTGACCAATGAGTGTGATGGACGTACCATGCATATCAGATCTACCAGATACATCAATGTTATCAGTGGTTCCTATCGAGAAAACATTACGTTTGCAGTTAGCTGGGACTACAACACCTTCGTTCTTGAACCGCAGTGAAACAGCTCTCGCGAAACTCCTGCGAACATCCATTACGCGATCATAAGAGACAGAGAGTCCCATTTGATGAAAATCTCTGATAAGATTTTTCATACGATCATGGGCATGCAACTTCAAACCCACATAAAGAGGCATTGGAGTTTCTCTGTCACGTCTCTGGTGAACATTTTGTGCATGTTCGGAGCGTTTCGCTGAATTGCTGATCAACATCTGTGAAATAGTACAAGCCACTCGAGTCTTGGCATTAACAGTCTCATCATCGCCTAAGTTCTGTATACTACATGTGCCCTCAAGTAGAACTCTAAGAAGAGTCAGGAGTGAGTTGGGTACAGGCTCGCTCAAGCAATAAGATGAAAATGATCCCGTGAAAGGAGCTTGAGATATGAGTATGTGTTTACGCAGAAGAAGACCCACATCAACTATCTTTTTTGCCTCTTCCTCAGACACTATACGAGTTAAAGATTCGGACAACAAGGAGCCAACTCGAAACCTACTTGAAATAAACACATCTCTACCCTGTGTGAAGGCGTCCCAGCCATCGCCCAATTTCTGCAACAAATGTTCTTTGAATCGAGTGGAATGTATTTCTTCACTAAGCCAATCAGAACCGACTTGCTTCAACCTCCGACTGTACAGATTCTTGAGATCGACAAGCTTCATCGCGGAATCGTTGTGTTCAACAAATGTTATGAGCTCTGCCATAACGAGAGGGTCATAGGGCAGGCCTGACGCGGAATGTTCGGCGTTCTTCGACTTTTTAGATTTAGCCGCTCGTGCTTCATTGGCAAGCTTACAATAACAGGTTTTGTGATAGTAAAGATCACTAGCAGCGGAATCAAATGCTGCATTGACCCGAGAAAAAACAACCCAGTTCTCGGCTTCCTTTGCCATAATTTTGAGTTTATTGTTATCAGACATTGATCTGCAAATAGGCTCACTGCTGTCACCTTCGCGTTTGTGACAATAAACACACTGGGGCAGTTTCCTGTCACAGCCAGATTCAAAACTTGTCCGTGTTCTTTTAGGACTCAGCGTGGAGCAGGATGCCACTGCCTCATTTCGCTCTCGCTTGTGTAGCACGCGCTGTACGGTGTGAGTCCGAATACTGTCACGGCATGTCTTATGATATATTGCCTTATTCGTCAACAGTGACATCGACATACACTCATCACTCTCTCTCATCAAACAATCAATGGTCAAATTATATGGAAGCTCAACGCCATTATCTAGGAAGCGCGTTATGTCTTCCTCAATAGCTTTATAGGCGTCATGAAAACGAGATTCTCTATACGGACGCATCAATTTCTTGGAACTGTCTTGCTGGCAAAAGCAACAACGTTCCCAGTCAGTACTAGTCCGTACACGAAGAGGATTCTCACTCATTCTGTGAATGATTTTTGTGAACAATCGCGTTCTCGAATTAATTTCGACAGACAAATCAGAATTGCTTGCGGAATTACGCCAAACAAGAGATTGTATGGCAAAGAGACTGCTTCATAAAGAGCGTTGTTTCTCCGGGATCAGCGTCATTCAGGTTTGCCTGAATGACGCTGATCCCGGAGAAACAACGCTCTTTTCAAGTTCCAAGAAATTGATGCGTCCGTATAGAGAATCTCGTTTTATTCTACATCATCTCCCACGTCTGTTTCCAACACGTGCGTGGATCAGAGTTCACTTTCGCGCCCTTACAATCGGATGTATAGTCGGTAGACCGTCGAAAAGGAGGTTCCCTTCAGCCGCTGGCGGCCATTTTGGATTGTGCCGCTACTGGTCGCCACCGGTCGGTGTCAACTTGTAGCCGATCGTTTTTGAGAACCTCATAGCCTACACTAACAGTGTGCCAAATTTCAAGAAGGTATCACCAAGTGCACAATTCACCTGTATGTGACGAATTCCTCCCCCGCTACATACAAATATCAAATGAACGGTTTCTTATTGAAAACAGTATAAATAATACATATCCGAAGTTTGGTGTTGATATTTCAACGTTAACCCCTAAAATTTCACTATTATTGTATAGCGCGTTTTCAAACTTACGGACTCATTTTTCGCAAGATGGGCCAAAGAGTCCGCAAATGAACTACTAGTCATAAAAATATCAAATGAACGGTTTCTGATTGAAAACAGTATAATTAATACATATCCGAAGTTTGGTGTTGATATTTCAACGTTAACCCCTGAAATTTCACTATTAATATTTTGCGCGTTCACAAACTTACCGACTCATTTTTCGCAAGATGGACCAAAGAGTCCGCAAATGAACTACTAGTCATACAAATATCAAATGAACGGTTTCTTATTGAAAACAGTATAAATAATACATATCCGAAGTTTGGTGTTGATATTTCAACGTTAACCCCTAAAATTTCACTATTATTGTATAGCGCGTTTTCAAACTTACGGACTCATTTTTCGCAAGATGGGCCAAAGAGTCCGCAAATGAACTACTAGTCATAAAAATATCAAATGAACGGTTTCTGATTGAAAACAGTATAATTAATACATATCCGAAGTTTGGTGTTGATATTTCAACGTTAACCCCTAAAATTTCACTATTAATATTTTGCGCGTTCACAAACTTACCGACTCATTTTTCGCAAGATGGACCAAAGAGTCCGCAAATGAACTACTAGTCATACAAATATCAAATGAACGGTTTCTTATTGAAAACAGTATAAATAATACATATCCGAAGTTTGGTGTTGATATTTCAACGTTAACCCCTAAAATTTCACTCTTAATGTATAGCGCCAAACTTCGGATATGTATTATTTATACTGTTTTCAACCAGAAACCGTTCATTTGATATTTGTATGACTAGTAGTTCATTTGCGGACTCTTTGGCCCGTCTTGCGAAAAATGAGTTCATAAGTTTGAAAACGCGCTATACATTAATAGTGAAATTTTAGGGGTTAACGTTGAAATATCAACACCAAACTTCGGATATGTATTATTTGTACTGTTTTCAACCAGAAACCGCTCATTTGACATTTGTATGACTAGTAGTTCATTTGCGGACTCTTTGGCCCGTCTTGCGAAAAATGAGTCGGTAAGTTTGTGAACGCGCAAAATATTAATAGTGAAATTTTAGGGGTTAACGTTGAAATATCAACACCAAACTTCGGATATGTATTATTTATACTGTTTTCAATAAGAAACCGTTCATTTGATATTTGTATGACTAGTAGTTCATTTTCGGACTCTTTGGCCCATCTTGCGAAAATGAGTCTGTAAGTTTGAAAACGCGCTATACAATAATAGTGAAATTTTAGGGGTTAACGTTGAAATATCAACACCAAACTTCGGATATGTATTATTTGTACTGTTTTCAACCAGAAACCGTTCATTTGATATTTGTATGACTAGTAGTTCATTTGCGGACTCTTTGGCCCGTCTTGCGAAAAATGAGTCGGTAAGTTTGAAAACGCGCTATACATTAATAGGGAAATTTTAGGGGTTAAAGTTGAAATATCGATACCAAATTTCGGATGTGTATTATTTGTAACCCAAAGAACCAGAAACCATTCATTTCAGAACATTAACCCCCATAGTTTACTTGCGGTCTCTTACGGACTCTTACGGTCTCTTTTTCTACCTGCGGACTTATTTTAGAACTACCGATTTTTAGACAGAAGTGTACTACTGCGCGTTGTTTATTTTTGCCAATTTTGTTTGTCGTTCGAATTGGACCAATGTGCTTCTCACTTCTCGCCGTGTTTTGTAGCGAGTAACAGGATGATTTCACCACGACTGCCCTGCAAAAGATTTATGGGATAAACAAAATAAACGTAAAGTGTTTGCAAGTAAAAACATTTATTCTACTCGTAGAATTAAAAATGAAACCGACTCGCCAGAGTCTCGTCGGTTTCATTCTTAATCCTACTCGTAGAATATTTTTTTTTTATTTCAAAACACTATACGTTTATTCTATATATACGCTAAATGTTAGATTATCAAAAAAAAACTGCAGAAAGACAGAAATCGTATTCCCCACTGTGTAGATATAGACATTTCCACTTTCACAGTATCAATCAAAATGGCGGCTTTCAAAGCATCACCTCAAGGTGAATATGAGTCATATTATCACTGGAAATGGTCAGTTTGTTCTGAATATGAAAATGAAAAGACAATCTAGTGTTTATGAGAGGATACTGATCACTTTCAACAATAATTAATTCAACATGTATTCACCTTGAATTGATGCATGAAACCTGCCAGCTGAATCAGATCGCAAACGATACCTGTTCCGAGTATCGATCAAATCAATTCTGTGTAGATCAATGCGCGACGGAGGCTGGACTATTATAAGCTGCGATCAGCTGTTTACTTTCATGCATCAATTCAATGTTGGAACGAGTGGAATTATCGATAGGAATGACCAGAGTCTTGTAAAAAAGCGAATAATAAATAGAAAATCTTGTGTTTTGAGGTGGAAGCGCTCATGAAAAATAAACATTTGTCTCGGTCACTCATGAGATAATTTTCGGTATCCACTCAAAAACACTAGATATCCTCTATTTATGAACATTTCTTTATCTGCTGTTGCATAAACGACAAGCTGTTGCACACAGTGATAGATTAAAGCCACTAAAGTGGCTTTCGGCACTTTTCAGTAGAGCCCTGGTAGTGGCTTCTTAAACTCAACCAGTTAACCCCTGAAGGCCTAATTTTGACTTTGATCAATTTTTATTGCATAGAATCGGGATTCCAACATGCTGTCTCTGGGTAAACCTGCAAATTACATAATATAAGTTTTGCTTCTTTGTTTGGTTGGCTTTAATGACACTTCCAACAGCCAGGTCACATCGTGTTGGACAGTTTTATGGGTTGAGGAAGCCAGAGAGAAATGTCAAACTCCCCAACATACTAATCCCCACACTTGTAATCAGAATAAGTGTCTTCTCCAAGGACACGATGCTGTAATCGCTAGTTAGGATAGAATTCGGTTTGAAGTTCAGTGCTCTAACTACCGAGTCACTGCACTCCCTACTTAATCTAAGCACCTTGGCATTTGTTCCCAAGACTTGGCAAAAGACAGTCAGGCCGGATAGAGGAAATTTGGGCCCCAGGGTTAATTCTGTGATGTACTCCCTTTCGAAAGTGTTGGGATACTGATGCAGATGTCAAAGTTCTTGAAGTGAAAAATTCTTGAGTATTAACGGGGGCGCGGTGGCGTTCCGAACTTCCGGTAACCGGTTCTCGTCAGATCACCGAAGTTAAGCAACGTCGAGCCCGGTTAGTCATCGGATGGGTGACCGTCTGAGCGATGAATTTGGACTTCCGCGTTGTGTTCTTGGGCAAGGCACTTAACCCCGATTGCCCACATGGGGGCACGATGACGCCGTGTACTAAGGCGTACTGCACGTCGATGGTACAATGTCTTCAAGCAATCTAACCCTGCCTGTGCTGCAGTGCGGTGTTACGATGTTGGAGAGCTGGCGGCTGCTCATCGTTGCTCGGTGGTTCTCTCCAGGTACTCCGGCTTCATCCGCCCGTAAAACTGTCACGGGCATGATTAGCCATTGTGCATAAGTATATAACATAATACACCAATAAAATTTTTTTTTAAAAAATGAGTATTAACACTGGGTCTGGTGCATATGTATATAGATAACAATCTATTAACTGGGTGAGTGCAAAATTATATTTCAAAGATGACTTGAAACATGGGCATTTTTTTTTCAAAGATACCCTGCTACCAGCACAAGTCACCTTAGTTTAGCAAGATTTTGTTCATAAATAACTCTTTTGTTACAATTTATTGGAGAGTGCCAATAGGCACTCTCCAATATATTGTAACCAAACAATTTAATAAAAAGCAAATGTTATTCTTCTGCAGATCAAACCTCAAGCTAATGCATACAGTGTAAAGCCACTAAAGTGGCTTCCAGCACTTCTTAATATAGCCATGATAGTGGCTTCTAGCGCTCAACCAGTTAAACCTTTACCCAACGTAACAGCAAAAACCGGCTAACGCTGTTCACAAAAAATTGCCGTTCGACTTTCATTAGTTTTTCATTTTCAAAAACGTAGCATATGACCCCTCATTGGAAAGAGCTTTTGAGCAATAAGGGGTCATAAGGTACATTTTGACGCAAAAATGAAGAAAAATAGATATTCAATAAGTTTGTAAGTGACGGCTGCTTTTCATGTTAAGTAAAGGATTAACAGATTAAGCACCTCCAATGGGCACTCCCAATATTCCTATACGATGGGCAACTCATCTTGCTGATTCTCGCTCAGAGATCGGGAGGGGGGTGGGGGTGGTGCAAGCTTGGCACAGGGTCATAACTTTGGGGGACCCAGGCCTGACCCAAGAATACTGGACTCCTGGGCCAATCTTGCCCCCCCCCCCCCCCAAGTTTCAGGCCCCAGGGTTACTATCCCGGCCCTGGAGACAGTTGTAAAGTCATAGGACCACCAGAGAGTAAAAAAAATTAATAAATAAACTAAGCAGTGTTTCTACATTATCCACGACTTGACCACTCAAAGTTTGCTAAGCACCAAGTACATCCAACTACCTGTTTTACGTTTAAGTTGAAATATTGTTATTAAAAATGTATATACTTTATATTTAATTATATCTTTAATTATTTAAGTATAGAAATTAAGATTTTATTTGTGTTTGACATTATTTTTTAGCTTTTGAATACGATTACCATGGAAAATGGATATTTTTGGTAAAAGAGGAAATTTTTCAATATGCCAAAAGGTTGACGGAGCGAACTGGTATGGCTTCAATGTCGAGTATGAGACTCATTACTGTTAATTACAGCCTGACAACGCCTTCTCACGCTCCCAATCAGGTTCCTGGTGGTCCTTTGTGAGATGTTGTTCCATCCGTGGACCAGCATGACACCAAGCTCCCGAACACTTCTTGGCTGGACTGAACGGGCTGAAATTGCAAGCTGCAACTCATTGCAGACATGTTCGATTGGATAGAGGTCAGGGGATCTTACTGGCCAGTCCATACGCTCAATCCCCTCCCTTTGTCGGTACTCCTGGACAGCATGGGCAACATGAGGACTGGCATTATCGTCCACCAGAATGAATCTATCACCCACTGCACCTGCATACAATCTGACGTGGACATCCAGGATCTCATCAATATACCGTTGTGCAGTCAATGTATCACGTTCAAGTACACAGAGCTCTGTATGCCCATCCCAGCTGATGCCGTCCCAGACCATGATTGACCCTCTCCACCATAGCGGTCATGCTCAGCAATGTTGGCTGCATGGAATCGCTCTCCTGGTCTTCTCCATACCCTAGAACGCCTATCTGTGTGGTCTAGGCAGTACCTTGACTCATCTGTAAAAAGGACAGGTCGCCAATCTTCTCTGGTCCATCCAACGTGGTCCATGGCCCATTCATATCGTGCCTGGCGGTGGTTCTGGGACAGCGGAATGCGAATACATGGTCTTCTCGATCGGAAACCACCTTCGCGCAGCCTTTCCCGGATCGTCTGAGTCGAAACATTTACCCCGGATGCATTCTGAAGGTCACTGCGAAGCTGGGTTGCTGTGGCAAAGCGGTTCCTACTGGCCTGAATGATCAAAAACCGGTCTTCATCTACAGATGTTGCCCTGTCTCTGCCACCACCATGCCGTCTTACTGGTATACACTGCTGAAATCTTGCCCAGGCTCTGGTGATCACCGTATGGTGCACACCAAGGGCTTCACCAACCTGACGATGGGTAGCCCCTGGCTCCACCATCCCTGCAGCCCGCCACATTTCTTCTTCAGACAAATGTCTTCTTACAGTTGCATTTGCCATATTCAATCATTAAATCACAAGGGTTTGTGTTGAAATGAAGATTGAATACCCTACGCCGAGAGGTCCTCGGTTCGAATCCCACCTGCAGAAACCGCGTTGTGTCCTTGGACAAGACACTTCATCTCCATTGCCCGCGTGGGGCACGATGACGCCGTGTACTAAGGCGTACTGCACGTCGATGGTACGCATGTCTTCTACCAATCTAACCCTGCCTGTGCTGCAGTGCGGGGTTACGATGTTGGGGAGCTGGCAGCTGCTCGTCGTTGCTCGGTGGTTCTCTCCGGGTACTCCGGCTTCCTCCACCCGTAAAACTGTCACGGTCATGATTAGCCATTGTGCATAAATATGTGACCTTAAACATCAATAAATAAATAAATAAATAGAATACCCTACACATGTCATGTTCATGTAGACAGTACACGAAAACATCACGAAAATCAAGGTGTACATGCTTTCCATAACTGTCACGAAAAGTCTGCCCGTCAAGAGAGCTAATGTAAACACTGGGGACCATCTCAATACATTCCTCAATCATATCCACCAAAAATATCGCAAATATGTCACAAGAAAATTTCACAATGATGTGTCAAATATTTGGTGCTTAGCAAACTTTGAGTAGTATATATATTTCAGTACCTTAGTGGTGGGAGAAAAATGTATCCTTCCAGTGGAGTTGTCAAGGAAGAATACACTTGGGACATTTTCAGGGCAATATAGAAGTGCCAGTTTGTGGCCGTATGGGGACTTTAAGGTAAGAGTTAACATTGTTACAGACCTTCCACTAAAGTGCAATCCTGTTGGCCTACTTTAGTCCGTGACATCTGGGCGAAGTCTCGGCGGGCGCGTAGCGAAGAATTTTGTTTGGGAGAAAATTTCATGTGAAATTTAATGCCATGCGCAATGTTGGAATCTACTCTTGAAAGCGCTGGCAGTGATGCTTATTGCTGGAGGCCAGTATTATACAGTGTTGATTGCAAAACTCTGTCTTTCAATCCATGATTGAACTGTTTAAAAGACTTGTGATGAAGTGCTTAAACCCCTTTATTTATTTATTGTGGTGTAACGGCACTTTCGACAGCTAGGGTCATCTCGCGTCTGACAGTTTTTCGGGTTGGGGAAGCCAGAGTACCCGGAGAGAACCACCGAGCGGCGAGCAACAGTTCCTAACGTCCCAACTCCACACAAGCAGGGTTAGCATTGGTTGAAGACAAGTGCACTATCGACATGCAGTACGCCATAAAGCACCACCGTGTCCCCCCCCCCCCCCCCCCCACGTGGGCAATCGGGATTAAGTGCATTGCCTAACAACACCTCGTACTTACCTCCGGCGGGGATAGAATCGTGGACCTTTCGGTTTTAAGTCCAATACCGTCGCCACCGAGCCCCCGCTGGAATCCCAATATTGAAAAGTGTTGGCAGTAACACTCGGTGCAGGAATCAACTGTTTAAAAATGCTGGTGGTGATATGCAATACTGGAATCCAGTATTGTAAAGTGTTGGCAGTGATACTCTGTGTCGGAATCCACTGTTTAAAAATGCTGGTTGTGATATGCAGTTCTATAACCCAATATTGAAAAGTGTTGGCTCTGGTACTCCATGCAGGAATCCACTGTTTAAAAGTGCCGGTGGTGATATGCAATACTGGAATCCAATATTGAAAGTATTGGCAGTGGTACTCGCTGTCGGAATCTACTATTTAAAAGTGCCGGTGGTGATATGCAATGCTGGAACCCAATATTGAATAGTGCAGGTAGTGATACTCGGTGCCGGAATTCACTGTTTAACCCTTTACCCAACGCAAACGATATCAAAATTTATTATTTTAAATATCATTTTTTTTTTAATTTTAAAAAAAAATTCAACAAAACCATATCATGTGACACCTCATTGGGACGAGCTCAATGAGCTCGTTCCAATGAGGGGTCATATGATATGGTTTTGTTGAAATATTTTGAAAAATTTAATTTTTTCAACTGCTCAATTTGCATATTATGCGGTCGATTCGTTAGATAAAGGGTTAAATGTGCTGATAGTGGTATGTAGTGCTGGAACCCGATATTGAAAAGTATTGGTACTGATACCCGGTGCTGGAATCCACTGTTCAGTGGTGGTGGTGGTAGTGATATGCAGTGATGGAACCCAACAATGAACAGTGATGGTAGTGATACTCGATGCTAGATTCCACTGATAAAATACAAAGGGCGCGTAGCAATACTCGGTGCTTTAACCCACTGTTTAAAAGTCATTGTAGGAAAATTCTGTCCTGGAATACACCATTGAAAAGTGTTGGTAGCAATACTCCGAGCTGGTATCCCGATTGAAAAATGTTGGTTAGAAAACTTAATACTGGAATTCACTTTCACAAAAATAGTGATCGCTATAGTCACTGCTCGAATCCACTTGAAAATATTGGTCGTCATAAAAGATTTTCATTTGCTGGATGCGCTTCGCTCTTTGGGAGTAAACGTATGTTTATGTATAGAATATACCCGTAGTAGCTTGGTGTATCAAATGTTCACCACGAATGGAGAAGTGGTGTTAACCGCGAGCCTTTGGCGCGCGGTTAACACCACTTCACCTCGAGTGGTGACCATTTGGTACACCAAGCTACTTTGGATATATTTTATTTATACCATCATCGTCAGATTAATAAGAGTTTAAATGTTAAATAAATCAATATTTACACGTGCGAATCTGTTTTTGTTTACGTGAGCACCGGTGGGCGGTACTTCTGCTGGCAATTGTATCGAGTGGTGACCGTTTGGTACACCAAGCTACTTTGGCTATATTTTATTTATACCATCATCGTCAGATTAATAAGAGTTTAAATGTTAAATAAATCAATATTCACACGTGCGAATCTGTTTACATGAGCACCGATGGGCGGTACTTCCGCTGGCAATTCTATCGCCGAAACGAAATAGAAAATGAAACGCACAAATTACAGGGTCTTTTTCATTTTAATAACATAATAACATACTATTTTGAGTTATGGGTGCTTTGTTAACTCGAGACAACGCATGTTTGTTAATTTTCGGTATCTTATGAGGTAAACTTATTTAAAAACATAATAAATAATTGCCGGTTTCATTTCATTCTTCACGAGGAGAAGGGTGATAAATTTAGACAAGTTTGCATTCAAGGCGAGGTCACCAAAGGTCAACTTGGATGGTGTTCTTCTGATGGTGTAAATTTTTACTATTGAAATCCCATTGCTGGCGTGTTCACCACGGTTGGTGTGTAAAGCTAAAATTTATGTCATAGGCTTTTAAAATATAGTAGAATAGGTAATCATGGTATAAAATACAATAATTATTATAATTTGAGAGTGCCAATAGAAAGGATTTTAGGGTAAAGTTATTTATTTATTTATTTATTTATTTATTTATTTATTTATTTATTTATTTATTTATTTATTTATTTATTTATTTATGTTTAACGACACATTGGCAGCCAGGGTCACATCGTGTCGGTGATAGTTTTACGGGTGGAGGAAGCCGGAGAGAACCACCGAGCAACCACGAGCAGCTGCCAGCTCCCCAACATCGTAACTCCGCACTACAGCACAGGCAGGGTTAGATTGGTTGAAGACATGCGCACCATCGACGTGCAGTACGCCTTAGTGCACGGCGTCATCGTGCCCCCATGTGGACAATCGGTGTTAAGTGCCTTGCCCAAGGACACAACGCGGGAGTCCGAATCGATCGCTCAGACGGTCACCCATCCAAGGACTGACCGGGCTCGACGTTGCATAAACTGTAGAGTTTTTCAACCAGTTGTTATGTCGCGACATATCACCCATCGAGAACACTGAACACACTGACACTGTAAAAACTCACAAATTCTCTTTAAACAATGATCCGATTACTGCGGATGAAATATTTGCTGCGCTGAAACTTATGAAAAATAAAACTTCATCAGGACCGGATAATGTCTCTAACAAATTGTTAAAAGCGATAGTACCGTACATGATTGATGCTATAATCAAAGTTTTCAATCACATTTTCGAATCGGGACATTATCCGCTCGACTGGAGTCAATCATTCCTCAATACTATCTACAAAAAAGGTAACAGACATGATCCGAATAATTATCGAGCGATAGCCGTCAGTTCGGCTGTGGGTAAACTGTTTAATAAAATAATTAACGCCAGACTCAATCACTACTTGGAAAGTAACAAGCTAATTAGTGATAATCAGTTTGGATTTCGAGAACACAGTAGTACAATAGACAGTGCTTTTGTTCTCAAAACCATAATTGATAAATGTAAATTTTCTAAGAAACCTCTCTATGCAGTGTTTGTAGATTTTCAAAAAGCTTTCGATACAGTCAACCGTTCACTTTTATTTCGCAAAATGGCAAATATTGGTGTTCATGGCGCGGTATCAAACATCATGCAATCCCTCTATGCATCGAGTTATTATCGAACAAAAACAAGTTCAGGACTGGGTCCACCTCAGCTATCTACAATAGGCGTGAGACAAGGCTGCGTCTTATCACCCACGTTATTTAAAATCTTTATTGATGATATAAAAACATTTTTTGATGATAGTTGCGGTCCCATTTCCTTACAAGACATGAAAATTAATCACCTTTTATTTGCAGTTGATCTTGTAATGTTTTCTCACTCCGCTTCGGGACTTCAAAACAGTCTTAACAAATTAGAAGAATTTACTTCACGAAATGACCTTACAGTTAATGTTGACAAAACCAAATGTCTAATATTTTCTCACAGAAAAACGAAGACTTTGTCAACGTTCAATCTGGGAAACAGAGCTCTAGAATTTTGTAATAATTACACGTACCTTGGAATAATGTTTTCAGATAATTGTAAACTAAATGAAGCCCAAAAAGCTTTATGTCTCAAAGGGAACAAAGCACTACATTGCCTGGTAAATTCCTTTACAGGAAAACATTTGCCGTCGGTAGAAATCCTCTCAAAACTTTTTGATAAATTGATAAAACCCGTTATACTATATGGCAGTGAACTGTGGGGTGTGCAAAATCCGTTATACAAACTTGAAAAGATGCCATGCGAGGCAGTTCATACAAGATGTTGTAAGATGATACTTCATGTCAATAAAAACGCATCTAATCATGCAGTGAAGGCCGAACTTGGTAGGTATCCAGTTACTATTGACGCTTCAGTCCGTCGTTTAAAATATATTGCCAAACTGCAGAACAATGAATCAAATATGCTTCTTCACCACGCTTCCACAGAATCAAAATTATATGTCGATTTCAAAATACTGTCAGAAATGCTTAACCATTATGGGGTACCGAAAGTGGAGGAAATCACCAATTTGGGCAAAACACTGAAACACTTCACCGAAAAACTCAGGAACGAATATTTGAATTCTTTTAAAGAAGAAATTTTTAATGATAATAAACGAACGGGTAAAAACAAACTTCGAACCTATCGAACATTTAAGAGTGATTACGCTATAGAACTATTTCTCATTCATACAAAATCACATGAAGCAAGAATTAATTTTACGAAACTGAGAATTAGCAGTCACAATCTCGCTATAGAGAGAGGACGACACATGCAGCCCCCCATACCACTGAGTGAAAGATTATGTCGCGTTTGCTCAACGGGAGATGTTGAAAGTGAAAAACACTTCCTCATTGACTGTCCAGCATACGAATCAGAGAGAAAGCAACTGTTTGATATTGTATCGAATGCCCGGCCGGAGTTCTATGCCTTGAACAGCTTAGACAAATTTCAAGTGATCATGAAAAATGACAATCCCTCAACATGTGCTGCCGTCTGTAACATAATCCAGTTGTTCTTTATAAAGCGTAACTTTTTAATCAGTAATTAGAATATCCATGAACATGAATACATGAATCCATGAATACAATATCATTTTAAGCTCAGAGTTCAATTCAAAGGCAAGCATTCAGTCCTGACTAAGAGCATAATTATCAAGCTACATATGTTTACATGTTGTGGAGGCATATTTTCACGCAGATAGTATTGTGTTCTCTGTAAATATTTGTATTTGTATATATTTCTTGAAATTTCCGTTTCATTTCCAACACTCTTCACATTTGTATGAAGGTACAAAGATTGTATTGTAATTTCAGTTACAAATTTATTCATAACTTACTTGTGTGCATTCTGCCTCATCGAATGTGTTTTTTGCAATAAATCTAATCTAATCTATGCTAACCCTTTACCCAACGTAACGGCCAAAACCGGCCAGCGCTATTCTCAAAAATCGCCAATTAATTTTCATCATATTTTCATTTTTTGTCTCAAAAACATAGGTTATGACACCTCTTTGGAACGAGCTCGTTCCAATGAGGGTCATAACCTATGTTTTTGAGACAAGAAATAAAAAAAAATAGTTATTCAAGAATTTTGTTTGCAAGTGTCGTCTGGTTTCATGTTAGGAAAAGGGTTAACTTCGGTGATCGGACGAGAACCGGTTACCGCAACGCCATCGCGCCCCCTAGGGCAAAGTTAAGTCTGCCTAGGGTAAAGTTAAGTCTGGTCTTTTGGTCAAAGGGATATTATGAAGGGTGTAAATTCTGGGAGGGTGTGCAGTGCCGATTCTCCTTAAATTATCTGCCCACTCTGGTCGAGCCAACCTCAAGAAAAAATATAAATGAGATTTGGTATGACCGAGTTTTGACAAATTGGTAGAATAAATTTGTAAATATGAAGGTAAAAACAAACAAATATGTGAATGATGTAGTGATTATCACCGGTTCTGTCTTGCGTGAATCAAATATGCGCTAATGCCTATGTTTCTGGGTGTTTAATATTATCAGGTCACCAAAACATGAGAATAACAGATTCATTTTCGGTAACCTATAAAAATCCCCCCTGACAAAAATCCCTCCAATCATTTTCACGCAATGAGCAAAAATACCCCCCCCCCCGGGGGGGGGGGGGGTCTTCCAAAAAATTCCGGACACAAGGCCGGGGTGGGTGGGTGGTCGGATGGGGGCCAAAACACCTTTTTTCCTGGAGTTGCAATTTTTTTCCTGGTGTTTTTTTTTCAAATTATTTTCACATAACAAGGCTATATTTTTGTTTAGTAGTCAAATAGGCACCTGTTTGTCAGGTGGGGTTAGTGAATAAGGCCCCACTAGGCTGATTAGGGGATTTGTTCTCTTTTTTGTAAATTAAATTAGATGCATTAAAGAATAGTGTACTCCAGTTTGACTAAAAACAATCAGTGGAAATTTATGAATTTTAATTTGAGAGTGGTTAACATAATTTTCATAGCTGAATCATCACGGCATAGGATTTTACAATGAGTAGCAATGTGTTTAGCAGAACATCTAAAATAATGTAAAAAATTTACGGAAAATAATCTAAATGCCCAGTTTCTCTGAGTAGAGCTCTTGTAACCTGAAACTAATGAAAATTCTCACTGTGCATCTTTGATATAAAACCCCACTTACTTAATTCAAGCTCATAGTGATAGTACCAGGGTTTTCACAGAGGGTTTGTCTGGCTATCTCGTGAAAACATGAAACAAAAGATACAGTTAATATTTGAATTGAAAACTGACCCTGACTGAGCCAGAGTATACAGATGAGTAACTGAGCATAATACTATGCAGTAAAAGAAGATTATTTTAATCCTCTATTTGATGTTCACAAAAATAGTCTAATTCTTACATTATATGCTGTTATATGCAGAAATCAATGCTGACATTTTTTCGGAGACGGACCAGGACGGACAGTGAGATTTACAATAGTGTTAGGTGACAGATTTTCAGCTTTCCTACACTATCTACTATCTTTTGAGTAATGACAATTGGCTGAAACCTCAGGCCTAGACACTTAGCCTGTAGTCAGGTCATTAAAATTAAAACTTCTTCACTAAATTTAAACTGTTTCTTCAGTCTCGGAACTTAACACATGAATGATAATTATTATGAGAGCATTAAGGCCAGAACTTTCAGTTCAGCATTTGTAATTCATGCACTTCAATAATATGCCAGTATACACTACGCCATAGTGTATATAGGCATATTATTTAAATGCATGAATTACAAATGCTTAACTGAAAGTTCTGTCATCAGGTATTAGATGCTGGTTGATGTGTACATAATTAGTTTAGACAGTAGATTAGGATTCAAATTAAGGCAAGGATTGACAATTGGAAGCTCAGTGCAATAATAATCACCACTGTGGTGATACACTGAAAAAATATAGGTGGTGGGGTGGGTGTCCAAGTGGTCAGAGGAAAAAAAAATATTTTTTTGCACGTGGGTGGGTGGGTGGTGGTCAAAAGGTGGAAAAAAATATTTTAGGTCTTGTGTCCGGAATTTTTTTTGGAAGCCCCCCCCCCCCCCTTCTGCCCCCCATGTTTTTTTCAGGTGAACAGAAAACCCTCCCTCCATAATTTTGGTGAACAAAAATCCCCCACCCATAATTTGTTAGCAGTATATATTAAAACTATACAAAAATCTCCCAATGCTTTTACCACTTGAGGCAGAGCACTTGGCGATTCAATCAATGCTAACCCTGCTTGTGTGGAGTTAGTACGTTGGAGAGCCTAACAGGTGCTCGCCGTTGCTCAGTGGTTCTCTCCATGCACTCCGGCTTCCTCCACCCATAAAACTGTCCGACACGAGGTGACCTTGGCTGTCGAATGTGTCCTTAAACTCCAATAAATTGATAAATAAATAACTATCTTGATAAACATGTATTGATGCATGTTTCCTTGTAAATAGTGATGAGCGTTTATGTGATTTACAAATCAAATACATGAATTTTTAAATCCTCTTTTTATCTCGCCTGACTTTCAGTCAGGGGGGCTATAGTGATCACTCGCTGTCCGTGAAAATTTGATATGAGGTTTTATTGGGACATAAGTATTTAATTTATGCCAAAAACAATTTTCCCGTCGCCCCATGTGAACCGCAGGAGGTAAAAATAGAAAAAAAATTAAAACGCCCATATCTCCCAAACTACACGGTACTGAGAATTCTTATTTGGTGTGAAGCTTCCTTAGGACCGACAGTATAGAATGGCCTAAAAAATTGCTCTCGGTTTTATCATGGTGCATTTTTTCGGGACTTTAGAAAAAGTGCTGAGTCAGCATTTTTAACACTGTGGGTGATGGGGAAAACATTTAAAACTACTTTTCTTCCAAACCATTGCTCCAAAAGCTTTCAAATTTAACATATAACAACATCTTTGGAAGATTGTTTCACATGTTTATTGAAATCAAATCCCTGAGTCCATATTTGGGATTTGATATTCAGATTCAGCAGTCGGAATGTTTTGATATTTGGTATGCAGCATCCTGGGGGGGGGGGGGGGGGGGGGGGGGGGTGGGGGGGGGGGGGAAGAATCAAGTTTGGTCAAGCCAAGTCCCTGGGTTCATATTTGGGCTCACTGTGGGAGCCCGAATTATAACTTAGTTCAAAATGAGGAATTTTCTTTAAAAATTTTCTTCTTCAGATCCAGCAGTCGGAATGTTTTGATATTTGGTATGCAGCATCCTTAGGTGGGTGAGATTCAAACTTGTTCAAGCCAAGTCCCTGGGTTGATATTTGGACTCCCTGTGGGAGCCCGAATTATTACTTAGTTCAATATGAGGAATATTCTTCAAAAATCTTCTTCAAACCACCAGTCAGAATCTTTCGATATTTGGTATACAGTATCCTTACGGATATGAGATTCAAGTTTGTTCAAGCAAAGTCCCTGGGTTCACATTTGGGCTCCCTGTGGGAGCCCGAATTATTACTTAGTTCAATATGAGGAATATTCTTTTAAAATCTTCTTTTTTTAGATCTACTGGTCAAGATCTTTGGATATTTGGTATAAGCTTTTCTTAGGAGGGGCAGATGCAACTTGTGGAAATAAGTTCCCTGCCGGGTTGATATTTAGGCTACCATGTCAGGTGAGCGCCCTCAGGCCAGCTGGGGCCTCTTGTTTATAATTAATCTTGACCTGCCTTCTAACCTTTTGGTGTAAAAGGCCGAGAGGGGGATTTTTGTACTGCTCTTAGAATAATGGGGGGATTTTTGTACTACCTTCAAAAACTGGGTGGGGGGGGGGGGGGGGGGGGTTGCTAAGTGTGTAAAAATGATTGGGGATTTTTGTAGGGAGGATTTA